>OZ010722.1:1156240-1419177 GCA_963932345.1 Ophion ventricosus | reverse complement strand
TTTTTTACCAAGTTTTTTTATTAGCTCACTTGTCTGTCTGTTCGGTACAAATTTTCCAATCGATGTTAAACTAATTTCCGGATGAGCTGGAGACTTGAAACTTTAAACATAGCTCAGAAATGAATGACAATGCAATATTAACTCGCTTTCTTGTCTGTCTACGGTATGGGGCTACGAGAAATTATTTTATACTTAGTACGTTTTAAAAATGTCTTTTCTTTCAATAAATTTATTTAATTAATTTCTTGCTTAAAATCTAAATTAAAGCCGAGTTTGTGTACGATCGTTTGGATTATATTTTCTTAAAAAAGAAAAACAACCCCTCCAAAAGAACTCATATATGTATGGGTTCGCAGATTCTTCCGCGCATTTCTTTCATATGCCGAATTATACTTTTTTGTCCTGAGCTGATTTTTTTTTTTTTTTTTGACACTGTACCGTTCCGCCGACGTTATCTTTTTTTTTTTTTTTTTCTTTTTACGCGTGTCGTTATGCTCGCTTTCTCTCGGTGCATATTTCGGCGAGCGTGAGCGTGCAGCACGTCAGAGTGGATTAACAATGCATTAATTAGCCGGGGTCTCCGGCTCGTTCGTTTTCACGATTACATCTCTCCGTACGGGGGATTCGCGAATGCGAAAAATTTCATTCCGGAGTCATCATCGGCTCTTGCATTTTCAGCGATTGGCTGAAATTTTGTCGAATTATGGGCTGGCACATTACGCGAACGAGATTCAGATGTAACGTTCCCTCTTTGGCGAATTTGCATATCGCGACGGTCCGTGCTCTGTACACATCCGCGCGTACTGCATGCATAAAATTATCGGGAAGGAAAGTCTGTGTGGGTGTGTGTGTGTGTGTGTGTGTGTGTGTGTGTGTGTGTGGGTGTGCGTGGGTGTTCTCGTAGAGAGACGTATACTAAATACGGAGGGATTTTTAGATGCTCGAGTAGAAATACGAGTGGCAAAGCCGGTTTTTTGTTGTTGTCATGACGAAACTCTTTCCATTTCTTTTTTCCCTCGCGCAATTTGTCTCGTCGCTATACGCCATTGGGCCAGGAAAAATGTCGCTAATAAGAACTTTTTAGATGCAAATATGCAAAATTTATACAAGGATAATTGGATGACGCTGAATCGTATGGCGATAATAATTTTGCAATAAACCTCCGAGAAATTGTTTAAAAACGTTAAAAAAATGTTTAAAACCCGTTTAATTCGGAACCTAACAATTTTATCGTAAAATATGTCAAACAAAAGTTGTTTGGGACATAAAAGTACGTAAAAAAGTATTGAACGTTCATCTTCGTATCTTCAAAAATAAGGGAGAAAAAGAGACGAATGAAAATTCATTTGCAAGACAAAATCGCTTTGCAGCCGAAAAGGCACCACTGGGAATGTGTAAGGGACGCAAGATATGTCTCTTGCGACGCATCCACGGAACGATAGAAAGAACCTCGCCTATGAGTGCGAACGGCATAGCCCTATACCGCGTCTCTTTCTGACAGTGATCCTCAACCAGTCATTTGTCAATGTTCAGTCGTCATTTTTCAATACTTGTGCAATAAATAAAAATATAAAAAATCTCTAGAAAGTCAGATTAACTCTTACTAAAGCAATATGTAACAAAAAAAAAACCTGAGATATACAAGAATTTGATATTTTATTTTTATTTTTTGAAACTTCGAGGTTTTTGCCTCCAAATTAAATAGTTTTTCGTTTTTTTCTTCCTTATTTTTTAAGATACGAAGATCTACGTTTTATTCTTTTTTACTTATTTTTATGTTACGAACAACTTTTGTTTGACATATTTTACGATAAAATTATTATGTTCCGAATTACACGGGTTTTAAACATTTTTTAACGTTTTAAAACATTTTCTCGGGGCTTGATTGCAAAATTATTATCGTCATTTGCACCTAAAAGGTTCTTACTATCGTGCTCATTGACTGGTCTACGATGCCGCGTTTCCGCTCCTCTATGCAGTTATCTCTCCTCTTCGTTTTTACACTGCATATCACGTTGTTGCTCTCGCTCCATTTTTTTTTTTCTTCCCTTCCTTTTCATTCTCTCTCTCTCTCTCTCTCTCTCTCTCTCTGTCTCTCTCGGTTCTTCGATCTTCCATTTTCCCTGATCTTTCACTTTCGTGCTCGAAGATTCAAACTCGCGACAGAGGCGAGTTAATGGGGGCAAAAAAAATTACATCGGAGAATATTCGTTTGAGATGTAATTAGCGGACGAGTGGTACTCGTGAATACTCATCAAGTATTCACGAGTCTACTCATCCAGGGAGGATTTTATAAACGGGAGCGAATGCACAAGAGACTTTGGGGCCATGGAAAAAAAAAAAAAAAAAAAAAAAAATTGTCCGCGGTATGGAAGATGCGGAGGAAATAGGCATATCAACAGGGCATACATCGCGCACGATCTCGGATCCAATTAAAGGCATTTGTCTCTCGGGCCCGCGCTGGGCCCTCGGTGCACAAACTCATCGATATATATATATATATATATATATATATATACTTGTACGGGTTATATGCGGGCGCGATTCATTTTTGCTCGTGGCAGACGAATTCCCGGGAGAAGTTGATCGCGTTACCCGGGCACTCGCGGCTCGCCTTACCACCCTGTCTCTCCCAGCTCGATCTATCGCGCGCTCGAGCGACAGTTATTTTTAACCGCAATATGCCCTCCTCCCCTTCTATCATTTCGAAAATTTCTTCGGCAAAAACCACTCCGATCTACCTATCATAAACGTCATAAGCTTTACTCCGGGGACATGGGACTTATGGACTGGAATAAAATATGAAATTTTCATCGATCAATTAAACCTGTCGTGTATTTCTCAACAATAATAAAAAATAAAGTTGTATTTCCGAGTAAACAAGCATCTTACATGTGTGTAAACTCTTTGAAAAAAAAAAAAAAAAAAAAAAAACGAAAATTTCGTTTACGATAAGTTCAAATCACGCGACGACCGTCGGTCAGCTTGGTGTCATGAGTACGACAGAGAAATCGAAGTGCCAGTGAGTTGGAGAATTGAAACGTTGTCGTACTTCTCTATGCAGTACCGTAACGTCAAAATTGTGCCAATTTTACGGTATTTATTGATCGATCTACAGCTAATAAGTTTTTTTTAATAAAATGACCAATACGTTTATATCCAACTGTATTATGACCAACATGCGGATTACAAAAAAAGGGGGGGGGGGGGGGCCTGCTTATACGCCCACGCAACCCGGGCCCTTCGTGAGGCAGCCTCCTCAACTGCCAAGTTCCGGTCGCTCAATTCGATGCCACTATACGCATCATTGTTTCGTAGCATTTTCTTCGTCAGCTTTTTCTCTAATAAATACATTTTTTTTCTTTTAAATTCAAACGTCTCACCTCGGCCCTCAGGTAATTTCGAAGACATCAGGCTTCGTTTGGGTTTCAAAGACATCAGAGCTCACTCGATGTTGAGCCACGAGGCAAGAAGACTAAAATAAAATAAAAAAATCACCTTTCCGCAAATAATATGCGCATAAGTCGACTGCCCACACGTACGGCTGGCCTTTGCCGCGCCGTGCATATTCATCGGGGAAAAAGACAAAAATCGTGGAATAACTCAAAGCCGATACGATGAGCTCCTCCGATGAAGAATTTCTATACGCCCACGTCATCACCGAGTCCCAGTGCTCTAGGCCGAGACGAACATTATTCGCACTAGTTTGTCTTTTCTTTCGAATGTACATGGGATGAGGATACGAAACGCAGCAAGAAAAAAAAAACAGCGTGAGAAAGAGAGAGAGAGAGAGCCAGATATGGCGAGAGCACGGATCCACACGTCTCACGACTATTCAGCCGTCGACGTTGAGAGGAATTCATTGCGTCATCACCTTTCATATTTTAATACGGGTCAGTGCGATTCGTATGAATAGCAAATTATATATAGAACAGCGTACTGTATAGTGCTATTCACACGCAATGACATTTCGCCAATTCGAAAGAACACGAAACATCAATGATACATTAAAGATCTGAATATTCTTAATTTTTCGCTCAATTTTCTGTATTTGGTAGGGGGTGAGTGGGGCACCGTGTGTCACGGGGCACGGTGAGCCACATGCGGTTCCTCGGATGTTTTGTAGCTCGTAAATTCCGAAACTTTATGTATTGTGCCGCGATTTATATTAGGTTTCGTCAAGTCCAAAAGAAAGTCGACACACTTCCATCTATCTGACACATTGTACCCCACCCGTGGGGCACAATGAGCCAACCCGGAAATTTTTTATTTTTTTTCCAGTAAACACGGTAGCTTCATTGTACGCCCAAAGATCTATAAAATTGGTTATGACCTTTTTTTTTTCAATTCTAATCAGACTACTTTGGTAAGAGTGAAAATTCGAGAGAAAAAAAAAGTCACACACTGTGCCCCAGCTTGCTCCCATACGTCTTCTCGATGAAACCGTGACGTTTCGACGCGCGTGCTCGTGAGCCACGATCATCCGGGACGTTGAAATTTCTACTGTTCGAATGCAAACGTTTTTTTTTTCTCCCATTTTTTATTTTCCCATTTTTACTATCATCCTCGTGAATCTCTAATGAGAATACGTAACAAACCCAAACATTCCAGTGATTTTCATACTCTGGAAAAGTAAAAAAAAAAAAAAATGTTATCAAGTAAAAAAGAATTAATTTCCTCTCTCCGATATATTTGTTTATTGCACCGAGCAGAGAAGCGAGAGCCTCGGGTATTAAATTCGTGTAAATGCATGCCGAGAATGCAAGCGAGGGGAAGGGAAGGTGAAACGGCGAGTAACGAAAAAAAAAAAGGATGAGAGAGTGTGTATGGTGTGGAAACGTCGACGCAATCTCACGTCTTATGTGCGTCTCGAGTTTCCCTCGATTACGATCTTCCTGAAATTCCTAAAGAACAGCAATCGCAGACGCCCTTACCAAGCTATCGATATATATATATATATATATATATATATATATATATATATATATATATATATATATATATACGTATATACCATCTTGCTTTGCATTTCGCGATTTTTCTCTTATTCTTTTTCCGTCTCTTCTTATATTCATCCTCGAAGCGACTGAAGCGAAAAGCTTCGAGCCGGTGGTAGAAGCGCCACGCAAGCACGGCATGTCTTTGCTTTTTCATTCTTTCGCCTGGCAAGACACGGGCGTTCTCCACGTTCTCCGTCTCTCGTCTCTTTATCCCGTCTTCTTGCTTTCTTCCCACCGCAGCTCTGTCGAGCGTCGTTACACGCAGTGGAGAATTATACCGCACGTAGGGGAAGAAACTAGCGCGGAAATTTTACGTACGAGGGGTAGGCAAAATTAGAAAATGAAAAAAAAAGAAAAAAAAAAAACGACAGAAAGAACGAAATCTCAGCCAAGTATTTTGTCGACTCTTCCAAGTCACTTTTCACGAATCATAGCCGCGAGAGACTATACACTCGATCCGTATTCCATGTCCTTTGGTGTCTACTATTTTTTTTTTCTTTTTTTTTTTTTCACTCGAAGCTTTTCGCATCCCCGTTACGTCTTATCTTCTTGATCGATCCACTTGCTCGCGGGGGTTGACTATCGTTCGTGTAGCATTTTCACGGTGAACGCAGCCGCTGCGCCCGAGCGGGGGAGTAAAAAGAAAGAAAAAAAAAAAAAAAAAAAAAAACGATGAATAACCGTCCGAGTTCGTCGTTGTCAGCGAGGACCGACATTTTCCGCCTCGCCGGCACTTAACCCGATCTGTCACAGTGATTTTGTGCACTTACCTTAGACTTGCGACTTAAAGACCCTCCACCGCAGTCGATTCTCTTGGCTATTGCTCTCCTTTTATCTAGCCCCTTTTCGTGTATATATATATATATATATATATATATATATATATATATATACGTCTATACGAGATATAGACTCCGTTCAGCGAGCATTCTCTTCGCAATCCCTTTCCTCTTAAAGATATCGCTTCATTCATCGAGCTCCGATTATCTTTCGATTTTTGGCAGAATTTCAAAGTCAGTTCATCGATCGTCGCAAACTTTTCTACGCATCCTCTCGTACTAAAATTCCATCCATACACGGAGAGAATTAAAAAGTAATTATTGTCGTGAATTTCACGGTAAAAATTACCGTGATATATTTCAATGTGGTGACAAGTGAGAAAAGCATAATAATTCGTATGCGACAAGTTTTTTTTTTAACTCACGTTAAAGAAAATTTCAAATACGTAGGTAAAATTTTACTATACAAGAAGGGTAGCGCGCACGATAATTTTTACCGAGAGCACAATAGATTTATTATAACACTCAATAAATGTTATAATAAATCTTAAAATAACTGTTATAAAGACGATACTTTTTTATAGACATTTTTGAAAGGCATAAAATAATAAAATGCACAGTAAAATTTCGCTGATATTATATATTTTTTAAATTTAAGTTTTCCGTCTTTTGTTACACATGAAAATTTACTAGAAAATGTGGTAAAATTTTTTCCATCTGAAGAAGAAATTTTATTTTATTTTCGTGAAAATCTGTTTTTTACTCAGTAATAATAAGCGAAGTTTCAGGGTTGTCATCTGGTTACCGTTACTGCACGGTCATTTTTAACATTTAATTCTCTACGTGTACCCTTGTACTATTTCTTTGAACCAAAAACAAAACGCTTTCGAGGTGTCTTATGGGGTGAAAACTTATGGAATATTCCTGGATCATAGGAAAGCTTCTCAGCATCGACGAATTTTTTTTTTCTGAAAAAAAGATAGAAAAATTTCGTTTTTCCAATAGTTTGGTTTCTCGATTCGATAGGAAACCATCGCCAACATCCTTACTTCCGTTCCGCTGTTATTTACTCGTATTTCGTACGTTTGCGTTTTATCCTCCTCTTACAGATCATACGTGTGTAGGTATGATGCGACACAGCTTTTTAAGGGCAATGCAAAAATAGTCAGCTTTGACGCTGTTGAAGGCTCCGTCACAAACGTCTTACCTCCAGAAAAAAAAAAAAAATACAGGGATATCTTAGATAAAGTACTCATGTTCACGTATGCAAACTTTCAGATAAGGTCAACGACTAAAGAGAGATACAAATTGTTGAACTTAGGATTTTTAACGCAGGCCTTATGGAAGAGTCACCCTCAATATGCTTCTATCGTGTCTTTACACTCACGCAACAGATATTGACAAAAAAAAAAAAACTACAGTCACGTTGATTAAGTCACGAGGATTTCAAATACAATAAAACAAGTTTTGGATTAACGACTTGTGTAAAAAAGATATTTGATGTTAAAATGTCGGAATGCTTGAAGTTCCGAGAGATGTTTCGCGATCGTGCAAAGATTCGGCAGCGTAGCGGAAATCAGATGTATACCTTAGGTGCGCATGCGCGCGAATTTAATCACCAGCTATGCGCACCACTGTGATACTGTGCTTGACTTGAAAAAAAAAATTGCATATTGGTGAAAAATACGCTAACAATTTTAATTCTTCCGGGGAGTGGGGGGTGGGGGAGGGGAAGGGAGAGTGCCAACGACGAAGGGAAACTACGGATGCGTTGAGAAATTCTTCAGGGAACGAGGATCCGTCGAATTTCGCTAAATTCTCATCTTCCGGTGGCCTGATTCGACCGGAGTGATTCAGTTGATGTGAAAACTTTCTTACATCCACGGGAGATTCGTGTGCAAGCGTCGCCCACGTGAAAGTACGAATCGGAGGGAGACAAGAAATCTTGAAGCAGCGTGTGCGGTGGGGCAGACGAGAGGAAGAGAGAGAGCAAGAGAGAGAGAGAGAGGGGTGAAGGAGCAGACTCGGAAAACCGGTCTCTCGACTCTCGTCGACTCATGACCTTCGAGTTCCGATGAGGATGCTCTGCTCCTGCTGCTGAGCTAAATCACCGAGGTTGCTATGCTGTAATGCCGTATTCTCTGCAGTTACCATGCATGCGCATTTTGAAAAGAATGCTTAGATCCTGACGGAGTCCTGAGGATCGTGTGATTCTAGGAACGAAAAAATTGCAGCCGGCTCTTGGCTATCCAATGGCGACGTCTCAACACCCTTCACATCGGAATATTCCGCCTACATGTTTTTTTTTTTTTTTTTTTTTTTTAAGTTACCGCGATGAATCGCGTGATCGTTCGAACAAAAGCCATTTGCTCACAACTGGGTTGAAAAAGAGCCAACGTTTTTTTTTTTTTTCTTCGACTTTTGCAACATTTTCCGAACGTCAGGAAATTTAACGCTGATTACGAATATCATTGAGTTTTTTTTTTTCGACAACTCAAAGTTATACCGGCTAAAGGCGAAAAGCGTATTTTCACACATATTTGATTTTTTTTAAAATAAGAATTGAGCTTTTTAAGGATAATTAATGATGAATTCGTATTCAGGGGGTAAAAATACATCAAAGTAGACTTGTAAAAAAATAAATATTAAAGAAGATTAAAGATAATTTATTTTATATTTTGATTTGGAAGCTCATTCTTCTCGTCGTTACCGTTTGGCTCTTTAAAATGAGTCTTTGACCCATCAAACTTCGATGATTTTTCGATTTTTTGGCGGAATTTCAAAGAATTTTTCCATACATCCCCTTGTGGGGGAAGGTGGGCCACGGTGTGTCACTTTTTTTCTATCGAATTTTTACGCTTACCAAAGTAGTTTGATTAGAAAAAAAATAGGTCATAATCGATTTTATAGACCTTTGGGCGTACGATAAAGCTAGCATATTTTTTGCAAAAAGATTTAAAATCCTAGAATAAAGGGTTCGAAAAAAATTTGCGCATTGGCTCATTGTGGCCCACGAGTGGGGTACGATGTGACAGATAAGTGGGTACAGTGTGTCAAGTGGTGCGAAACATAGGGTAGAACGAGCACTACAATATTTGACATTTTTCCGGCAAGCGACAATTTTGTTTTTTTCGACGCTCAAATCCACGTTTAATTGTCAATAATCCTTCGTCTGCTGCTATCGACTTTCTTTCAGGCTTGTAAAAACCAAATATAAATCGCGCTCAAACATATAAAATTTCGGAATTTACGAGCCCCCAAACCTCCGTGAAACCGCACGTGGCTCACCGTGCCCCACTCTCCCCTACTCGAAAACTCGTACAAGAGAAATAGCTACACCCGTAGCACACGAAAGCTTCTTCAGCATCCGCAAAAGATGTTTCGACGAAAGAAACTTGGTATTTTCGCAATGGTTTGCGGTGGGGCGCGATCCAATAGGAAGACCTGGTGGGAGTTACCGTCACAACATCCCGAGCAGAAATCTAAGCAGGCTGCCTGAGGATCCATCAGGGCCGGATCAGGGATCAATAAGGCGCCCTGATCAGGCACGCATGATTTGCGCCGGACAGGGGCCTGAGCAGGGATCAATGAGGCGCCCTGATCAGGCAGGCCTGATTTGTGCCAGACAGGGGCCTGAGCAGGGATCAATAAGGCGCCCTGATCAGGCACGCCTGATTTGCGCCGGATAGAAGCCTTATCAGGTATCAATAAGGCGCCCTGATCAGGCACGCATGACTTGCGCCGGACAGGGGCCTGAGCAGGGATCAATAAGGCGCCCTGATCAGGCACGCCTGATTTGCGCCAGACAGGGGCCTGAGCAGGGATCAATAAGGCGCCCTGATCAGGCACACCTGATTTGCGCCGGATAGAAGCCTTATCAGGTATCAATAAGGCGCCCTGATCAGGCACGCATGATTTGCGCCGGACAGATTGGGCCGGAAAGATTGGGACGGTCATCGCCAAAACCGGAACAAAAACTAAACGATCAAGTCAAGTAAAATAAAAACTTAAACTTTAAAAAAATGTTTTCATATGTTTCATATTTTTAATAACGTTAGTAAACTTGATAACGTGTAACTGCGATAATAATTTAATAAATGTTGATCTATTTTTAAACAAAAAATTAATCAAATGATTGAGCCAGAAGACACGCATGTCTCAGGCAGGATGAGGCACCTGATCCGGGCCAGATAAGTTGCTTGATCCGAGCCAGACATAGTGCCTAATCCGAGCCTGGTAAGGTGCCTGATCCGGGCCTGATAAAGCGCCTGATCAGAGCCTGATAAGGTGCCTGATCCGGACCTGAATTTGCAAAAGCGTTACATCCCTGATCAGGGCCGGACTAAATTTGCCTGATCCGGCCCGGATTTGCTATTGTGGCAGCCTGATCCGGTCCGGATTTCACCCTGAACAAATTTCTGCTCTGGATTTTTACTTCCGTTTCGCCATTCTCTACTCGTACCCCCCGTACGTTTACGTTTTATCTCGCTCTTACAGATGATGGGTGTGTGCGTGCCGGGGGTTACGGCGTTATACAAGCTGTACACTCACTCGTATCGTGTACGTTATAAGATCGTACAGTTCGGTCATACACGTGTGACATAGAACGCCCGGTATACAATGTATATTATCACCTCGTAGCAGTCCCGGACCCGTGAGAGTCCGTTCAACGGATAAGGGATTATCTTCTCCTACTGAGATGTGTGTGTGTGTGTGTGTGTGTGTGTGTGTGTGTGTGTGTGTTATGGGGGCTATCTGTATGTTGAAGAGCGGATGTGAGGAAGAGTAACGGGCCATCTCGTCCGGATATCCCCGCGTTCCTGGAAGTCACGAGGTCACCCGGTGCACACAGAAAACGAAGATAGGACCAGTTGAGTCTTTTCATCGTGGATATATATACCGCTCGCGCTGTCTTACCTTGATCGGCGGTTGGTGATGGTCGACTCTGACGCCTGTGGCCAACTTAACTACCGGCACTTTCACTCCGCGAACTGTCTTTTCCGGACTGAGTTTCGCGGCTCATGGTCATTTTTCTACTTCGTGCAACAAGCGATCTTTCTCTCTCTCTCTCTCCCTCTCTCTCTCTCTCTCTCTCTCTCTCTCTCTCTCTCTCGTCTTCAGTGCTCTTTTCTTCCTCGCTCGGTGTGCTCGTATTCTCAGTCCGTCCATGAACGGGCCTTGTCTACTCGACACCTATATTTATCAATGAACGAATCGCCGAAGCGTTCTCACACTTCCGGCTGGCTAATTCATCGCTTTTATTTCGAAAGTTTCACGATGACAGGCAAGAGCAGCCGAACAAAGTCGTGCACAAATATGGCCTGAGGATTGCCATTCACGAATTATCAATTTGGATTGCGTCAAGAGTTTTAAGTTTCGACTCTTGATGATGGTCCTAACGGTCATTAATCGGCAAGGAAAAACGAAGAAAACGGGAGGCAAGAGAAGCGAAATGACTACGATGAAATCGCGAGAAGCTTAGCTCGCTTAACTCAATCCTATTGTTTATCTTCTCGACACGTATGGCAAAATAAATCTTCCCTTTTTTGCCCATATTTTCTCTCGTACCTGGCTATAAACTTTGACTCCGCCTGTGCCGCACATATACACGCAATGTTCCATTTTTTTTTTTTTTTTGGCATTGCGAACTTGTGTTTTTACCCGAAGCACCCGGGCGAAACTCTCGAGTTACGAACGAGCCCCGAGGAAAAACAATGTCACGGCTCCGGTATGTCTGCATAGCGCACAAGTCCCGTAGACTTCGTATCTCAAGCGGTTTGACGCGTCTGGCAGAGAGGATCCACCGTCTTGCGTGACTTCTCTCTCTCTCTCTCTCTCTCTCTCTCTCTCTCGTTCTTGCTTCCGCATGGCTCTCCCCAACCCGAGGCATCCCCTCTTTATACACGCTCACTTTTTTTTCATCTATTTTTGCACCAAAACCAGATTTGTATTGCTGCACTCGGGGCTTTTAATTAAATAGAAAAACCGTGAATGTGCCAGAGCCAGTTGATGAGGTGAAATGCCTCTTTGCGCGTCGTGTACTTTCCATACAATACGATTATTCGATGTCTCATAGACGAGAAAGTACAATTATAGGGGAAGGTGGGGCACAGTGTGTCACTTTTTTTCAAGCATCAAATCAATTTTTAATTTTCAATAATCCTTTGTGAGCTGCTATCGACTTTCTCTTAGGCTTGACGAAACCTAATACAAATCGCGATCCGACACATAAAAATTCGGAATTCACGAGCTACGAACCTCCGAGAAACCGCGTGTGGCTTACTGTGCCCCGTGACACACAGTTCCCCACTCTCCCCTACTCATTTTCCCACCAACGATAGTTCTCGATGGTGAAAAATCTTCACGCTTTTATTGCTGATGAAGCAAATTACGCTATCACGGCTTTTGATGCTTATTGGTTCAATCTTCCGAAATTTCAACGTCCCGGTGCATCGCTTCGATCACGATCGTTCACCAATCACTTTCCGTTGAACGTATATTCCGCGTTCAACTGTGCACGGACGCTTCTATAGGATCAAAAGCCGTAGTTTGTTGTATAGATATGACGTTGATAGACGCAGAAAGTGCAGTAGAGAGAACGAGGGGGGTGGGCGAGGGGGGGGGGGGGGGGGGGTGGAGGAGTCATACGTTGCGTGAGAGTACGTCCCTCACATGCAGCAGAGGGTTTGACGCGCTTTGTTGCTATGTACCAACACACACACACACACACACCCACACACACACATGTATGCGTTGATAGTGTATACGGTGTGTCCACACGGCATGGTCACGGCACGTCTCCGCTCTACTGGCGGAACAATACGAATCCAGGCCTTCCCACGCTAGCAAACCTCTCTGATAACATATCTGTATATTCAACAGTTTATTGCTCTAGCCAACTGGATGCGGAGTTAATGGGAAGCCGAAGCTTGATGGACCAATTGACGAAGCTTCGATTTTAATTGAGCGATCTCTCGATGTCCATTTTTAGAATAATTGACGTTTCCCAATTTCGTCAGGATGAACTCGTTACACCGACGTATTTAATGGTACACACTTCTGGAACACTGCGGTTCCAAGGGCTCAAAACTTTCCTCTTGCGATGATATTAATCGGACCATTGGGCATGCCCAAGCCTCCCTTCGAAGGCAGTGCCCAATGCTCCCCAGCCACTCGTTTTCCAAACAAACTTTAATAAGTTTTTTTTTTTATAGAATAGTTTATCATGATTTACATGTCAATTTAATCTTTAATAAACATACAATTAAACGTACACAAAGAAACTCTTAACTTATTGCAAACTGCTCCGTTATTTACTTCGAAATAACGTTCTTTTATTTTCACTTTTGCACGCATCAAACTGAAAACCGTCTGTTTCATTGACAACTGAGACAAATGACAGATGAAATTTGGTTGAACGGTGTTGCCAGGCACTAAACTAAACTACATTGGTAGAAAAAAAAAAAACTACCATGTACTTCGAGTTATGAGGGGGTGCCCGAGCCTCCCAACTGCCCGATGGTCACTACTCTCCTCTACGTCAAATCGGAATCATGTGCTCGTACAAGCTACGACCCAGTTGGAGCCTCCAGTCGCTACTTGATGGCATGGCCATTCTTTTGTTTTTTTTTCGAGGCAAGTTTCTCTTGTTCGCTGTCACGTTGGAATACGATTGTGCCGTAGGAAATAGGTTCTCATTAAAGACGAAAACAAGGCACTTTCGTTTCGCTTCGCTTCGTTGTTTTCGAGTTACTTGGATGTTCCAAATCTTAACGGGGGCGTCCTGGATCTGGAGAGTGTAAAAGTGCTCATGGATTATAAGGGTGTCCATGGAGTTTATTTGGCACGCGTATACGTGACCGAGAGAAAATTCCTCTATACGGAAAAGCCTTTCTGTTTCAGCACCACTGGAAGCTCTTCCCTCACGTTTGTACTCCTCCAGTTCCGTTCTACCGGCCATACAGACTCCCCGACGTTTCAAACTCACACGAGATCGTCGAATCATTTGATTACGGAACAATGGGCTTCCATTAACAACCCTTTCTCTCCAATCATTTCTTAAGCCTCTCTCTCTCTCTCTCTCTCTCTCTCCAGCTCTCTCTGTATTATTGAGGTGACTTGCTGGACTTCCCTTTGGACAATCGTATCCACCTTTTTCGCTCGATTGCTTCATCCAAGCATTTGTCGAACTGCTATCGCAACTTATAATTTCGAAGCTGCGTTGCGCGGCGCTCTTACGAACAGGATTTGGATGTCCTCGTTTTGGTCAGTCGTCATTGAGGTAACGTCAAGACTTTATAGATGCATCAAATCTAGCTTTCCTCTGTTGCCTTGCCTGTTATTGATGTGCGGGCTCGCATGAACGGTCATCACCGCGATACAAATTGGCAACGCCACTCAAACGCTCGTCAATGATACAGCCGGCGAGTCAGCTAAACAAGTAATCCTTTGGGTACGATGCATGTACAGAGATCTTCAAGGAGCACAATGGATCAGGGTTGTGCAGTTGATGGAGCGTGGAACGGATTATCGATTCCGTTATAACGGCATTTGTATAAAGTTCCAAGAGCTCGTCGTTAGCGTACTTTACGGTATGTCTCTTGACAACCTACAGCGGCTGAATGTCATCAGCATCACGGAATTTTAGATTCGTTCGTTTCAGCCAATACCCAAGTTCTCTTATACGTACATAATTGAGAAGGCACCAAAGTTGAACGTGTGGTTTTGCTTCTCAATGGAATTCTAAGTAGGTAGGCCATGCTGGTGCCGAAAGTAGAGGAGAAAAAAAAAAACTTTCTTTCCTTTCAACTTTCAAGAGCACTAAAAGGAAAACGAAAAATGCATTAGAAGCACGGTTTCAAATTTCGTCCTACAAAAATGCTGTAGGTCTTTGAATGGTCCAATTAGATCTTGAAACACCTTGGCACTTGATTCTCGTCAAGGTGTATCTTGAATAAAAATATCAACTCCCTCTACCTCTCTCTCTCTCTCTCTCTCTCTCTTTCTCTTTCTTCCTCTCTCTCTTCATATTACAGAGATATGCACGGAGAGAAGCGTGACGCCCATTCGGCAGTGTAAATAATTCAGGGTTCCATTACGTAAATTGCTCGGGAGGGTGAAACGTATAGATTGAACGAGCAAGAACGCAAGATAGAGAGTTTTCGTCGCAGTAAGAGAGAATCGTTCCCTTTCCATCGCGAACTTCTTCTTTTTTTTTTCCTCTCAATCTAGTCGTTTCGCTTCGCGTATTCGCTTCGGAATCTTCTCCTCCCTGCCCAACTTTCGACATCGTGGCTCATTCTCGTTCTTCCCCCCTCTCTCTCTCTCTCTCTCTCTCTCTCTCTCTCTCCGACTATTCGCTTTTCCATTCATACGTACCTTCGTTCCGCACAATTCTAAATCATCCTCGTTTGATTTTCCCCTTTTTCGTTCGTACTGTCCGCCACGTCTGGAATAGCCAGCTTTATGAATTTACAGTAAAGGGGGAGAGAGAGAGAGAGAGAGAGAGAGAATGGGGCAGAAACTGAGGCTGATTTGCCACGAGTTAAATAATCACGGAAAATCCACTGTGCAAATATCATTCGAGATTGATGGATCTTTGCAATGGGCACGACGGTCCTCCTCGCGTCACAGTCCTGAATCATTTATCGTCCCCAAAAAATGGATACCGTGACATGGCATTATTATTTTATTTCTTCACTTCTGCTCTCTCTACCTGATTTGTAAGAATTTATAATTAATCATGCGAGGAAGGAAGAGAAAATAAATTGTTCATCCCGATATCCAACTTTCATTATCATCAACGGACTTTCCTCTGTCTGCCGTTTTTTCCCCTTTGCGATAAATTCAACCGTCTGCTTTTTTATTTTTAATCTCGTGCAAAACATTGCGTTTAGAATTTCCTTTTGCGCGTATATATATATATATATATATATATATATATATATATAAAATTGCGAAATACCAGCTGTCGAGAATGGCGGAGGCAGTAGGGAGCGTACAGTGAGAGAGCTCCATCCATTTGCCCGGGGAAATTCAGTGTAATTGCAAATCGTAATGGGGCTTGTAGGTGTGCGCGAGGTATCCAGGCGCCTGGGCTATTAGCGCCGTTCATTCGATGTGCTTCTGCTGCTTCTTCCTGTTCCTCTTTCCATTCCTTCCTCCGCTGTGACATTCCCATCCTCCCGATCGTGTTTCCGTGTCTTCCCTCCCCCCCCCCGAACGCGTACTTTTCGTTTTCTCAGAGTACACCGAAGAAACGGCATGCATATCCATTGCGCTCGAAAATTCGCCCGAAAAAAAAAATATATTCCAAGTGAGAACATGAGAACTTGCACCTGGGAGCTCCAACGGAGCTTCTCTCCCCGTTGCTTGTTCTGACCCGAGCTGGCTTTTGCCTTCAACCCGAGACACCCAAATGGATAAAGCCCTCTTAGAATTATTCTCGCGTCATTGAGTCAAGAGACATTCGATCCTTTATCAATCACACGCTGATGGACAAAATACAGCATATCTTTGGTTGTAATGGAACAAGGAATGAGAAGAAAAAAAAAAAAAGGTAAAATAACCTACAAGTGTAGGTTGCAAAAGATAATTCGTGTTTTCGTACTTGTCATTTGATTAGAGTCAATGGGCAATATATAGGACAATGATACGTGGCTCGTACGTTACCGCCTGATGGAAGTGTCATCGAGTGATGAGTCGCATACAGAGGCCAGCCCATCTATGGCTAGATTCCACTGTGTAAAGATAATAATGTAAGTGCGATTGGTCATTGAGAATATAATGAAGCAGAAATGCCGTGCCCCATGGTAAACATCAGTGGGTTTTGCAGCAGATCGGGCGCGGACGATTAACGCCCGTGCCAAACAATAAAAGCGCTTTAACTGCTCGCGACGAGCAAATAGCTTATCGTGGGACCCTATATAACGCATCGCTCGGCAGAGGGAGAGATAGAGATAACATACGCGGAATAATAGAGATACGAAGGTTGATCGTGTACCACTCTCCCCTATATGTATGCAGTGTGTATGTATTTTGTACGAGGGTGTGCATGCATTTTCGCGTTGGCAGACATGTTGGAGCTCTCGAGCGGAATGTATTCAGGGCCCTAATAATCTTGTAATTTCGTTAATGGAGCGTCAATTTTGTGACCATGATCCGATAAACCACGTGATGCGTGGCTAATTCGTGCTCCAATCAAATACGCACTGACGATACGTCTGCATTGATAGAAATTAGATGAGGAGTGGGCGGCAGGGATCTCTGCTAGCGAAAACTTTTGAGGTTTTTCCACTTTTTTTTTTATGACAGGTTCTGGTGATCCAGCGAGAAAAAAAATGAGCCTACAGTAAGCAAAGAAATTCAAAATAAAACGTGAATATTCTTAGTGAACGAGGATACGAGTGAAGACTTCGGGTCCGACGGGGCAGCTGATCGTACATAAATATCCCCTTGTAGCTCGGAGCAACTTGGGGATATAGATAGCTGCCTTGGCTCTCGAACTAGCATCTCTTGTATATTGTGCGATATCAACGAGGACGGAAAGCTTCCTGCTTTTTTTTTTTTTTTAGGCATTTGCCTTGGCTATGCTTGGCGAACGTGACGCTGAGGAATGGCCCAGCGATCATATTTTCTTATACCCAGATTCGATATAGCGACACGATATAGCATATAGAAGAGAAAATAAATTAATTAACGAAAACAATGATCTTCAGCAATCGTGTAACTAATTGTGCTTCATCTCTGATGGAATTGTCTTTTTTTTTCTGTTTCAGGTGAGTTTTCGTACTGGCCCAATGTCATGTGAAGAATACGAAGTACTAATATATATCGCTGTCGCTGAAACGGTAAAGTCCTTTGTCGAAATAATTATGAGGGGCAATTTGTTCCGCACGTTACGTGGCTTAATGGAAAATGTCTCGAGGAAAAGAACCCACTTTAGTCACAGAGAGGAGGGTGCGAAGAAAGGAAACGAAAAAAAAAAAAAACGAGTAGGAATGATACGAGTGAACAGAGGGGTCAGTGAGAATCGTCGCTTATCGAAAAGCCACAGATGGGTCTTGCGTTTTGAGTCTTTTTTTTTTGGCTAAACAGAGGTTCCTCGGAGTACTGTGAGGAACCTCGTGTCATGAGCGCAAAAAAAATGTCAGCTGGCAAAAAATTTGCGGTATTACAAGACGACACTGGTGTATTTTCTTACTAGGCTGATTATTTGGGTTTGGTTCTTCTCTATTTATCCGAGATAGCGGATGATTTCGACTTTTAGCTCATTCGGCTGACAACACGTAGACACTTGAACACACCGTACTTGCGTGTGGTTCGCGAGCAGTTCTAGTGGATAGTGAGATAGGCAGTAACAGATACAGCGACAAGAGTGCTCATTCGGTGCTAATTCCGCTGTTGGAGGAGCTTTTCATAAAGAGTGCTGAGCTGTAAGCTAGGCAGGGGCGGGGGAGCCTTGATCATCCCCGTTGGAGGTTGGAATATCGTACGTGAGATAGCTCACTGCTTCAATATGAGCTGGAGGAAACGAAGAGAGAAAATGAAAAGAGAAAGGGGAGAGTGATGGGAGGGGTGGGTTGTCCAGATAGGAGCGAAGCTCACGAAAAAGAAAAAGGGATGGCGGGCAGGGGTGAGAGGCGATCCACAAGGGATGGCCGTTTCCAAGAAGACGGAAGGAAGCAAAAGGACGTCCTGACTACTCGGGTTATGGGAGAGGGGGATGGGAGGCTAGACGTTGGAGGAGCAATAAGGAATTATTGCGGTACCATCGACAAACGGCGACTACGTGGCCGCACTACCTAAAATTTTCTTCGCGTCTTTGTCGCTCCTCGTGCCACTTCTTCCCTCTTAGTTTGCAGTCTTCTTTCCTCACGTGACCTCGCCTTCTTTTCGGACTTACTGCGAAAGTGCTGCCCAAACTCTTCTCCACCTTGCTCTCGCCCATCTCTTCTTCCCTTTATATCTTTCTCCGCGACTCGTCAATATGTAATGTTCGGACCAGACCCTCATTTACCATCTCCTATTGGCTCCTATACTCGGCTTCTTTTTCTCCGCTTGAACGTGATATCGAAGATTTTCCACTATGCCATCCCTTTAGCTTGTTTACCCGTACAATATTCCATTGGATTTCATCGGAAGTTCTTATCGCTATTTTTTTCTTTTGTTTTCTTCGTGCTATTTTCTCTTTGTTGTGTCCTATGAAACTCTGCTTTCCCATAGTCCTTACCTAGACGTCGGTCAACGTGGATTAAAAAAAAAATGGCCACAGATCATTTCCCTACAAGAGGGCTCTCAGTTTGATAACTTGCCAAAGTATGGTATATCATCAAAGCTTCTTTTAAAAAGTTGTAAACTTTGGAAGCTTCCCACTTCAATTACGAACTTGATTGCCTTGTGGAGAAAAATCATGTACCAATCAGGAATTGGCCATGAGCTTTTGGCCGACTCCATGACAATAAGGCGTTTCGTAGACGTGAGCTTCTCATTTTCACCAGATAACCACTTGGTTTTGTCGCCGAGAACTCGAAGCCGTCAGCATAATAGGTGTTTCTAGCCACGTACCAACTTTGGCGGTGGTTTTGCGATTGGAAAGTTTTTTTTTTTCCCGCACGTGAGAACGTCAAAGACAAAGGAAGAATAGACCGTGAG
The DNA here is from genome assembly GCA_963932345.1 of Ophion ventricosus. Taxonomy (NCBI): domain Eukaryota; kingdom Metazoa; phylum Arthropoda; class Insecta; order Hymenoptera; family Ichneumonidae; genus Ophion; species Ophion ventricosus. The sequence goes on along the minus strand of OZ010722.1, from coordinate 1,399,745 downwards.
AGGAAGAAAGTGTGCAGGGGCGGCGGCGTTGGAGAAAGGGAGTTGGAAGAAGTTTCGTAACATTCCGTGCAATTTGTCGCGCGATACTTCAATTCTTCCGCTGTAGTTTTGTTCCGCAGAACAGAGAGAGAGAGAGAGAGAGAGAGTAGTCCTGTACGGTGGGTTTTTCTATCGTTATCGTACGGTGACAAACGTATCCTCGAATAAACCAACGTGTGCTGGTTGGAGGAAAAAACGAGGCGACAATGGCGAAAAGGAATAGATGCGAAGCCGGGTGTCGGGTGCAAAAGTTTCGGTACACGAACAAAAGTTGCAAAGACCCTAAAGCTACAAGCTATGCCGCGGAGAAACGACGTGTAGATAGACGAAAAGGGGAAAGAGCCAAGACTCGCGCGAAAAAGCAGGCCACAGCGCCAGAGCACAATGTAGTTTTACCTCACAGGCGCAAAAGAGGCAGCTTCGTCTGGTGTCTCTTTGCCTCTTCACCTTTCAGCAAATTCCGTCACGTACGCGTCATAAGTCCTTGCCGCTGTTAAGTAAGAAGTAACGCCTCGCTGGCTGGTACTTGAGGGGTTGTATGCTTGAGTATGTAAGTATCACGAGAGTCATACCGCCGGTACGTTGAGAAAAGATGTTTCTTCGTCTACCGCTGGGCATTCTTCTCTTCCCGTGACTTCTCTCAATCATTATCCGACGCATCAGCACTTCCGACGAGTTTCATCTCAGTGGCGTGTAATTGTGTAAACTGGCTCAATGAAGACTTCATCCTATGAAGCATCTCTAGTGTCCAGTCCGTGTGTGCAAATAACGCAGTGGAAAAGAAAACATTTTTTTTTTTTCCCCACGATTTCGACGAAGAGGCGTTTCGAGAAAGTGGCCAACACAAATGTTGCCAGTGGAGATGGTTCAACAATTTGTTGGCAAAATAATCTAGGGTGTATTTCGCAGGTTAACCGTGGATGGGGTTAGTTCCCCGAGCATGGCCCCTGTTTAACCCCTCTCCCCCCCCACTCCGCCTGTGGTGATTATACGAGAACCAGAGGCTCGAAGCGACGATGGTGCACGGCGGCGGTCAGGCGCCGTCGGCATACCAAATACGGCAAGTATTCCGGTCATGTAGCCTGGGATGGTGACTTCCTCTACACGCGGCTTGGCGAGAACAAGGAGCATAGCGGGTCACCTTCTTCAACCCCGTCGTTGGCCGTTCGTCCCAATGTTGGTGGCGCACGAGCTGGAGAACCGGGAGGGGAGCTTATATCCATACCCTTATATATTATATAGATAACCTATTCCCATTCTGCTTGGTAGTCCGCCCGCTCACCCGCGGACCCACCTTAGTGGTATTAATTGGCTTACGAGGCGACACTCATTAGCACTTTGACTAAGAGGGACCTCCAATGCTCGCTCATACCCAGTAAAACATACCTCATGCCTCGTGAATACAGCCACCGAGTCGTGGCTCCCTGGCTGCAGGCACAACCCTCCCACGTGTATCTCATGATGGAGTACTTTGCGTAGCTTTTCGAAATGGCAGAGTACTTTGCCGAAACGCTGAAGCTCGAAAAACTATTTGCTCGGTGTTACAAGATGTTAGTTGCCGTGGTTATATCCATTGTATAATGAGATTCGTACGTGATTTCCAGGATACAAGATAGGTGGGTCATTTGATGGATGTTGTGTTGCATGGGATGAGAGTTTCTCATATACGAACCATAATGCCAACTTTTCTTTCTCGCTGTCGTGTCCTATGATCCTGCTTTCTTGCGTAACTTTGAGGTAATGTCCCATCACGAAGTGTCTCGACAACCAAGTCATACTCTGGGCTACTCGCAGTGGTACCATCATTCCGCAATCGAACGTTGGAGGAGTGATTGACTCCGAGAGAACAAAGGGTGCGTTTCCAGTGCGATGTTCATTCGCGCATCGAGCAGCTAACCTCTCCAGCGATTTTCAACATCAGCGGCGCGGTCCCGACGGTTATACCCGATGAGACGTTTCGGCAGGCAACCCTCTTTGCACATAGTATCGCTAAGCCAGAGCGTCCGCAGGGGACGTATCAGTTGGCGATAGGATAGGAAACAGTGCTAACTCTGTATTAGGTGCACATGCGGTGTGGGTTGAAACGTGTGGATATATTACGAGAAACTGGATAGATCGACAGAGACCGTAGACGCTGATACCACCAAGCAGCAAGAACGTAACGCGAGATCCGCGCTCACTCCGAATCCCCTCCGACAGCATCAAGAATGGAAGTGAAGCCCGATGCTCTTGATCCTCTCGGCACTATCCTATCGCATTCGCATACTGGCGGTTGCCCACTCTGCGCCCCCCCCCCCCCCGGCCTCTCTTCGTCTATCGATCTCCCTTCGTATCCTCCTACCATAACCGCGAAGGCCCCTATTCTCCTTCCCGACGCTCGGTAGATCCAATTTGACCAGATAACCGCAGCAACTCCGCGCTTCACCGCTACTTGCCCCTAATGCCATCGAATCCACTGCTTCTTCTCTCCGATCATCCTATCTTTTTGTTTTAATCCGCACGACACCACTGTGCCACGATAGAACCACACACTGCATACCGATATCCTCTATCTTCCATACGCCAGATCGATTCGCCCATTCGATTTGTCGTCCAGCCTGTCGTTCCTCTCGAAATCCGTTTTTTTTTCTTCTTCAGATGTCCGATAGCGTCATACAGCATCGAAACAAAAAAATTACCACGCAGCATGCCGTTTTGGGGGTTTTGGGTAGTGGAAAGACGATGCACTTAGGGTATTAATTGACATCGTGTACACACGACACTAACCATCTTTCTTCATTGTGCGTTTTATAAAGCTCGTGCCATAGAAGACGTTGCTCGATAAGGTATTGTTTAAGCATGTCCTTGGGCAAAGCCCTTGTAGTTACGGACCCATTACTGCCGCTGCAACGTATCTTCCGCTAGACCAGCTTGCAGTCTGCAACCTCTCATGCGTTTCCTCCGCCTTACCCAAAACAAGCAGTGTGACCCTCTTTCTTCGTTGTGCACAAAGACGCACACACACACACACACACACACAGATTGGGTGTGGATCGACCGGTGGGTGGCTGCTCTCTCGGCAGTATGTTCAGAACAATTTGGTATCTCTCTCTCTCATTGTAGCGATCCCTTGGCTCGTCTCTGTAACATTATAACCACGCTGCGCTAGTTCATCCCTGCCGCGCTCCCTCCTTCGCTCTCGATACCCGACGCTTCCGCTATTTGTCCAAATTACATTTATTATACCAGCGAACAATGGCAAATAATAATGTCACCCGGTACTTATGCTTTACGAGCGTCCCGGGCAGCCACTTTGGGCCTACGTTCCGTGGACTTACATGCAAGCTGGCTATCGTATATCTGTCGTCACAGATGTATTCTGCGTTTATCGGGACAGTAGGAGAACAAGAGGATTCGTAGATGGCTGACAGAGTATGTATGTGTGTGTGTGAGAGAGAGACAGAGAGAGAGAGAGGAGCAAGAAAGACGAGGATGGATTTGATAGTTCGGGCCAAGAGAGAATCATATCGGTAGAAATGAAAGGTTCACTTAGAAGTGTTCGTAGGTCTGGGATTTTCCGCATTGTCATGCCAGCAACCATAAACTGAAATTACCGAAAAGGGTTGGAAAGTTATATGGCGGAAGCCAAAGGGACGCAATGTAGCTCATGAAATGCCAGAGCACGCCGCGACGGGCTGGAAATCTGAAGTAGGTATGGCGGCATGAACGCAAAACTTTGGTGCAAGAGAATACTGTATCGATTATTCCTCGTATGCGGGGAAATGCGAAGCTTCGCTTCAGTTTCCGGTTGTTCGTTTATCAGTAGCAATCAGTGACGAATCGATCGTCGAGTAATCGCGTGGTAATACAAATCCCGAGGGAAAACTTTCATCATCCAGGCCAAACTACGATATTGTCATCTATTGGAATGACTAGACTTTCGTGTACAATCGATGATCAATCGCTTTGACATCTTTGGGCACATATGGGACTTTTGGAACTCAAACAGCCGATTACAAACAGGATGATCGAAACTTCCGGAATATGGTTTTTCCATATAGCGTGTCTCGGCCAATGTGCATGTTGTTTACGCTACAGTATTTCGCGATGAAGGAACAGACACAAGAGTTACATCTTCATCCTTGGTTCACTAAATCGAACGCATTCGAGAGATAACGAAAACACGGGCGCTGATTCAGTGCAGTAACGGTCTGCTCCTGACACTTCTAACCAACCTCCACTTTCATTCATCTCTCTCTCTCTCTCTCTTGCTCTGTTTGCCTTCTCACTCTCTCGCTCTTTCCATTTCTTCCTTGGTCTACACCAATGCGTAACTGCAGACGAAGGGAGGGCTGCTGCTCTCCACCTTGTCGTTCGCGATACGGCACTTTCTTCTTTTCTGTCTCGCAGAAATGGGCTCTTCCGAAGTCGGGAGAGCCATAGTGAAAGCCTCGCGGCTCTCTGTTCGCGACGGGTATATTCCATCCGGCATAAACACCGCGAGATAGCACAATGAGTGTGTAGTATCGTGAACGGGACGAATTTCGAAGGTACAGAGAATAGTTCCGTCGATCGGTAACCCCGCTCTACGTTACGTGTACGCAGCTTTTTTTTTTTCCCCCCTCTATGTCCATCAATAAAGTCTTTCAAAAGCACACACGGAACGTCTTGTTTCATAGAGGATTCGCGCTGCTCCAGAATGCGCGTGTGCTCTTTTCCGAAGATCTCTTTGTTCCGGTTTCTGTTTGACGCTGAGAAACAATTGTCAGCTATCCTCATTTCTTCTCTCAATGGGCATGCTTTGAGACGCAGTACTATTACGACCGAGTGACGGCTCTCTCCGTCTCTTCATCATTAATATGCTGGCATCGCATGACTTTTTGCAGATGATAGCCCACTTTTTTAATCCGGTTTTTTTTATTTTCCCAAAATATGTTCTCAAGATTGTTTTTTTCAATCTAGCCATTAAAAAAATGAATCTTCCACCCTTCAAATGGTAACATTTTTCCTGGAATTGGCTTTTCAGCACTACAAAACAATAAAAAAAAAAAAAAGCCAAGAGAAACGGTCGCTTATCGATTTTAGCTGCGAGCGTTGTGCAATTTGAATGTATCGGCAACTTCCACACGAGGCAATCATCACGAACGAGGCCTCGTACCATAAACATTAGGATATGCTCGATGTCTCGTTCTTTCCTCAGCCAACTACTGCCACCCTTCGTATCTTATCATGACCAGGGTAACGATGGTCTCGATACCAAGTCACTCTATGGAACATTCTGTTGTGGAGACTCTCTTTCGACGGTAATGCTCCTTGTCGCCCACACACGCATTCACACGTGGAACCGTACGCCGCTGTAAATGAAGCGGTGAGTGTGTGATACGACTATGTGGCCTCGCCCCTCTTCGCCGTCCTCTTACGCAAGGGCATTCTTATCAATTTTGGCCTCTCCCTGAAGCAGGGGAAAAAAACTGTATCCGTATCTACCGATCGAAAAAAAAAGAAATGCCTCTCGTGACAAGAGACTGTCACAGTGATCGAGAGCCCCGCGCGTTGAAAGCTGGAACCTTGGAAAGGAAGCGAGAAAGAAAGAAAGTGAAAAAATAAAAGTCTGGTGAACGGATAGGAGAGTTGCGAGCTTGCCGTAGTCCATGATAAAACTTGCTCACCAAGCTTTGCAACCATCCGGCGAGCGCCTCTCTCCTCATCCTCCAATGTACTCTTCCAGAAAATGAGGGTGACTCGATTTTATTTACCATTTATCCAGGATCATAAAAACCGGACTCGCCTTCTGTCGACCCACGCGTAGATCACGATACCTATAGCGGTGCACTATGTATCAAAGATTCATATAGATATATATATATATATATATATATACGTAGTGTCAGGCACTGTATTCTTGAGGGTGGGGCCCACCAGCTCCATGTCAAACACGGTTGTTAACCGTTGCTTGTATACATTCACTCAGCTTAAGCCATTTTTTATGTTCACTTCATACTTTATGATTATTAATAACGCTATATCACCAGCGTACTCCCCATTCCCGAGGAAACATTCGTGACATAAAGCAGGCGAAGGCGTTTCTGCAGGGAAACAAAAAAAAAAAAAAGAAATGAGCGCCGGCAAGAAGGGAGGAAATCGATAAATATTTTTCGAAGTTGTTACAGCTTTCGGGATATTCCACGAGGCTCTGCGCTTGCCGAACACGTGCACGCGCGATCGAATCGATTCATAGTTGACGTAGCAGAAGTTATGTGATTAAATCGCAATTCCGTGGATCCGTCCGTGCGTTCCGCCTTTTCTCCTTCCATTTTTATATGGAATACATCCACTCTGAAATATCCTCGCACTGCTTCTCCTTATTCTTTTTTTTTTACCGACCGTTCCTTTCACCTCTTCCGCTTTTGATCCTTCGTCCATTTCCACATCCACACTAATAGCGTTGCCATGAAGTTTATCCATTTTTTTTTTTTTTTTTTTTTTCGAGTACACGCCAAGAATACCAATGGATCTAATCCTCCAGTCTGCCACTCAACGCCCCAACGGTGACATCGACATAATTTTTTTTTCTCACTCCACCCCCTTGGACTCTGGTCATCCGAGTGATCATGATTTTTTTTCACGTTGTTATCTTGACATTGGAATATATCTGTCGTTGATGTGACGACATCCGTGGGAGAGTGGGGCACAATGTGTCACGGGGTACAATGTCTCAATGTGAGCCAATCCGCAAATTTTCATTCGAACCCATTATTTTAGGATTTTAAATGTTTTTGCAAAAAATATGGTAGCTTCATTGTACGCCCAAAGGTCTAGAAAATCAGTTATGACCTTTTTTTCTTCTAATCAGACTACTCTGGTAGTAAATTCGATAGAAAAAATGTGACACACTCTGCCCCACCTTCCCCTACCGATAAAATAATACTTTATTTTCTGCGCATCTATGTAGCAGAGATACCTAATGTACGTCACTCTCGTATTTCTTTCGTGAAGGAATCAGTACGTGAGACTCTTCCTTTTTTTTTCCGGATTGACGTGTAAGAATGAGAAACGAATTTGTGGTATATAAAATGGCGCGTCTATATTGGTACAGGACCGATACGGTATTCCGTGGCTTTTTGCACGCTCGAATACGAGGATGTTTAGCCCGCTGGCGAAACTCCGAAAAACATATAGCCACGAATCTTTGCCACTGAGCGAGAGAAAAGAAGAAGAAGAAGAAGAAGAAGAAGACGAAGAACGAGGGAGAAAAAAGGAAGAACTATAGAAATGGATGTGGAGGGTGGCTCGGCACACGAGAAGAGGAGCCGTGATGCCAAGCCCCGATTGATTTACGTTGCTCGTTACGCGGTCCAGCGCTCCGCGAAGAGAGGAAAATAAATTGATAGAGCAAGATCGTGAGGCTCGAGACCAGACCGCAGGTTGAGACCACATGGCTAGGCAAAGGAAACGGAATAAACGAAATATAGTCGAGTACTTGACGAATCAAAGGGCGGGAACGAACGTCGCTTGTCGATCTTCTCCGCCTAGAGCGAGAAGCAAGGAGAAAGAGAAAATGACTTCACGAGAGACGTAATGGAAAATGTAAAGTAGAATAACGCTTTGACAAAGACAACGGTTGATCTCCGAAATGGTAGTGTCTACCACGAGAGCTAAGATTGACGAAATGTCAATCTTGTGGAAAAGTTAATTGTTTTTTTTTTTCGGCTTGTGTTTTTTAAAATCTTCATTCGCTAATTTTGCACTTCTGGAATTTCATACAAATCATACGCAACATTTGGTCTCGTAATATCCTTACTTTACAACGTGCAAAAGATCACGACGGAAGCAGATTTGAGTCACGTCAGCTGGGAGAAAATTTTTGACGCGTAAAAATAAGCTGCAAAGAGGCCTTATTGGATCAAGGAACATCCACATCAATTGATATTCTTGTCATAAGGGTTCTGCCTCGCTCGTGTCTGAGCGAGCTTTTTTTTTTATTTGCTATTCGCTTCGTGCTACGCCACACACTTGTTCGTTATCTTCCTTCTCTTCGGGGTTGATCTGCTTTTTTCGATCTCCAGCCAGAAGTCACGGGTTTTCCGGCTAGTCTTTCCAAGAATTTCTTTTTTTTTTTTTTTTTGCGCACAGCCACGTCTTGTCCCTCCCGGCCTGTTCATTGTTTCGGCTGTCATCTCGTCTTCAGGATGTGGCCCAGTATGTGCCACTCTGTACACGCGCGATGTCTGACCTCACCCTTGAGATTCAATCTCCAAGAAGAAAGTCGAGGACCGGTCTCGCGTGACCTGCGCGTCATTTTATTGGCCAACATCTCTTTGTGGTAATGTTCATTTTTTGTTGGACACGGCTGATCTTTCGGGTCCATCATATAGTGTGGGAATTTTGAAGAATTAAGTGGAAATTCTTTCTCGTCAGTTATATTCTGCTATAAGTATATACGTGGATTCGAGGTCTTCGAAACTCATAATGGATGACAGCAGCCAAGGGACGGGATAAAAGGAGGACGATTTTATTGATGAGACGCGGGGGCGAAATTCTTGCTCCGCTATGCGAGATGAGACGGTTGCCCTCTCCCCGGTGAATTTACGCTCTAATATAGAAATTTCATAAAAGAGGCAGTACCGCGCGACGTTGTTCCGTCGTCCCGCGTTCCCGTCATTTCCACTTGAGCCGCATGTGTCTCACATAGGGAACTTCCACGTTATTTTCAAGCTACACGAGAGGCCAATCGTGTGAGCAACGCCACCGTTGTGAGCGTCAATCACGGTGGTAGCTCAACCCTTCGTACTCGTTCCTACTACCCCCATCCAACTTCGTCTTCTAATCCTTCACCGGTGCATATTTTTGCATTTACTCCTCAGCGGCAATGGAAAGCCCGACGATGTGCTTCGGAGTATCCGAGTTTTAAATAAAAATCACAAAATATGCCCTTTTTTTTGCCTCCAGAGTGGCCTTAATTGACAAAGCACAATCGCACCCAAAATCAAATTTGAAAACGTCAACGCGTTTATGAAAAATCAGCTTTCTCTTCATCACTCGATACGCGTGAACTCTGGAACGACGATACGCGGACGACTGATGGGTGTCATGGCAGCGCATCGTATGCCAAAACGAACGTGACTGACTCATTCGGAAGGAGTATTTGGCCGGCTACCTCGTCTTGCCACCCCCTCCTCTTCCCTACTCGTCAATTGACACAGGCGCAAGTATTAGAACTATCGCTGGTACACTAACCGATTCATGATTCTCCCGGACAAGCCAACGCGAGACAAAAGAGGGCGCGAGAGAAGGAAAAAGAAAAATATACTTAATTTATATGCGAGCCACGAGTCGGCTCGTCTGACTGATGGGGATAGAAAAATTTCGTATTCCGATGTTCAACGACAGAAATTGACTTTATTGAAGTTTATCGATTCGCAATATCTCCTTTCTCGTGACGCATTTCGGTTGGCTCGGCAACCGGGTGTTGCCTAAGCTTTTCCCTATAATCTTTTCCGTGTGTGTACGTTGATACTTCCCTAGCAAAAAAAAAAAAAAAAAAATTGGCATCTTCCATTCGTACAACGTCGGTATTTCGATACACGGATATTTTTTTTATCCGGGTCTAGATGAACACTAGAAAGGAGAGAAAATACGAATAAAAAAAAACCATATAAAAACGATAGAGAGAATGCATACACGTTTAATTCCGTAAGAGTGCTCGGTGCTGTATAAAAATACATTTACCACGCTTTCTTAGCTCCCTTCATAAGCTGTTGAACACGAGCAGAAAGATCTCCCGGGGTCGCTTTGCGGCGGAAAGAAAGAAAAAAAAAAGAAAATATTCGGGCTTGGCCGTTAAACCAAATGGCCGGTAACGGCCAAGAGCTCGTAACTGAGACTTGTTTGCGCTATGTGGGTATTTCACAATGGTGAGAGCAGCCTCCTATGGACCCCATTGGGAGAAAGAGAGCCTTAGTGCGAGAGAAAGGGTCGAGAGAGATGGAATGGAATGAAAGAGTTAGAGAGAGAGAGAGAGAGAGAGAGAGGGCGGGACGAAAGATCGGAGGTTTCTCGTATCGGGCGTTTCGACCCTCGCACCTTTTGCCAACGCGCGTAAGAATATTGTGGTATATTTCGGTGAAGACGGAAAAACTCGTTAGTCCCTTCGAGGGAGAAAAAGGCCTTTTCACCTTGTCCTTTTTGGATGTTGTCGCTGTCGTTATTGTGTCGCCGATACCGCTCTGTACCCTCTGTTCGTCCGATCACTTTATTCGCTTGGCCACGCGCAAGCACGATATTACCAGGACATGTCCGTCCACGAGAGCGCGGGAATTCCAAATATGTTAACGCCAAACGTTTACAGGCAACGGGTAGCCGCATTGAAGTGATCGTTGAGATGAATAGTGCTGCGGCGACGAGTCTTTCATTGCGTATAAAATGTAAAATGGCCCGGGAGGGCGACGATCATTCGGTATGTTGAGAATCCTTCCACGTCCTGAAAGTCGACCGAAAGTTCGCTTAACCCTTCGCGATCATCCTGGATAGAATCGAACCGTCGATCAATTTTTCGCGTAAATATTACAATAGTTCTCTCTTCACATTTCGGAATAAATACCTTTTTTTTTAATGCGCACTATGATAGTATTTTTTTCCCAAAAGTAGCATATCTGAGGAGTATCACGTCCAAATTTTAGATAAAAATGTTGAAAATTCACGAAACTATGATTTTTTTAACGAAAAAAAGTGTCTTTTTTGCCTTTTCACCTCTTTATGATTTTTTGTCAAAATGTCGCCATTTTATTTCTTATAAATAAATTTTTCTTACATCATCTGGAAAGTTCACAGCATGTTCCGTAATTTTTTGAATCACTTCGGACGGATAGTTTGGTCAGAATAATTTTTTTTGAAAATTGACTGTGTAGAATCGACCCAAGTGTGATCACCGCGATTGAATTTGGAAGTCTGACCACGAAGGGTTAAAAATTGCCACTCCCATTGAGCCTTGGGACAATAGCCTTTTTTCGTCTTTCGACGGTCATTCGGTGACAATTGCCTTTGGTCTCGTTCACCATGGTTATTGTTCGCCCCAATTATTTTAATTTAGAAAAAGTAAAAAAAAAAGGAAGTTGGCACAGTCAGCAAACATACGTGGGCGACAGGGGGTACCAGGACGAGGAGAAATGCCAGTACTACGATGGCTGCGGTAGTACGAGATCGTATTATCTATAGGGTGGACACTACAAACGGCCCGGGCACGGCACAGGGGCAGCTAATTATTTAGACACGCTTGGATGCCACCCCATCCATCACTCTCGGGCATCGGCCTCCTTTCTCCGCTGTCAGTGCTCGCTCGTCCAATCACACATCAGCTCGGTACTCGAGCTCGCGCGTTCTACCGTCCTCGATATCTCGCCCATACCGTACACCCTCTAATAGCGCAACGGCTGTATCTTTCCGACGCATACGCGCGTGCACAGGGTAAATTTGTATGGGAAACGTACGAGAATGGCCGCCCGACGTGGGGGATATAGTGCCCGAGAGGTAGTTTCGAGAAGGGAATAGGCCTTTCGAGCTGTCAAACTAAGTGATCGAATTAGTCACTCCCGTATGATCCTACGGTCGAGATTCCGAAGCTCAAAGTTTTGCCGTAACCGTCCTATATTTGGCTGTGAAAAAAAAGTAAGCAAAAAAAAAAAATAAATAAAAAGAACAGACTGCCATCGATATATTACATCCGGTGTGGTAACTCCAACGCTCGACAACTGTATATCCCTCGTCGTATACTTTCTATGTGCTCGGGTCGTTTTCGCGCTCCATGAAACATTTTATTTCTTCACTTATGAAGGGGCGTTTACGTGTTTTATTGTGTAGCGTGTATGGCGTGTGTAACGAAATAGGTGTACCAACTGTTTGCCAGTTTCCCGGGTGTACGCAGGCTCGCGACAGCGCTGATAGCGCACAAGCCTGGCCTGGGTCACGTAACGTGGCAAGGTGGATCAACCACATTAAGCGAGTTTTACGAAATGACCTTTTCACGCTTGGCACACATTGGCAAGCTCATGGGCGGGGAATATAACGTTGTAGCCTGTGAGCTGAGAATGGACCCCTGGTACGGTGAAACGGACGTGTGCGTTGGATATCTTGGGAAGAGCTGGAGCTATGGTAGAAAAAAAAAAAAAAAAAAAAAGAGTGTATAATGCTTAGGTGGATTGTGTAGAGAGCGTAACGTGAAGGCTCGCGCTCCGTGAAATTAAAATCAACCACCTTTAACGGGGCAATATCCACTCCTTGTTTCATCCCCCGGCGACTTCGCTGAGAACACGCTTCCTAAGCATCCAAAGATTTCTTTCAGCCTGCTGAGACTCGCTGCCTTCATTCACAGCTGCAAAACATCGAACAATCGTCAGCCGAGGCTTTCAATCGATCTCAAAATTTCATGTTTTTCTTTTTCACAATCGATAGCGAATGATTGGAGGTTTCGAGTGAAATGGTTAGCTTTGCGGAATACACTTTTCCTCGACGTATCAAAATAGAATGTTTATTTTCATTTGGGTTTACCCTTTTTCAACTGCGTGCGCAAAGCCCTCGCGCGTACCTCGTCGTACGTGATATTTCGACTAAAGAGGAGATTACTCCGCGAATATCGTAGTCACCGAGATGGTAGCCCCGAGGCGGATGCCTCACCCTACCAAGACTTGCTTGCACCCGGCTTTCCAGGGTCCTGTACTTACATGTTTGATTATGATGGAGAGGCAAACAGGCTTAGTGGCTGATGTTGATTCACGTATGGGCTGTGTCTCATTTTCGTTGCACAGAAAAATAAATAAATTGCGAAAATGAAATCAAAGAATCTTTGCTAGAAAAGGTCTCGAGAGGAACGATCGGTGGCAACGTTGACTGTAGGGGAGAGTGGGGCACAGTGGGTCAGGCGGTAGAGTGAGCCACATGCGGTTTCTCGAAGGTTTGTAGCTCGTAAATTCCGAAATTTTATGTGTTCAACCGCGATTTATATTAGGTTTCGTCAAGCCTGAAAGAAAGTCGCTAGCAGCTCACAAAGGATTATTGAAAATTAAAAATTGATTTGAGGCTTGGAAAACAAAATATTTCGCTCGCTGGGAAAACAAATTTTTTTCGAACCCATAATTTTAGGATTTTTAATCTTTTTTGAAAAAAAATATGGTAGCTTTATTGCACGCCCAAAGGTCTATAAAATCGGTTATGACCTTTTTTATCTAATCAGACTACTTTGGTAAGTGTAAAAAATTCGATAGAAAAAAAGTGACACACTGTGCCCCACCTTCCCCTATTTTATATAGACGCGTATCAAGGAGATAGCGGTAAATATCATGATTTATTTTGCTCGAAAGAACCTTTCCACATCACGGATCCAATTGCGTCACGCAATTTGCACGAGATTTATATTTAGTTGCCTGACAACGAGTGGATTTTAGCACGTCGACTTATCGTCGACTCGACAAACATTAGAGTCTTATCGCGATATCGTATCACGAGAAATAGTCTGCACGGAAGCAGAGAAAGAAATGCTATTTGAGAATCGTATGTATTTACGTATTAGAGTCTGGCTACTGTTGAAACGCTCGGTGAAGATTTTCACATGTTGAGGTGCGAACGAATATCTTCGAAGTGCGGTGATCGAAGAAATCGGCAGCACAGACAGCGATGGAAATAGTTTACCGTTTTCACAATATATTGAACCGATGACTTTACCATGCACGACTTTCCCCACTGGATGATGAAAGTCGAAGTTGAGTCTTGAGAGTCGTATTCATCACCAACTCATTCGGGTATTCTATTTATCTTTGGCTTTCAACAGTCGCCCGATGAAACACTTTGTCTCTGTAAGCTTTGTTTCGAGCCGTCGAATATATTGCGATATTCCTGATGCCAGGAGCTACGGAAAGATCTCTGACACAGAGCGTGGGAGGAACGGAAAGGTTTCAGAAATGGACAACCAAATGGCTAGGTAGAGCTCATTTGGTAAGGATGGATTTGGGGCTCCGAACTTCTTTGGTAATTCCTACGTTCCTCCGCTAACTGGCGTTTCTGTTTTTCATCCATCTCGTTCCATAATACCCTCGGAATGAGTGCCTGCGACGTATGTGCACTATGCGCCTGGCTATCGGTGACGACAGTGCCGTGTGGAGTCAGCCGGAAAAAAACGGCGTTCGGCAACGACCGGCTTTGTACTTTCACGTCCGCTATCACGATTTTCCAAAGCTCTCCCATTTCACTAGGACATGGAATATTGCAGCCGAAAAACCAGAACACCCAGTGTGAAGGAGTGTGCAATGACGAGTGTGAGGAACAAAAAAAAAAAACATTCTACAAAGGTGAATGGCAATTGTTAGGTGGATTAAAATAAATTGGGTGCGGCCACGAATGAAGCGATGCGTATGAACAAGGAGAAAGACCCTCGATGCGTATGGGCGACAGAGAGATCATTGATCATTCATGGGAACGTATTACCGTGCATCATGTACGTGTATATTATGTTGATCGGTCGACTTGCCTCATCCGCTCGTATTCTCCTCCGTGAATTATGAAACAACGCCGCTTAATGACACACCGGCGGAATCAGCCTGCCGTAAATTTCTCCGTGTGCCGCGCCACCGCGGTGTGGTGGATGGAGGGCGGAGGTCGCACAAATGGACGGGAATCAGGGGTTACGTGTATCCTATGGCAATTAAATGCTCGCCTACTTGATGCAGATATCTCGATTATCCCGGCCTATAGTCGTGGCAGCTGATATTCCGTTAAACAAGAGAACGCAAAATCCGGTGTTCTCTCTTTCTCGTCTTCTCAACTCGGGTACTAAAAACAAATCCCAACGACACTCGACAAAAGACATTTAGACGAAATGACACTTCTTTATACTTGGCCGAGGTCTCCAGTTATGAACAACGATGTGTGAGAGCTTCGGTCTCGTCTCTCACTCCACACTACGTAAACTCAGTTGTATGCGCTCGTTAACTTCGCAAGAGGTGCACAAAATTAGTCTGGCTTCTCGACGAATTACACGAACGTCACCAGTCTCCGGTACTCCATATCCGTTCCACTTTTCCACCAACTTATTTCCTCTTTTCTTTGCGGTCCATGGATTTCGCGCGTACTATGGTTGTAGCGCATGAAGTGACTACAAGAAGGAGAGTCAGCAGGCAAACTGTTACCGTACCCTCTCGCCACTGTAGTCCTTTGGCTTGGCGCAGCCCTCAGGGGTGCCCTTTCAGCGCAGTTATCCTCCTCCCCTTCTACGGTGTTCAATTCGCCCCGCTCCTGCTGACTTCTGAAATTAGAAAACTTTTTATGTACGCCAATTTTTAACCAGAAGGCGCTCTTCAGCGGTAATTACTTTTTGAGCTTGCCTGCCTCACTCTCCGCGAGTATCATACACCGAACGTGTTTCCCTCGCCACTGCTCTCGACTTCCTTGTTCAAAGACCTGTTCTGCCTCGTTGCATCGGCTCGGCACACCCATCGATGGATACGAACTTCGTACACCGGCTAATTTAGTTTCACACGTAATTGCCGCCTCTCGATGTTGAGGGATTCGTCGGCAATTCACGAGAACGCCAATCATTGGCGCTACCGGTTGATGTCCAATTGCTTTACGGGACGTTCAATGATCCAGTCTGTAAAGCCAATGGCAAGCTAGTGCTTTTTATTTTTCTGCCACCTTACGGTCTCATTTGTGTGCACGCTTCTCTCATTTACATGGTAAGAAGCGATTCAATAATTTATCATGTTTTCGACAATCCTTTCCTTCGCCACATTCCGGAAGTCAGCGTTGATCGAACTTCTCTCTGTTCCCTCTGGCACCGTTTTCTTTTTTTTTTTTTTTTTGTTTCCAGATTGAGATTGAGTTTGGAGCGTTTATAGGAGAATGAAAATTGCTAATGGAGGTAATAGAGCCTGACAAACGGTCGGAACTAAATTTCCGTATCATTTCACGTTGTTAGCCAAGCGAATGAACGATCAGAAGCACATGTATGCATGAGAAAAGCGAGTTGAGCGCGCTACTCCACCCATGCTCGTGGGCTATAGCATTATGGGTGCGGACCGGAAGGCAGTCCATTCGTCAGGCTGTGCCATAACGGCAGGGTCAGTGGGACGCGTCTCATATCCTGGCGACCGTCGTCTCGCAAAACCGCGTAATACTTCCTCGCCGCACAATATGACGCTTGTATAAAAAAAAGCTAAACGCTTGCCGATAAGTAATCGGCTCAATTGAGTGTGTTGATATTTATTGTTTCCAATTGCAGGTGAGTCTCATCATACTCTTTTGGTGGATCCTGCTGTCGGAAAAAATGCAAAAAATGTCAAAAATCTTTCACATACGTATGTACACGAGACTTTCAATCGTTTTGCTCAGTTATCAGGTTTGAACTCCTCTCGGTGGAAAAATCTAGTTGTGCAAGACAGATTTTCCCGATTTTTCGTCGATCCCTCTTCAATAGGGTTCACATAAAGCCTTGGGGCGACTCCGTAAAGCGCTTGATAGTCGATGAAAACTTTTCCGAGTGCGGGAGAATCACTTTTTTTTTTTGTGAATGGATCGTCCTTGCTCGCGGTCTACAAGTTTCTTGCGAATCTTTTTCCCCGTTCCACAATCGTCTCGTATCACGTGCAACGTGTACTTTTTTTTTCACCTCGGGTTTTATTCTTCCGTACTTGACTTCTTTGTTTTTTGCCCACCGTTCGATTGGTATTTCGTGTTCGCGTATTCGGGAGATTGTTGATGCATGTAAATGCAGTTCAGCCGATCGAAAAACCGGCTCATTGACACTCTCATCTTTCACGTAGCAAACTACCAAGCTGATGAGCGCTAACTGATAGACACGTAACGTTGTAGTACAGTGAAAAACTGTTTCATACTCCAACTAGAGCTTGGGAATGAGTTGGGAGAGATGTAAAAGCGGAAAGAGAAATCCAGCTAGAAGAAGTGAGAAAGAATTCGTCAGAGAGAAGCATTGTGAGCCGAATTTTTTCGCCAACTCGACAAATATGAAAGTAAATTCGTATACGCGTGTACGAAAAGCACCACAGACTCGCCGGTTTAATCAGTAGCCACCGCGATTCCCGCTTTATCATGCCTTTTTTTTCCACTCCCTCATTTTTCCTAGTTTCTCGTCCATGGACTGCACGCTGGTTTCGTTCAAGTCCCGCAGCCTATGTATCAGTATTTTTCCGTGTACGATTTTTTTTTTTTTTTTTCGTAGACACAGGCTATAAAAGCAAACGGTTATACGTGTATACTAGGGTGGCTTGGGAGCAGCGTTCACCGAGCTATCGGCACAGAAAGATCGTTTCAACGAGGCTCCCATTAAGATGCAACCCTGCACGTAATGCTTGTACCACAATTTTTTTCTTTCTTCTCGATTTACATCAATCGCTGCACTGATATGCTCATTACGCCGTTTGCATCGTTTGCTTTTGCTCGAGTCGGCGACATCTGGTTGCCTTGTTCCGACAATGGACGATGCGCGTCGAAACCTCGTTATATTTGTTCTCTCATTGTGGAAGATTTTAATGGATGGCTTTATCGAAACGTCAAAGAACTTGGCGGTTCCTAAAAATGCCTGGCCGGTAATGAAGACGTCCAGCGTGTAGCTAGGAGAGCGTAGCTGGTGAATTTGGGAAATTAGCGAGGATACCTGCAAAGAGTAATGTGCCCACGTTGCCACCGAGTTAAAAATTAATCCTGTGCCACGAATTTATTAGTCTCCTTAGCTTTGAATAGTGAGCCACCGTGGCGGGTCGTTGCAGACTAGACAATAGCTTCATTCAGAATGGGAAATATGAGAGACGAAGGGCGGAGTAACTTTGAGACCTTGCGGGGATGGGAGGGGGTCGAGGGCGGGGAGGGGGGAGTAGAAGAGAGCGAGAATGGAAAGGAAAGAAGACCGAAATAACGAACGGAGCAGCATTAAGGTACCGGTATAAGTCAATCGGAATGGGACTTTTACGAGTCTCGAGAGAAGATGGTATCGAGAAGTTACATGCTCCATGGAGGCGATCACCCACACCCGAGCCATAAACGATCCCCTTTCAAATATGTCTAGAGAGAAAGGGAGAGACGGAGAGAGAGAGAGAGAGAGAGAGAGAGAGAGAGAGAGAGAGAGAGAGAGATGAAGGAGATCACGGCTGCTCACTGGACTGTTAAAGGATGTGTTCGGGTTCAATTTTTCGACTTTCGTCACAACTCCAATCTTGAGAAAGAGAATTTAGAGATTCGGAATTTGTTGCTTCGAAAAAGAATCTTTTTTTCTTCACATTCCATAGATCTTCGATGATTTTTCATTTTTCATATTGATTACGCATTTTGGGACAAATGAAATGGCGAATTCGAATACAGGGGATGAAAATACTTCGAAATAGACTTGTAAAGAAAAATATTAAAAAACCAAAATTTAGTCCCATCTCGGTAAAAAAAAATACCGGGCTTCGCTAAATCGGCAATCATTTGAAATTAACGAAAAATATGTACGGTGAAATATGAGTTTTTTTTTTCATTATCGTTACTATCGATAAAATACATAATTTCTCGCCCTCTGTCTTTTCTCCATTTCTTCGTGTTCCCTCCATCCCTCTTCCTCTTTATCAATTCATCCCCTCCTCCTCGATTGCCGTACAGTTTTTCTCTCTCTTCCGCGATACTCATTGCCAAATATTTGAGTTTCAAATTGAATCGTAAATGTACATAGTAATAGTGCTTCCGGTTCGTCGCCACGAGTCCGTATAGGAGTGACAAGAAATACCGCGATCTCTCTTGTCTCTCGACTAATCCGTTTGGGAGAGATCGATTTTCGAGGCTGGCATGTACATCGAAATTCTTGAATTCTGCGATTGACAGACTCGATTTACACAGCTGCTTGTTAATTCGTTAGAACGACGCGAATAAAAAAATTCATCAATGATTCCATGCGATAAGTCTTTTAATTTAATGATTTTTTTTCCCCTTGAAAACACCCGCGCACTCATGACGTATAAATTTGCATAAAAATATCGATTAATTTTTTATATTGATTTAATTTAAATTGGAAAGACGAGAGCGACGAATCGAGCTCTCCAAAGTGATATCGATAATAGAATTTTACTTTTTTTTTTTCGAAAAACTTTAAATTAGGTCCAAAGTGGTGGCCGTTGATATGCAAAGTCTAAAAAAAAAAATGTTTGAAAGAGCTTTCACGTGGTTCGTTTGCATGTTCGTCGTATCCTTGCCGTGCGTACTTCCGTCCCCGAGAAAGTTTCATTTAGCTCTCGAGCCCACACCCGAGGTAAAGGGGAAAAAGTCCGAGGTGATCAGATGTGGAGCGATAGTAGAAGCGTAAATTCAGAGACGATGGTAGAGACGAGGCTGGGAAAGGGGGGGGGGAGAGAGAGAGAGAGAGAGAGAGAGAGAGAGAGAGAGAGCTCACAGAGTGAAACTCGAAGAAGGGAGACTGTCATGTTGATCGAAGGCGCGAGGAATAAGAACAAGAATTTCTTCTCTCTTCAATACCAACCACGTACCCTCCCGTACCTCCTTTATCGCGCCTGCCCAACACCGACTTCCTCTACTTAAGGATTCGTTTCACCGTGCCGACTCTTGTCCTTTTCTCGTTTTCCCTCGTTTCGACGAACGTGGGCCAAGAAACTTTCCAGAATCGTAGACAGAAAATCCTTTTCCATCCTTCTCTTCATGGTTCAATACTACTCGGGGCTCGAATTGAGAGAGCGAAAGAGAGATGAAACTGTCTTCACCCCCTCGGTCGTCGTAGTTACCACTTAGTACTAATTCCCTGAAACTTTTCACGAGTGGAATTTCGATGTTCACTCCACATAGCCCCCTATCTCCGTTTGCCCGGACTCTTCCTCTTATACACACACACACACACACATATATATATATATATATGTATGTGTGTCAACGTATATACGTGTACGCGCATTTAAGCATTTCAAGTGTAAACGATGAGTGTATATTTCCGTAGGACAAACTAATATCGTAGAAGTTTGCTTTCTACGATTCGTAGCTGAATGATGAAAAGCACGAAAGTAAAATTCCATTCCTTGATGATGATCGACAAAAGTCTCGGGCAAATTTCACACCACGATCGGACAAACCCAAAACAAAATATCTCTTCTCGCGTATCTTTGGTCCGATGTGTTGATCGAGACCATCATGCCCATTCCAAAGAGTAGCAGGCTCAAGAGCAAATTCCAAATGGTACGAAATCTTGGGTACCAACCCAATCCTCACGTATTCAGGGTTTGTTGCGTTATTCGGTGGGAGACTGTATCGCGTGTTGAAAACGGCAATGAGGGTCAAGAACGAATTCCAAATGGTACCCAATAGCGTTGGTAGTAGGAATATTGTACGTCGAGGGTTCAACGCAGTAGGCCGAATTACATTAAATCTTACTGGGTTTGTTAACGGGGGAGAGGTGAAATTCTCGCGAAGCTAGACTGCAGTGGTCTCTATTTAACTTTTTGCCGTAAGGTGCCATCCGGCAGCTCGTAAAATGCAAACAAGTCGAGCCAGTAGGGACGTAAGAATTATATCAGAGGAGTTTAACTTCTCGTGCAATCTTTCGCGTGCCTCGTTCTCCTCTTTGCTGATGTATAAGAAGAATGCCGACGCGAATGCGAGGGCGAAAAATCCGAGTGTGCTCTTGTAGCACAGCCTGACGGGCCGCGAGCCTCTTCTTCAGCTTCGTTCGTCACACCTGAACCTACGTAACTATATTTCTTTCTCTCCAATACAAAAGATTCCCACTTGAAGATACACTCTTCTCTGTTTCTCTTGTACCAGATCAATTTCCTAGTATGGCCAACGAGGCGAGACTGAGACGAACGTGAATGGCGATAATGAAATTCATATTGCCTCTTTTTCCTATTTTCAACCTACAATATTGGGCTTGCCTAGGGCTCGAGCTCGTCTATACACTAATGAACAGTGAAATAATCGCAAGTACAAACGCGAGGGAGATACCGGTCACAGACTCAACGAGAGGATCAAGCAAGACTGGTGAAGAGCGAAAGATATCCAAACTGCCAGTTGCTTCCGATACGAGAAACTACCCCAAGAAGGGGAACAGAAGCTCGTAATTTATTTGATATTTCGTAATCTCCTTTTACGTTCCTCCCCTAAGTTTTCCACCAGGGCTTCGCTGTGCATCGCCTCAAGAAAGCGCGAAACTTCAGTCGCTAGCTAGGGAGGAGGAAGAGCTTCACCCAAAAACCTTTCTTGCGCAACTACCATGCACTCCCGTCGTGCCCTCCTTTCTAGATGCTTGGCGTATCGCACACTCCCACGTAGAAATTTCCAACAGGGTCCGATTCGGCACGCTTTCAGGTTGCCTGACTGCCCTGGTTGTGTACTTATAAGGGAACCCGATAGCACCCTGATAGAAAGTCTAATGTTATGTCATATATGGGCCTTATTTGGCTGCCTGATCAGGCCGTTATCTAGTTGTCTGACCAGGCGTTTATAACGCTGCCTGATCAGGTCATTATAATGATGCCTGATCAGGTCCTTATAATACTTCCTTACGTAACCAGTACACATACACGAAGTCCGGGCAGATGCGCGCCTTTGAAAAGAGAGATGGAGAGAGATGGATGAAGGCAAAGTGGATCAAACGGATTGTGTGTTTGGAAGCAAATATAATTAGAATGAATCAGTAGTGGAGTCGAAACCAGCTCGGATTCATCCAAAGTTATGGGAAACGTTTTTTTTTCTTTTGCCCCGTTCTGTTGTTAGCTCGGCTGAATCCCCCAGGGCAAAATCCCCTCTAGTCTGCCAGTTTGGAGCTTTCTTTTCCTCACTTTTTCCTTCATTCATTGCTACAGCGTCTGTGTTTGTTTTATCTTGTGTCTCCGTGTTCCGTTGTTTTTTTCAGCATTTTCATTTCGTATTCTTTTGTCTGTTGATGACTCCTCACATATGTTGAACTCTGCATAGGTGGAGTGCTAATGGATTTTATTTGAATGTCCAGCAGAGTTCGATAGATCTGAGCCAAATTCAACGAAATTGAAGCCTGAAGCCAAACAAATTTCGAATCCTAAATTCCAGTGATCCTTTATTCTGCAAAAGATTTGCAGATCTCGAACGAAACAAACCCAAATTTAGGATCCAAGTTTAGAGATCTGCATATAAAGATTTTGGATAGTAATAAAGTTGAAGAATTAAGCAAATGAAAAATAAGATTGCTAAATTGCAAAGTTGCGAATTTCCACATCTTTCTGCGCCGTTGTTTTTCTTTTTTTTTTTTTTTTTTTCTTTTACCGAATTCTCCTGTCTCCGAGTACGGTCCGTGCGATGTCGGCATTTTTCCTCGTTCACTGTGCACACACGTTGATATTTATGCGTATCTAAAATTTCGTGCCGCAGAAGGCGTATTTGCGATACGAATTCCCCTGAAACTGCGACTCCTCTATGTTGGAAAAGCTCGTCTTCCCCCTGTATCCTTTCTCTCTAAGTCTCTTATGTCTCCGTTCTCGCAATACATAAATAACCCCCGGTGTTCTGGCGGACTACAATTTCTGCAGTAATTTCACCCAACTGCTCGCGCTATAACCCAACCAGCTCTCCCCCGAGATTCGTAGTTCCGATAAATAGAGCGCGAGAATAAGTAGATACGGGAATAAATAGTGTTGGTGTGTTGGTGTGTGTGTGTGTGTATATGTGATGTGCTTTGTTCGTTTGCAACATGGAAAATTGCTAAACGCAGAAATACTGTAGAGGTACCATCTCCCATTCCTCTCCTCTTCTAACGCAATTTTCTCGACTTTTCCACCGCTGTAAAGTACACCACACACACTCGTGTATATTTTTGTACGACCGTTTGTAAGGCAGAGCGCGAGGCCGTGGCACGTAAGCGCGCTGCGATAACACTTTTCGCGGCTATTAATCATAAAGGAAGTAAGCGAGAAAAGTTGGCTGAGTATATGAAAAAAATAAATAAATTCAGTCAAACAGGATTCAGCGAGTCAAACGTCACGTCAAAGTGCTCAAACTCGGTTCGAGCATTTTTATTAGTATTTCAGACAATAATTATATATTTTTATAATATAATTATATATTTTAGGGAATAATTATTGATCAATCTTTGAGGAATTGACGTCTTTTTTTTTTCTGTAAAATAAAAGCCTGCAGTAAATATGAAGATCGAGAGATCGAAGAGTGAGTGTGTCATGGATAGGCCGAAAATGGAGTTTGGCATCTGTTTTTTTTTTTTTTTTTTTTTTTTTTAATATCACTTAGTGGGCGGCGAGATAAGGATTTTCGAAATCAATGAATTCAACATTGGATAGGATTTTCAAAAGTCTGATTTCTTCATCACTATAGAGCCATATTAGTCGCCAATTATCCGATCAATCCATTTAAGGCTTTCCAAAAAATCAATTTTTGGAAAATCCTAGAGTAGCCTTAACCAGGTCTACGAGAAAGGATCATGGTACATTCGGTGAACGGCATTTCGAGCTTTTCCTGCGCAGTAAATCACACACGAGCGTCACCTCTAGTTACACAAAAGGAAGCGTATATTTTCCATGACACATAATTACACTCGGATTAAAGGCAAGCCGAACGAGAAGTAAGCTTGAGCTCGAATGATACCACAGTTAAAAATGCATGCATATCACAAGGGAGACTGTAATGTAGATTCGCGAGCAAGAAATACATGCGTACAGTTTTGACGTGCCACGAAGGTAATTATCGGCATATGAACGTGTTGATGGGAAATGGAAACATATCGAACAATACACACTGATCAGGCTGTCTGTCTCTCCACCTCTATCTCCCATTCTCTCTCTCTCTCTCTCTCTCTCTCTCTCTGTCTGTCCATCTGTCTCTATCTCCATTTCGCTTCTCTTATACCCTCCCGTTTTCCACTAACAGATATCCTTCGTACACGTCCTCTCGAATGCAACCTGCAATGCAGCATGATACGCTCCATATGGTGTGTTCTACCGAACAGGCATGATCCTATCCTGCTCTCACCGCTGTACATTTTATCTTCAATGTGTGATATACCCTGAGGATTCTCCCTTGCATCAGCTATCACAGAGACACACACCCACACACACACCCACACACACACACACACACGTATATATCTACGAACACAGAAGTACCTCCATTGATTTTCAGCCACGGGTAAATTTTGCATACGTATACGATACACTCAAGAAACGGATGGGTGTATCGGACTTTTGCGGTACAATAGATAGGGATGAAGAGTATAATCAAGTCGACGGCAGATCAAATATTTTTTTTCTCCGACGGATCAATAGTCTATTCGATTTGACGATTTGATCTTTTTTTTTCCTTCCGTTCCTTTAATACTGACAAGGTCTATGGATAAAAATTCGTAGCCAGGATTGTTCCAGTCAGACTTCATCCCCAAATCGACACGTTTTTTAATGTTGTTCAACTGTTGATGATATTCTTCTTCATTAGAGGGTCAACGGAGCTTCTGTGATCGTTAATATTGTCACAGGCCTTCTACCACTAATGTGTCGAGTTTCGTACGTTTCTGGAATGTCAGGGGATCCTCTGCGGGAGCAGAGAAAACGGCCGAGAGGGAGAGAAAGAGAAATGGGATAGTTGGGAAGGAGAAAGAGGATGAGGAAGAGAAGGGGAGAGAGAGAGAGAGAGCGAGAGAGAGAGAGAGAGAGAGAGAGAGAGAAAGAGAGGTAAAGTGAGGATGCGGGACACGCGGAACATTGCATAGTATAGCTGTGTCATCGTACGCGTGTCGCAGCGATGCATCACCGAATGACGGGAATAGTGGCGTAACGCGTGAACTCGCTTGCTCGCAAATCACGCAGCCTCGTTGCCTGCATTCCCTCTCCGCAGTCCTAGAGTGCTTCGCACAGCACGATTTTCTCTCTTTGTTCGTTTGCCCTCTTGCTTTCACGCTATGTCACGCAAATGATGGCTTTTTTTTGCTCGGAGATTTCTCTCTCTCTCTCTCTCTCTCATCGAAAATCAACGCTTAATGCGTAATTCTGACGTACACGTGTCAATGAGATAAGTATCTCATTCATAGCGAATACTTAGGTAAATTACCTTTGGTCTAAGTATTGGGCTTTCGAAAGCCAAACAAATTGCCTTTGGCTTAAGCATTGGCATTCCAATTGGCATTCCATTGGCGTTCGGTGCATTTGACCTGTCACACGCGGTAATATTTCTTCTCTTTACCCACATTTCATACTTTTCTCGGCAATTACTAATTAAAGTAACTGCTTGCTTGAACGTAATTTTCATTCGTCACAATGATTTTTATCAATGATGTTTGGCCGATAAAAAATAGTTTCCCTGGCGTCGCCATTGATCCTACTCACCTACCGCGCAATTCGTCGCGCTCCACTTACCACGGTGCATGCGCGTTACGTAACGAAAAAAAAAAAAAGGAATTAAAATATATGCTAGGGAAAATAATACGAATGTTAGTCTCATTTCGTGACCCAAGATTTAAAGGGTAAGTACTTGGCGTGACCGACTTTTCTGCATCGCTAATCGATCTAACTCTCTCCGTCCACGCTCTTTTCGCGTTATTCGCGCGCGTGTGTGTCTGTGTGTGTCTTTCTGGCTTGACTCTTTGGGCCGCCCGCATAGCCGTGATTACCCGCCCTCGCTACGACTCCAACTACAACACGAGGGCCATAAAATTTGACCGGTTGTTTCGGCCTACCGTGTCTCCGTACATTTATGTTATTCCACGTCAACTGGAGCATTTTTTTCTTTTTCCAACGTGATTGGCAATTCCGTCGTTTGCCTACAATTTTATTTGTTTGGGTTTGCTGAAAGCCTCGTGCAATTTTTTCTTCCCTATCAGCTACGATACTAATCAAATTTATTACCCGCGCGCGCCTCACCATATACGCTGAAGATTTTCAACGTTTCGAATATTTACATATCCAGAGATCTAATCGACGGTAATTTTTCTCCATTGACTGCCATTCTATTGGAAACCTTGTGCTCAGCGATCCAGAACATGGAGAAAAAAAAGAAATCAACCGTGAATTATTATAACTCGCCAAGTTGTTGCTCAGGCCATATTGGATTTCAACAGTGCTCTTCAAAGCCAATCCTGAGGTGTGAGCGTTACCGGTGAGCTTTCCACGTGTACTCGCCTAGATATACATCGCCAGAGACAACCCCCATAAAGCTTAAATGCGCGGAGGGGATACAGCGCGAAAGCTTAAAGTTTGTCGACTCTAGAGGCGGAGGGCGGGGGATGGTACTGTATTACCACCGATGTAATGCTAGCAACCCGGGGATAGAGAAGGATAAAGAAGGCGAGGGAGAGCAAAAACCAAAGAGTGGAGGAGGAGAAGGGAGAGAGAGAGAGAGAGAGAGAGAGAGAGAGAGAGAGAGAGAGCTAGATTGGAGACTGTCGTGTGGCTCTCGCACCACCCTCTCTTGGTGACGGATGAGGGTGGCAAGAATGCGGCTTCAACCCCTGTCACACGGCCAAAACTCCACGGGCTATGTTCCAACGTTGCTGCCGAGAGACTCGTCCTATAAACTGCAACTATACGTTTCTCTTCAGTATTTTTTTTCTCCACATACACGCATATGAATATGATCCACACATTCATATATATATAATTTTTTTTACAGAGTTCATCTCACTCTTTGTTCGCACTTCTGTAAAGTTGAATCACGAGAGTTGCATATACCTGAAAATACGAGCTCTGCTAAACCTGTAGCCGCGAGAAACGACCCGAATACGTATCGCAAAGAGCCCGAGGCGAATGAAAAAGAAAGAAAAAAAATGTCACGAACCAACATACAAATTTCTTCATCGAATCCACGCTGGATGAGTTTTCCAATTTTTGTCTTAACGTCTCGAACGCCCGTTTGGGTTTACAAATGTCGCCTCCCCACGTCTCGGCATACTCGTTTGAGTTTGGGTTTAAGCATTTTGCCTCCCACGTTCTTGGTCGCTTGATTGCACATCGCTATCCTAGTGCACGTTGAAGCGCAACTTTGCAAATAAATGGAGGGGAAAATGGGGCACAATGAGCCACGTGCGATTTCTCAGAGGTTTGCAGCTCGTCCAAAAGAAAGTCAAAAGCAGCTCACGAAGATTTCTTAAAAGTACAAAATTACTTCTTCCCCTACAATGAACATGGGTTATCTTTGAACAATTCGCACGAATAGCATCTCCATCAGGGATGGCTCTCGAGAGTGTGGACGTGTGTAGTGCACGCGACAATAGCAAACACACCAAGTCCGAAGCATATCGTCATTGCCCTCCGGTATAGTGCCGTTACGAGAGGTGTTTAGTCAAGTTGGAAACGGCTGGAGCATCAGCAAACATCAATACACAAAGAGACAAGTGCCGAGCGAGGAAGGTGCTCTGGCAATGCTCCCACAGTTCTATGGATAATTAACGGCTCGGCTCTTGGCACAGATCGTGCGGTGAGCTACTATTATCGTCTTTTCCTGTCGTGAATCAAACACGATAAGCCATAGTCACCACCGTTTGCCGATATGTTTGGGCTTTCTTTGGGATAAAAGTGTTTACGATCAACGTGTCCGGATGAAGACTACGGAGGCAAGAAAAAAATGCTAATTGATCGTTTAGGAAATCTTTCCATTTGCCACATCCGGTTGTGGCGATACAGATCGTACCAAAGCCCGATCTTCTATTCAGATACTCGGAAATATCCATTTGCCAACATGGATCCAACTAGCATCACGTGTACGTGGCAATCCATTTGATTACGGCAAATGGCCTTTTTCTCTACGCGCTGCATCGTGATACCGAGGGCCCTTCGAGGTTTTCCGAGACAGGTGGAGAAAAAAAAAACGGTTATTTTGGTAGGAATATCCGTTTATGGAGATGCTCATACATTCGGTTGAATGGCCAGAGTAATAGAGTCAATTTGATCACGGCGGTAGTCGTATCTCCGCCAGGAGAAACGGCAAAGGCAAGGTGATCTGAAGAGAGAGAGAGAGAGAGAGAGAGGCACATCAAATACGTGTATATTTATGCATGTACATATGCGCATGCATCGAGGCGAAGAAGAAGATGGGAAAAAGGAAAATGGAAAGCAGAAATCTAGCGCAGTTATCGAGAGTACACGCGCGCGCGCGCAGTATTGGCAGACCGTTGCCCCGGCAAGTAATTGGAAATGCAAACGGTATACGATCTGCCTCTCTGATAGCTTGATAATTGAGTCCCTTATCGGCGTTTGAATGCTCTCGCACGTTCTACCTTCCGTAATAAATATACATATGCATACATATATCTCGTATATACGTAGCACAAAGAGTCCGAAAAGAGAGGTGGTACGATGAATTTGTGTACGTATCCGAACTAGGAATCCTATCGACCTGAATACAGAATTAATGCACATCTTTTTGTGGCGATGAAACAATTGTTGGCACGAACGAACGAGTGATCATTCCAATCAAGATTTAGAGCTTCAGGCTCGGCTGTAAACAGGCATCACCAAAATCAAGCAGCCTCTGTATCAACTCCGAAAAAAAATATCCAACGTGTGAGTAATTCTGTTTTAGAAAATCCACGAATTACATTGAGAGTGCGTTCGTCTGTTTTGGGTATTCCAAAATCGACGCAGCATGAAATTATGAAGAAAAGAAAAATAAAATTTCATCCGTATAAAATCCAAATAATTCACAAATTGAACGACAGTGACTACCCAACGAGAATAACTTATGCTCAAAAGATGCTGGAGACTTTATCCACCGAAACACGGCTAAGAAACATTTTTTTATAGCGACGAAGCGCAGTTGCATCTTGGAGGTTATGTCAACAGGCAAAATTTTCGTTACTGGAGTCTCCAAAATCCAAGTTAAGTGCATGAGCAGCCACTGCAAAGCACAGTCACATGTCAAAGCACAGTCACATCCGAAAGCAAATGTTGAAACGACAACGTACGAAAAAAAAATCAGCTTTCTCTTCGTCACTCGATACGCGTGCACTCTGAAACGACGATACACGGGCGACTGATGGGTGTCATGGCAGCGCATCGTGTGATGCCAGAAAGTGATTGATTCATTGAGATCGAGTATTTTGCCGGATATCCCGTCTTGCCCGCAACCCCCTATTGCGCCATTCCGAGTCCCTCAATGATTGAATCGGAGGTGTGAAACATTGTGAAGTTCATCAAGAAGACAACGTTTCAAATCATGATGAATCTTGGCGTACCCTGGCCTGCTAAAATGCACTTTTGCAGTTAAGGAAGCCGGATGCAGGGCTCGCTGAAAATGACGTGGCCTTTGGCTGGTAACTGTCGAATGATTTTCGTTGCGATCGCCAGCGGTCATTTGGAAATGGATCGCTTTTGAGCTTGCGCACGTAACTGTACACGCAGCTGTTTGCTACCACCGGGCAAACTGCTCCACTGTCGCTAACCACTATTTCTACGGTCGCTTGTTACCGCGGCTACTACTTTGCTTCGGCCACTCTTCGGTCGAATCCTCGTCGTTGCTGCAGCAGCGTCACGGAAGCAATGGAGCAAGCCCCGGCGTGAGGCCAATTAGCCGAAGGGTTTTGATCGTGCTATTCTGGCGCGCACTCTCGTCCGCGAGAAGCGAATTACGGGAGCGAGTAGGCAAATAACAACGGCGAGAGGAAGAGAATAGCAGGAGGGATTGATCCTAACGGGCCCTTTCGATCGAGCTCGAATATTTTTACACCTTCGAGGGTTGGAAAGTCATTCATGTTAAAAAAAAACATGAATGACAAAACGCATATCATTGAGCATCGTCTCGCAAGGTTTGGAATGGAAAATTTGAGTGATCGTTTAATTAGCCGGTACTGCGAGCTTGTCCCGAAAAGACGTTCAACACACTTTTTACCATACAATATATTTGTGGTTGGTGTAGAAATTTAATTTCCATAAGTAGCATCGCTGGTGCACGGAAGACGATTCTCAGCAGGAGGTTACAGGTACCTTATCCTCTGCGATGCCGGAGTGCCACAGCCTATATGAAGAGAGACCTACCCGAGACGGTCTCGGAGTTTCCATGCGTTCAGCAGAAATAGCTTCGCTATGCTTGCGGCGAACACGGCAATGTTCAAGACTCCTGGTCTTATGTATTATAATATTGAAATTTCTTACCGTCGACCCCAAATTTACCAAGTCCCTATCTTTCTTTTTTTTTTTTTTTTTTCCTCGCTCTCGTGTACACGACGTATTTGCATTTTAATGGAGCGGAGCAGCGTGTGCCGACAAGAGAAGCGAAGAGAGGAAATAACGAATATACGTTTTTTTTCTCTCGCTTCTCTCCGCTCGCCCTCGTTTCGCGTATCGTATGTCTGATGGCTCGAAAGAAATATAAAAGACCAACAATAAGACGGAGAACGAGGTGGAAGAAAAAGGAGAGACGGATATCTGCCGCCTTCTCACGGCCTGCATAGATATCCATCGTGGAAAGGGTCTTTATTCTCTCTCTCTCTCTCTCTCTCTCTCTCTCTCTCTCTCTCTCTCTCTCTCTCTCTCTCTCTCTCTCTCTCTCTCTCTCTCCCCCCTCTCTTTCTCTCTCTCCCGGTATCCCTGTACCCCGATTTTTTTTTGTTTCAAAGCTTCCAACCGTCATCCCCTTTATTATATCTCACAATAAACTAGTTAAGCAGCCTAACCTTGCGCCCTTAGGGCTAAATAAGGTTGACCGCGTGCGATATCTTCCAATAATCGTGCCTCCAACTGAACGAAACAAAGCGTCCTGTCCACAAAATTCTATACCTACGTACCCGTTCGACACGTACAGCGGTACGAAAGAAATCCCAAAAGTACGATTTGAATAACATTTATTTGCCCGCAAGCACAATCATTTTTGTTTTTTTTTTTTCTCTTCTTTTCTACGTACGCGAGATTGGACGATTTTTCGGCTTTACCTCGTTTGAATATTTCGGCGTTTGGGTGTGTTTTGCATCACAGAGAAAAAGGAAAAGAAAAAAAAAAAAAAACGGTATCGCAGGAATGACGGTGAGGAACGAAGGGCGTAAGCGAAAGAGAGAAAAGGAGGAAGAGATTTTTGATAAAAAAAAATGTTCCGACAGGTCGGTCGGACGGCTGCAATTTTAAATCCATATATATATATATATATATTTTTGGAATACCGATATGTGTATGCCCACACACACACACACACACACAGGAGCTCGTGGTGTGATTTGTGCGCAAACCTCACCTCTATGAAGCTATACACACGCACACGCATCAACATTTTTTTTTTTTTTTTTTTTTGCTTTTGCCCTCCAGTCACTGGGCTATTTGCGGCCTTGTACAACGCCCATGTGTACGACGAATAGCATAGCATAGGGAGTGAGAGAAAGGGCAATGTGGCGGCAGGATACAAAAAAAAAAAAAGGGTTGGGGAGGGGTAGAAAAAAAGCGACGCACCTACAATGGAGTCATTGACGCGTCACGCGGCCGATTACTAGTCACAATTCATGCGCGAACGCTCCCATTATTGCACTATTTGTCAACTTCCGCCACCCCCCCCCCCCCCCCGCCCCCGCCCTCGCCGGTAGTTGTCGCGTAGGAAAACAATCTCTGGACGACCGTGAAATCGCGATCAGCGCCGCTCTCTCTCTCTCTCTCTCTCTCTCTCTCTCTCTTTCGCCCTTCATCCCTGGCCGGATGTGTTATCCTTGATCCCCTTTCGTGCAAAAATGCAAAGCTAAAGATAAAGCAATGACAATTGCAATGGTCATTGAGAAGAGCTTTTTTTTTCCTTTTTTCTACTCGTCATAATGTTCAAACGCAAGACAGGAGTATATGGCAAGAAGGCACTTCCGGTATATTGGTAAAAATATAAGGGGTAAAATTCGTTTGGGTTTGTTTGGGTTATTTGCGAAGACGTGGATGAGAGGGGAGGAAGATAAAATTTGCAATACGGGCACATACGTACCGGAGGGAAATTACGAAGGTATCGTGAAATTTGCGCCGCAGCGAGCAACCAAATTCCGCCTAATTACCCGGATTTAATTGCCCTCTGGCCTCGAAGCATCTCCTATATAATTGCAGCTTTTCCATAACTGGGACTTCAAAAAAAAAAAAAAAAAAAAAAAAAAAATGAAACAGATTCCTCATCGTTCTCGTGCACGTTTTAAGGCTCGGGTGCTTCCTCTCACGTTCAGCTATATACGATTGTTACGTCGCTTTCGAGATCTCTCTCATATTTTTGGTTCGCTGCAACGAAGATTGCAAACGGCTGTCACTTGAGGCGAACACTTATTTGTCTCGAAAAATGACAAATATTCAAGTTTTCGTGAATAATTATTTAATGACAAATTATTTTAAGTTTTGTTTGTTATTATTTTATCATTTATTATTTTATCGAGCTTTTTAGGAATGGCACATCACTTTCTTTTTTTAAATGAAAAATGGATGAAGATGAACAATATGAGAAGTACTATTTAATGTTAATAACGATAGAAATTTAAAAAATGAGGCACTTTAAAAGATAAGGATGCTGCCTTGGAGTGAAATGACCTTTGCCTTAAATACATAAAATACACGCTTCCTTTATTGCATCGCCCCCCCCCCCCCTTCCTATCCCATTAATAAGCGGCTTGAACAAACTGCCGTCATATAAATAGTCGGATTTTCCTTGCCTTTCTCTTCCCCCCCCCCCCCCCCCATACTCTCTCGTAGCAGTCCTAAGCATCCGCTCGGAGCTGAAAGAACAGCCTTGAGGCCCTAGCTACGGCCGTCTCTGGCATGAAGCTATGTAGCCAACCTGCTTCACTCGCACCTCAACGTAGAACGATCCCTTGTTCTAGGCCAGGAGAGTCCTATAATTAAATTTGCCCTGTGCGCTACACGTGTTCCTGTCGGATCTCGAGTTTTGTCTCCCTCTCTCTCTCTCTCTCTCTCTCTCTCTCTCTCTCTCTCTCTCTCTCTCTCTCTCTCTCTCTCTCTCTCTCTCTCTCTCTCTCTCTCTCTCTCTCTCTCTCTCTCTCTCCCTCTCCCTTTCTCTCCCCCTCTCTCTCTCTCCCCCCTCTCTCTCTCTCTCTCTGTCTCTCTCTCGCTCTCTCAAGCTACATTCATATCATCGGACACCAGCGTTAACGTAATTAAAAGCACATCTCTTTTGGGATTCATCCCCTCGAAATCCACCACCGTCTACGATCGCGCGACTCTTCGCTCCCTTTTTTCTTTTTTTTTCTCATAGTCAACTGACCCACGGATTTCTCCTTCGTGGTTATCCGGCTCTTTCCTACCTCTCTGCCTTAATTGTAGCTCTCGCCTTCAACCCTGATTTATATCTCGCGAAATTCTGGCTTTCTGGATTGAAAAAGTTGCAGAATTTAAATCTTTTCCCCGCATTTCGTTGTCCTGAGAAATTACAATGACTAATTGGATTACACGGAAGATTGGTGCTGTCCTGCAGTGTTTTATTTTTTTATTTTTTCCAAGATCCTTGCGCATCGAATATTTGAGGCAGAGGCAATTTAATGGGTAAACGGGATGAGGGAAAATTGTTCGTGAGGTTTGAAGAGTGCTGGACGAAAGTGAGAGATAAAAGGATTTTTTCTAAAATGGTGAAAAAATATTTAGTTTCTGATTTTAATCTATTACATATTTATATTATTATTTTTAATTTATTGGATGAATAATTATTATTGAATTTTTAATATACTGATATATTAGGTGTTTTGATTATTACTTTCAAGATGTTACCCGAATAACTTGAGGGGCACCACTAGTGTGAAAAAAAAGGTGTTTTTCGGGAATTTATTGAAAGAAAAGCAGCTGCTCTTTAGAAGGCTGTAGTTCAAAAACTATTTGAGTTCCGCACTTAAAATTATAGTATGCTATTCTTGAAGGTATAGACTATCGAAAATGCCTCCCTTAACACAAGACAATTTTCGTACAACTGAGTTTAAGAATTTTACTTTTTGCGGTAGTCAGTCCCGTACAGTCATTCTGAATTAACTTCTGTTTTTTCCGCCTCCCGAAGCTCGTGTTATACACGTCTATCCAGTACTTCTGCCCCTTTAATCGAACCATGAGAAGCATCTCTATCTCCATCTATTTCTCGTGGGAGATCCATCATGCAATTTCAGAAGGGTCGTGGCAGCACTTGGAGCCAGACTCTATTAAATATTGAGAAACGCTTGGCCTCACCCTCCTTTCTCCAGTCAGACGTGCCCTCTTACAAGAGGGCACCACCTCAGACACATTCCATATATTTCTCTTCATCAGAGCCTGTGTATGACAAGAAAGTGAATGCCATCTCGACTTCTGCACAAGTGTCCAAAAGTGCAAGAGCTCTCCAGAAGAGGAGCGCTTGCTGGAGGATTTTCTGTTCTCGTGGAGATTGTGTTTGTCGATTTTTTTCTTGACCTCAAGTGAACGAGAGACCTTACGATAGGTGGACACTGCTAATCCGACAGGAGCTGTATAATCGACTCATCGTTGATGAAAGGAGCTAACTGAAAAGTCCAGTGGTTCTTGGGGCGGAAGAGGGAATCGAAAAAGGGGCGAGGGAGCGAGATAGAAACGGGAGAAACTCTGGCTGAGAGAAAAGAGTCGAGCGAAATATAAAAACAGGGAATGGTGGTCGGAGGATGTTAGGCCGGTCGGAAACACTCTCATGAGATTGAGCCCGAATTCAATAGGGAATGAATAAAATATAAGCCAGTCGCGGAAGTCTGGCCGATGCTTGACGCCAGCCAACGTCAGGACGAAGGAAACTTTGAAAAAAAAAAAGGTCAAGTCGTCGACAGTGAGGTTGGTAAGGTTAAACGTGCTCCGAGGCTCTCTCTCTCTCTCTCTCTCTCTCTCTCTCTTTTTCTCGTAGACTTGTAAATAAATAAAAAACTGAATTCAGCGCAGAAGCGCAGCTGCTGGCTTTTCGTATTATTTAATACTTGCAGGCTCAATGCAAGCCAGACATTTTTTTTTCCCCTCGTAAATGTTGGGGCTGTGGATCTGTTACGCCTTTGAGTTAATAATCCCTCGCAGGTATGCGGTTTCTTTTTCCTTCTTTTACTGCTTGTTAAATTATTTTCGTGTTTCATGACGAGAGACGAGAATAATTTGGAACAGTTTCTGCAAACTCCAAGTTTACGTAGCCAATTAACTTGTAATTAGGAGCAATTGAAGAGGCAAAGATGTCAAATGATTGAAGAATTTATCGATCTGTCACTGTTGAACGCTGAGTATTTTTCTATTAACCTTGATTTCAAAGAGTCCGGAATTATATCGACAGTACTGGTATCTCGTATCAATTTGCCAAGCGCGCGCGTCTTTCATTGGCTTCGCTAATCGACTATGGACGCTGTCTCAACTATTTTTCTTTCCCTCAGCAGTTTATCTCGGATTTAAAAAAAAACTGAGGGATTTAGAGAAAGGACGAGAGAGAGAGAGAGAGAGAGAGAGAGAGAGAGAGGAAAAAGGGGAAAAAGTTCATCGATTGGAGGAAGAAGGGACTAGAGGGAGATTAAAGAGGAGCGGGGGGTAGCAGACGGAATGAGAGGGTTGAGAGGAAAGTTGGGGATGATCGTTTGCTGTACAGACGGTTATGAAAAAAAATGAGGTATAAAGCGCGAAGAAGGCGACGGGAAGAGATCCGATGCTCCGGGATTAACGACGAGGAAGACAAGACCCCATTGGTGTTAATTGTCGGAACAGTTCGTGGGCGTGCATAATAAAGCGACCGAAATAATTGGACGACCGAACAAGATGAGGTGGCTTACAAAGAGGTCTTCTGATTCGATAGAAGCTTTCCAAAATTATCGACCCTTCCTTCTCTCCTCGTCCACCTCAACACGTACACGTGTGGGTGTAATTCTTCCTCCCTCATTCCCTCAGAATATTTCCCATGCACTTTCCACCGCAAACTTTATTCAACCAACGAATTTCATTCTTTTCTCAAAGTAATAAAATTGAGTTAACACAGAAGCCTTGTGTTGTAAAAATCTTGCACGTCGTAATAATTCTTTTTCTCTTTTCCTTTCAGGTAAGCGTGACGAAAGTTTTCCATACACGAGAGTATTGCTGCAGTCGCGTAAGTAATCAAAGAAAGATTGATTCAATGTTGAAGTTTGCATCGTTCGAGCGCAATGATGATTCTTTCCAAATAATTCATTTTTTTTATTGCCAATATGGGCTACGTATATTCATTAGGAATTTACGACCGTAATTTCGTGATCATGAAAAAAGAAAAATTCCAATCTTACCGGAATGACACCCAAAGGGGGCATAAGCAATGACGGTGGCATCAAGGCATGTTCTCAAATGGACCCATGGCTCATTGGGTGCAATTATCCTCGTACCATATACTCTGGCAATAAAACTCTAGCGAACCAATCGATGACCCTTCGTCACTGATCGTCATTGCTACCTGCGGATTTCCCGAGTGCCATTTCGGCTGCTGCCTCCGCACTTTCGACCCATCCATATATGTATGGAAATATCAATTTTCGCTTCTATATCCGTAGACTCACGATGAGGGTGGGCTACTTCAGAAGCGCGGGGTCAGAAACTTCGTGGCCAGCTGGACGGCAATTGAGTCGGAGCTTTATTGGTTTCTGTACAGCTCTCTGCTCGGATATTTCGCCTGCTCCAAGGCTTTTTGGGTATCCGCAAGAATGATCACGAGGGGTTGGCCTTGTCGAACTTGACGGTGATATATCTGTAGAAAGTGGACGGCTAATTATATGTGAAACAGAGACGATGGGCAGCCAATGGCGAATAGCTCGCGAGGGTGGAAATTCCCGTTGAGCAATTGAATCGAACCCGCGCCAATTTACGATGTTTAAATCCCCGTGTGATGCCATGTTACCAGCTGGCTCTGTTATCCGAGGTAATGTTATTCCACTGGATATTCCACTCCTAGCGTTGATGTACTCCTGTTTAATTGCGCATATACAAAGGCGTGGTCGAATACCACCCGCTCGCTGCATTCTACACATTATTAGGGGATCATTGGAAATCATGGTGTTTACCAATCATTTCTTTTACGACCAATGGTGTAATTAAATGTACTCAGGGGTCCGCTTAATTCCGGATTTTCGCCATTTTTTTCATCACTTTCGGGGCCGATCTGCATGCCACGGGTCCGAGCGGCAGTTTTCTTTTCCATTCGGTCGGCTCTTTGTTCTTCAACTTTCATCGGTGAGCGACCCACTTTGTTTCCCAAGTTACGTTGAGGGCACTTTCTATCCCGTTAGCTACAGCCTGAATGAAGCTTCGATTCTGGCGGAGGAGCGGTGGCTCTCACCGTGAATGCTAAAGACACCGCGATGCCTGAGAAAACTTTTTTCTCCGAGTTTTTTTTTTCTTTGTTTTCTTTCTCTCCTCCTCGTGCCATTCTTGCGTAGGTCCGGCAGAGTTGGCGCACGTTTCGAACCTAAATCTTCCTACGGCCAACGTGCACGCTCGCACTTCCGGATCCCGTCCGGCAACTGTCTCATTTGCGGAATTAGCTGCTCTCCCTCTCTCTCTCTCTCTCTTTCTCTCTCTACGCATTCGTATCTCAGAACGGTAAATCTTTTTTGGAAAATAGACTTTCCGAGTGGCTCGTTGATATCCTAGCAATGATGAGAAAAAATGGTGCAATTGGATTTTTTTTTTTTTCCTCGTCGCCTTCGATTCCACCATTATTTGTTTTAGCCCAAGTGGTTGCCGTTTCAAGCGGCGACAATGGAAAAGGCTCATTGTCGGAGGAAGGGACAGGCAAAAAAAAAGAGGTAGAAAAAAAACGCGCTCGATGAAGGAAATGTCGAGGTTTGGACAGCGAAGATTCTACAGAGAATATGAACGTCGTGTCGAAGGGTGGAAAGAGAATGAAAGGAGGAAAGAGCATGAGAGTGAAAATGGATAGTCGAAAGCGATGCGGAGAGATGCCACACTGTGACGTCGGGTAAAACCGACGGCTGTGGGGAGGGCGCAGGGGAGTGCAGGCCGTTGGCTGGCTGCTGCTGTTGGATTCAATTACTTGGAGAACAATACCGCTTCGCCGTCATTGTTTGCTCGGCCGCTCGGTAGAGATTTCCCCGTTCGGAACAATCCCCCCCCCCCTCCCCCCTCTCGCTTCATTCCTCTCCTGGACTTGCCGCTATTTCCTCACCGCCGCTCCATTCCGTTCTCGTCCATGTCACCCCGCGCGCCGTTACGCCAGCTAGATATTTTGTTTGTCACCGTAATACCAATGTCCATCTCTCTCTCTCTCACTCTCACTCTTCCCCTCTCACTCGATTGGCTGCGAATGTGTGTTTCCGTCCTCGCGTGTGCCAGGACTGACACGGACACACAGGATCAGTAACCGAAGCGGTTCATTTCTGCATGTCTGTCTGAAATCCGCAACTCTGTACCGGTTTGCAACAAAAATCGTCGTTCTCGCTTGTGCCTCTCGATCTATGGATGCAACATCCTTCACGAACCAATCCCGACGCAGGCCCTTTTATAAGTACCGTCCGTCATGGAGAATCTCTGTGGGCTTTATGGATTCGCTGGTGAGATTAGTGACGATCGCCTGATATAACCAAATCGATGTCAATGTCCTCCGAATGGAGGCAAAAATGGACCCTTGCATTGAAAAAGAACAGTACCATTCTGGACGCGTTGCATATGGAGTATGATTTCGTGGCGCA
Source organism: Ophion ventricosus (assembly GCA_963932345.1). Classification (NCBI taxonomy): domain Eukaryota; kingdom Metazoa; phylum Arthropoda; class Insecta; order Hymenoptera; family Ichneumonidae; genus Ophion; species Ophion ventricosus. The sequence goes on along the minus strand of OZ010722.1, from coordinate 1,361,146 downwards.
GTGGTAAAGCAGCGCGCCACCTCGGAACGGTGAAAAATACAAGAGAATCGAGCGAAGGTAACTAGGGGTACAATGAGACGAAGCAAAGTGGGTGGTCTTGGGACAACGGCTGTGAGGAGTCTGGCTGTTTCATTTGGTTTGGGCCCTGTTGATATTTTTTTTTCTTTCCTTCGCCCACCTTAACTTTTATCCCTTCCGCTTGGGAAATTACCTGAGTTGAGTAAGGTAGACGGAGAAAAAGGTGGATGTGGAGAAACACCACAAGGGTTAGATAGGGACACATTTGGGTCTTCTTTTGAAGCCTCGAATTCCTCGGATAAAGGATCTCAAAGTAAAATGGTACGTGAATATACGTCTCTGCCATATTCATTTGATGCTGGATGTGTTCCAAAGGGACACGAGGTCTTGTAAAGTCATCGGGTCTTCCGTGCCTGGTATCCCTGTAGTATCAAAATAGACCCTGCGCGTTCCCCCTTTTTTTTCCGGGCCACGTGCCATACGTCCAATGGGAGAAAAAGAGACCTTTATTCTTGACAAATGATCCGTCAAATCGGATGGAGTTGTCTTTTTATGCGGACGTAGAGCCGTTGATGTGGGTAACCATTTTTACGGGGTCGTATAAACGTGAAAAGAATCTACACACGTATAACGTACGTAAGCCTATAGACATGCCCTAGTCTACCCAAGATACCTGGATAAGTCGGAAGGATTTTATACGCCTGGTAGGTCATAAATTTGAGGAATACAGATTTTTTTTTTTTTTATGAAAGCCTGCAGGCATGTACTCCATCACTTGCGTGCACCTGATAATTGCAGCTTGGTGGTGTCTCTCGTCGTTGTAAGAATGCTTTTCATAATAGTAATAGTAAATGCATTCGTGTTCATAGTGCTGGAAGAAAAGAGCATCTGTTGAAGAAAATAAAATGACATTTGACCTGGAATTTTGACGGGTGGATCGGATGAGCAGCAAGCTAGAGCAGTACCGGCGTAGCTCGTCGTAAGAGATAGAAATAACACGATGAGGTTAAAGTTGTTGCAAAACTACGAGGGAAACTGTGGGAGTGAAACTCATACCCGTATAATTTTAAACTTGCATTCTGCGGTTTCTAACAAGGGGGTTATAATTCAGCGTTCCCTTTCCTCATACCACGCTTCTTATACCCTTGGTGCCTGTGCCGGGTGGTATAAAGGATGAAATGAAGCCGGAACACCACGCGCTCTTGCTACAATGCCACAATTCCATCACTGCTGGCAGGATCCCCTGCTGCTGCAGGTCCTCTCTTGAATAGAGAGCTACATACTTGCCTCTACTAAAGCCACATTCAACCTTCCGTCCTACTTTGACCTTCTTTGTCTTGTCGAGCATACGCTGCAGGGCAATTTCTAGTTCCGGTTCTCGGAACTTCGCCCGTCGTCGTTTCATTAATATAGCAAGATTAGCCCCAAAGTGTATCTGGTGATAATCGTGTCTGAAGAAGAGCGAGACGGGGATGCAGCAAAAGCTTTCATCGAATTAAAGGCGAATACGAAGGAACTGCCAGCCAACTAAAAAGCACAGTGCAACAATGGACAAATATGGAAAACTAAAAGTCGACGTGATTGGGGAACAAGCAATAGGATTGAAGGACGTACATGACGTAGTATGCGACGGGACGCTGCAGGTAAATGAACATCGGAGATTGAAACGATGTGTGCTTAACCCAGATGTCACGGCTATTACCAAAGCGGCAGGAAAAGACAAACAGAACTCTGGCATGGCTCAGCATATTGCACAGATATAAGAGACGTATTGGGCTATCAGCCACGTTTCTTTGCATTAGCGCAGAAAGTTTTTGGCTTCTTTCAACGTAGGAATAAAACAAGCAACTGTAACATTCGGCCCCAATGACCATCCGTGTAACTAAGTTGTGTTTGCAATTTCTACCTTTTCCGCTCCTGATATCGTTAGCCAATATTGAGCCATCAGATGTTTGGGTACTTTGAGGCAATTATCGTACGAAAACGGTAGAAACTTTGCCAATCAACCATATCCAGTTGTCGTTGACACCACCCCCTCGTCCCGTTGCTCACAAGCTGTTTACGTTTGCCTCCTGTGGTGGAGACACCTCGAAGGAAATATGTCGATAGAGTTATCCAATTCGGACTGTTTTACATATCAGACCCGAGGGTTCGAGCGACTAGAGGAAAGGACACGTGGGCGTTCACGCTTCGATAATTTCATACGTGCTATTGTATTCACTGCAGATCCTACGATAATTATACGGAAAATATACATCGTTCGGAGTGTCCGTTGTGGCTCGATCGTTGATAACTGGTGTCAAGTTTGCGGACTCTCTCGCGTGTATACTTGGAACATTGGACGGGGTCTCATTCAAATGACAGCGCACACACGTCCACAGAGGGTTGGCAACCTCATCGGTTAATCGACTCGCTAGGGCGCGAGCCCCAAAACCCAGATCAAAGATTAGATTGAACGGCTGTCTCTTCGGACGAGCCAGAATACACTGTACCCTTTAGACATGTACCGGATACGATAGAGAAGTGGTGGAATATTGACCGCAAGAAATGGACCCACGGGTAGACCGATCAGTTGGACGGTTAAGGATGGATGTCGTGGCAGGATGGTATAATAAAAATACCTTTTGTTCTCTCTCTCTCTCTCTCTCTCTCTCTCTCTCTCTCTCTCTCTCTCTCTCTCTCTCACGTTCTCTGGCTCTAGACAGGCATATAGCATCCGATCGCTGGTGCTCTCGTAAACAATGTATATATGTGGTATGTATTAAAGGTGTAGTGTAATAAGGGAATCGAAGCAGAAAACGGCCCAGCTGCGCTCGTTCGAGCACAAATCCTCCAACTAACAACATTCAACTAAGTTTTGCTCTACCCCAGGATATCTTCCGATTGATCTACGGTCCATTTACGATAGCAACTTTGTCGAACGAAATATAATGTTATTATCCCGTGCATACCGAACGAACGATACCTAAAAAATTAATAAAACTCCGAAGTGCCTGCATATTTTAGATGTGGTAACGTTTATCGAACTGAATTTTGTAGAAAACGATCAGGGTCGTACACGAAGGGAGGATTAACATCATTGAAGATAATTGGCCTGATTTTGCTTTCCAACGAACGTACGTTGCTTGTTCGGTCTCAACAAAAAAGCTGGAAAGAAAGAGCGCCTGCATTAAGAAAAAAAAAAAAAAAACGGAGCCCTCACGAAAAGACCCTAAAACGAAATCCCTAACTCTCGTTACCCCCCCGAAATATTTATTATTCCGCGTACGGTGGGGAGTTTTGTGGAACCCTCGTCCACTTTAACGCAATTACTAGAGATGGCGCACGGCACGGAGAGGCCGTAAAAAAATACCCTGCCAGGGTTGTAAAGGGAAAAATGAGGAAAATCGTGAGAGAGTAAGAGATCCAAGGATTTCCGGAGTATCCAAAGGATTCGCGGGCTGTGTTGCTCCGGTCTTGATCCACGAATCCCTTTTATTGCCGAGGTCAGCGGAGTACGGAATGGCGCAGTCCTGGAATCCTGTCGGCATCCACTGCACTGCTAGCGTTTCCCTCGTAGCTATCGCGTCACGGCAAGACAGTGGATTATACGCATACATTGACAGAAACGGTAAACGTCCGTGGATGTCCAGCTGTGACAGCTTGCGCAGCAGAATAAAACGTTAAATTTAAATTTCAGGGAGACCGGTGGAAACCGTGCACGAGATAACAAAGATTGGTAGAAGAAAGAAAAAACGAAAACCCCTGTGTGAAACGCCGTCTTAGCTACCAGACGTGTGACGATGCATACCATTCGATCAAAGAGGAGGGAACATATTTTCCGGCAAGTCATTCAGATTCCATTAAGTTGGTGAAAACAACAATTAAATATGTAACGAGTTCGTTGACTGAAGGTCCTAGTCCGGGTGACAGCGGCTTGGCCGCCACTCTTTCAACGACGGCCATTACTTTCAGAATCGAAAGAGTTGTGATCGCAGTACCAGTGGTAGTAGTAGTAGTAGTTCGGACGTGGTTGAGTAAAAGCTTGGGGGAGACCGATCGACTGCATTGCGCCGTCACGTCTCCTGGGACTTTAGGTCTGTCCCGAGATGGTTCATTAGTTGTCGCAATGCAGGACCTTTTTTCTACACCCATCATCTTGTTGGAGCGTCTTGTCGGGAGAATACCCGCACTGCCGAGGCTCTAGAGCAGTTGAGACGGTCTTGGCCTGCCTCGGTCCAACTTCTTTCTCTCTTATTCATACATGGATGGTTCGTTGGAAGCGTCTCTCCCTTTCTTCATGCCGTAGCTGGGGTACCACTTCAAAACTACTCCGCTACATCTGGTAGCATACTTCTGTCTGCTTGGTAGCTTGAGCAAACCCAGCATTGCTTTGGCATCTTCCGGACTCGGCACCTTGTCTTTTTCCGTATCCTACCGAAGCAGGAGGGTGAACGGGACTTTCTCATCCAACTACATCCCTTTCCTGCTAGACCCTCGTCGGATGTATATCGAAGTCGGTGGAGAGTCCGCTTTCGCCATTTCGCTTGAAGGCAGCGCACGTTGCATCTCTCAGTTTCTGCTGTATACAGATCCAAAGGGGGATAGCGAGAGAGAGAGAGAGAGAGAGAGAGAGAGAGATCGGGAGTTGGGGAATCTTGGAATCCCAGGAATAGCAATAGAGGATATTTTATCCAGTCAAGCATGGAACGGGCTTCCCTGAAATCCCTGTTTTGGATGCAGCAAGCCTTTCCCAAACTACTACCTATATAAGATGTTTCTTCGTATTGCCGCCCTGGCTTAATTTTACTCAACCTCTTCTCCCTGCATCTCCATGTTCCTGTCTTCCTCATCCTCTTCCTCTTCCCTCCGTTACCTGTTTTCTCCCAACTTTTCCATTTGCTCGATCTCCTTCGTTCTCGAGCTCTTTTTCGCTACGGCTATTTGCTTACGTCCAACGCTGATGCTCCAAATAGACGCTGTTTTCTCCGCCGAAAAACAAATCATATCCATGGGAAGAAAAATCGGACATGGGATGTCTGGCGATGGTGGGATGTGTTGAAACACCAGAGAGAATAAAGCGGAAGAGGACCTTTGAGATAAGGGACTAGCTTGAAAATTACTTATGTACATATCTGTGTGGGCGGATGTATATAGTCTCGGTATAGAGATTAAAGAAAACTGGGTGCGCAAACTTACGGCTGTCGACCTTCTTTTCTTAATCTTCCTTAAGACAATCGTAGTCTCACCGTCTATTTGGCTGTTTTCTCGCTCATTTCTTGCCTCCCCGGGCGTTCTCGGTCTTTAGTGCCTCTGTATCTATGTGATAATTTAATCCAGAAGTTACTGAATTAAAAGTTTCTTGCTGAGCGGTATGCTTTCAGGCTGGCGTGTACAGAAGCTCTAGCCATTTCGTAGACTTTCCGCCTCTTTTCCTACAGCGTCGATTAGTAAGACCCCGCAGACGTTTCATCCCTCCGATTCAGCTGATTTATGCCCGAGTCGTCTCATAATTTTTAAGGCAAAATAAACGAAGAGATTTTTCCTCGTTGTACGCGTCTCGAGTCTCTCTCTCTCTCTCTCTCTCTCTCTCTCTCTCTCTCTCTCTCTCTCTCTCTCTCTCTCTCTCTCCAGTAATTTTCGCTGGACTTAAAAATACTAGCATGCAAATTTTCGTAAACACGTTCCCTCTTTTATTACGGTTTCGCCATTTCGCCACTCTCTTACTCGGCTCTTTTACTTTCTTTGATTGTATAAGCAACACAAGCTGCGGCCTGGCAGCCAATGAACACTCAGCACCGACGTCCTCTCTTCCGTTCGTCTTTTATACTTTTGCCATAATTAATTTTCGCCGAGAGTGCATTACTGTCCTTTCTCTCGCTCTTTAACTTTTTACATAGGCTCCATTTGTCTCAAGCCAGGAGGCTTTCCGGAGGATAGAAGGAGCAGCCACAGTCGACCGAGATATAGAAAGAGTATGAGATAATCAGTAGGAACAGAGATTCAAAGTTTTTGAACGAGAACTCACCATCAGAATTTCTAATTTCTGCCGAAAAGTTTCACCCTAGCGGGGCTCGTTTGGAAAACGCGGCATCAACATTTACCGGAATCGTGGAGCTCTCGTTTGGCCGAGCCGAGAGAGAGCCTTCTCACTTCCGTTCTCCGGTCACTCTTCCGTATCTCTATCATCTCCATCAGACTCTATCAGCTTCACGGAAAACCGTCGGTGGGCTTCATCGTTCTTTCCTCATTCATCCTATCTATCTTTCGCCCTCTCTATCTCTCGGTTAGAACATTTCGCTAATTGCTACTTGTGCCACAGTGGGGGTTAATTAATGTCTCTCGGATTTCGTCGTGACTCATCTCTCTGCAGATCGAACTGAGTAATCAGACCTCTGCGTGGAGACCGCTCTCGTGCTCCTGACTTTGTCCGATACAAGCCCTGTTTGTTGGTCGGCTGGAGTACCTCCTTGGCTCTCTCTCTCTCTCTCTCTCTCTCTCTCTCTCTTTTCACTCGACTTCCTCTCTATACATATACAAACGCATTCATCAGGTAAATCAAATCAGATATTCGCGACAATCAAAACACATCCCTTTCGAACAATCGCGTCAAAGCGCAAGGGTATTCGCTTTGTGAATTGATTCAGCACTTGAAACGAAAGCTAATAACTGGAGTTTAGCATAATCAGCGATTGAAGTTTCGAAAAGAAATGGTATTGAAATATTTAACGGATCATATCCGCTTTGATCCATTTGGATCATAGGGATTTCCAGCTGGTGACCAATGGCCAACTATCGCTGGGTGAAAAATTCTCTCGGTCTATCTGTTGAGATTTTCGGCATCCCTGAGACATATTCTGAAACCCTCAATTGAGGGATGTAAAGCTGAGAGAGAGAGAGAGAGAGAGAGAGAGAGAGAGAGAGTGATTAACGAGAGCCTCGCGCTCTCTTTCTCACACGCATACGCGCACACACACACAAATATTCTGTGAGCCTCTAATCAGATGTTCCTGATTGGCGAGTACGCAGTGGTGCTCCAAACTCGCCGACGTCGCCTTGTCACTCCTGGCTGCTCTCATCAACACTGCGTGCAAACAGCCGCCTCCAAGAGTCACTTCGGAAATATCAATATTATTACTCCGCTCGCGTATTTTCCCAAACTTTGCGTCGAGCCAAAGGCATTTCGCAGCCAAAGTTCCATCGGATTAAAGGTCTCTCGACGATGCCGCAACTAGTGTTTTTTTTTTCTAGGAAATGAACAGGTCAGAATCGTTCAAGACTCTTGAGATGTCTTGTAGATCTTGTACTTTTTACGTGTGGCCATTGATTTTGAGAGATTTTTTATTCCAGCACGTTTGATGCCAAATGATGATAATGATGACGATGATAGACGAAAGTGGAATATCTCACGGATATGAACGACTAACCATTCGCAAAGAAAAACCACGGCTTATTTATATTCAAACGATAAAATATTACCTCTGCACGAAGCGATGCTTCACAGCCACACTATATATCGAGGCTTTTCAATCTTTTTTCTCCCATCCCGCTGACATCAACATAAAAATACTCATGTAGGCGTGAATATGATGGTGGAAATGATGGAGAACGCCCACCCGGCTGCATGTAGAATATCTGCGTGTACGTGAGTCGAAGTTTCTGGTTGCGGAGCTCAATGGGATACGACACTACTTGGAATTCGTTCAATGGCTGATAGGAAGACTGTGGAAGGACCGGAACAAAAGGAAAAGAAAATTCCAACAATACAAAGAGAGAAAGAGAGAGAGAGAGAGAGAGAATCCAAGTATACAACATCGGGACCTAAGAGAAAGTACCTGATCCAATCAAAACGAAGTATACAGCAATTTGGACGTAAGAAAAAGTGGCCATGTTCATTTTGTCAGCTTTGGAATCAACATTTTTCCAAATGGACTTTGCAATCTGTCGATCAGCTGACAAAAAGGATGTTCTTTTAACGTCGATTTTTAATATCCGCAGAAAGTGAACCGTGTACAATCAAGAATATCCGGTATCGTCGGCATTGACACATTGATTTTTTTCATACACCCGCAACCATTCGCAGCTTGGTCAAAGGAATTATCACTCGTGCATTGCGAGGTTCCCGGTAATGCAGCGTAAGGGTACACCATAAAGAATTTCCATCACGGGCTCGCACGGTTCATACGAGACCGAGGGGGTGGATTCCAATGTGAGAACGTAACACACCGCGTGTGGTGGCGGAAAAACGAGAGCGAGCGACGATCGTTGCACGCGCGCTAGCCCTGCGAAAAAGAGGGTCGAGTGGGGAAACGGGAGAACGAAAAAAAAAAAAAAGAAAAAAAAAAGCGCTGAAACAAAAACGATTTTAGCTGGCAAAGCCGGACGTGGATAAGCGTACGTGTGTGTTATGTTTGCGTGTAAATTCAAGAAGTCCTCGATTCGGAGGGCGAGAGAGAGAGAGAGATAGAGAGAGAGAGCCCTTCAACTCTTGCACGCCCATGTGACTCACTGACGTCACGCACCGGTTGTGAGTCACGCACTATACACAATTCGCCAATTAGCGAACTTCCAACAATCAGATAATACGTGTTCTCGATAGAGCCCAAGACCCACTAATTATATACCGATGCACGTGCACGTGTGTAGATTTCGAGCCACTCAATGGGAGGCATTTCGTTCGACTTGATGCATTCCAATGGACTGGAAAGCGTAAAATCATTGAACCAAATTTGCCATTTGATCCTTTAACGAAATTCCACTAACAATCAACTCGGCAGCATCTGTTGTCGATTCGTTTGATGATCTATCACATGCAGTTGAGCTTTAGGGGGAAAGGTGTACGAGTTGATTCCATGGGGTGAGATGATCATTTTCAATTGCGAAGAAACTATAAACATTATCCAGTGGTATTCTTTACCACTTAGAGCGGCACTCCCCCGCGCTCGTCAAGTCATGATTGCGGTGTGAGCGCAGCAGTTGTTTTGACGGAAAAGAAAAATAAAAATTGTCAGCTGTTGATCTGAGGCAATGTTGACTTTAAGCTTATGGAAGTTTTATTGGGCAAGAATAGGGGCAAGATGATCCGCGGGATCGTCTTGTCCGTACCCTAGGGATTAATAATTTGAATATTTCGCATATGCCAATCGTAAGATAGACGAGCATTAAATTACGAGAATTCTCCCTTAGGGGGATCATCCCGTACACCTTTTCCCCTACATTCAGTTGTCTTTGATTGTTCGTATGGAGGCACCTCAAGCCCCCAATGTGCTACACGTATCGAGTATCCGTTTCTTATTTATAGCGTGAACTGTCAACGGAGGGTCGTGCACGCGTGTCTTCGTGGATATTACGATTCTCGGTAGGGCGTTGCATATTTTAATATCCTACCTGGAAAAACGCTGTTACTCATGCTCGCAGAAGTTCGCCACATCTTTCTGTACAGCAGAGCAGACTGCCTGGCCATTAAGACAGACAAGGGATGAATTTTCCTACCCCTCGCAATAAACGTGTCTGACGAACACGTAACTCACTTCTTGTGGACAACCATCGAGTTCTATCGATCACACGAGATTCAACAGTTCCCAATTGTTACAATTTTCCAAAGTATGACGAATGTGCCGGTGCAGCTGCCTCAATGCCAAGCTCTTTCGATCACGAAGGTAACAATTATCGTTGTTGATAAGAATCAGATTATAATTACCATTGTGCGGCAAAGAGATGCACTTCGCGTAAGCAGCTTACGATAATGATTCACGTATACGTGGCGACAGAAGATACAAATTGCCGTGAGGTCAGGCATTATAAATAAAACAAAGAGAGGATCGAATGAGACAAAGTAGAGAGGAGGCGGATAAGAAAGTGACGCTTTCGTCGCTATTGCCGAGTCGTACGGTATTTCGAGTTAATCCGACTTTTAAGCGTCTTCGAAACCCCCTGAGCATACCTCCCGGGATAAGACGAGATGAGGAGGAAGAATCTGTGATCCCTCGAGATAAGCTGATTCTACTGTCCTGGCAAAGTTTCGTTCCTTTGCACTTCAGTCTTTTGCCTCTACCGGCTATTCTACCGGAAACGTATAAATAAAAATAGGTAAGATAATAGGTAAGAACTGTATGGATATCTGCATGATCCGTAAAAGAATTATTACTCTGTGCCGTCCCGCTCCAAAGTGGAATTAACGAAAAAATATTGTGGTTGAGCCGACAAGTGCAATCAACATTGATTCTCGTTTGCCCACTCATCTTGGCCAACGTACCAGAAGCTCTAGTACCGAAACTTTCGAAACCTTGTCGTCCGCGTAATCATAAGGCTTCGCGTATGCCAAACTCCTCTTGGTACCAAGCTATGATCGTTATAAACTTCTACCCTGTTGAGAGATATTTGCTTCACGGAAGCAATTAATTGAAGAACGCTCTTAGATTCTATCAGCGCTTGGATAGAGCCTAAAACTGCCTGAAACGTGATGCCCAAAATCTTCAACTCTATCCTGATTCAAATTATTGACGATGAGCAATTTTCTCTGACTCGGCTCCTCTTTATACAATTACTTCCGGATAAAATCGTAAGTACCTGATGAGCTGTTACAAGCTCAACTTTGATTTCTCATTGCTGATGTGTGTATCGAGATCCCTAGTTGAGGAAAAATATTTCAAGCCGGCAAATACAACGATGCAGCGCTGTAAAGAGGCTTTTCAGGGAGTAATCGGGATGAAGAACATTAAAGTACATATCATAAAAGAGGAGTAGAGTCAAGTTGTATCGAATGAGCACATACTCAAGTTCTACAAATCTGCACACACATACGGAGGCACGAAGCGATCGACAGGAAGCCAGAGATAAAGGTATCACAGCCTGGAGCACGGAATTCACCCGGGCACAACGCGTGTATTCCGCACGAGGGTGTCGGAAACTTTGGTGTCCGTAGTATAAGTTTAGATCCAAAAAGTGGTTGGGCAGCTCGACGTTCCTCGGTGATTTAAGGTGTGGGTCGGGTGACGTGGACCATGGCGCGATTCTTGAACGGCAAAGTGCCTCGGAGGGCCGTCAGATGCATTTTTCATGTCTAACGCGCCAAAGATACAGTACGAGAAGGCTGAGGAGAAAGTACGAATGAGGCTCACGTTGGAGGAAGAGACGAGCGTGGCCGTATCTCGTTCCAGCTTCGCAGCATCCACATTCAACCCGTATACATTTACCATGTATCAGTGAAGTACGTGTATAAGTGTTGGTCGCTATCTGAGCACCAGTCACCGGGCTCTTCGCAGATACAAGTTATAGGTTAGACTTATATACATGGAAGACCAGGGCTAGCTGGAAAGTGCATTTGTTCCCGTTTATGCGACGATCAAAACACTACACGCTGGAGACAAAGTAGAACTTCTCACGACCGGAGTATATCCGTGTGTGGCAAAAGGGGAGATAGAGTGAGAGAGAGAGAGAGAGAGAGAGAGAGAGAGAGAGAGAGAGAGAGAGAGAGAGAGAGAGAGAGAAAGCTTTACTCGCGAACGACGTAATTTCTTTCGCCGCACACACATATATACGTCGACTAAAAGCTAAGCAAGAGCCAAGTTTCGACACTGAGATTGATCGCGGCGATGGGCGATGTTCGCTACCGATATACGGCGACCCTATCGTATAGGACAGATAGCAAGTTTGGTCTAGGCTCTTTCGGAATTTATTATTTTACTTGGACAAAACGAATTATCCGGCGTTCTTTCTCCTCTTCTTCTTCTTCTTCTTCTTCTTCTTTAACTTCTTTTCCCTATTGCTTTATAGCCCATTTGCGAGATACAGTCGAGAGGATAAAACACCACGGGTCATAGACATTGCGATATACGCTCAGAGCTGACTACACGTGTTGGGAAAAGCGGTGCTTCAGGATAAAATGAGATAGATGTCTCCCGAATGGATTTCGTAATTCTCAATTATACGCTTCGAATCGTTCGTAGACTGCCGATACGACTCATCTTCGGTGCACAATGAGTCATCTTGCTGGTCCGCACTATCAATCCTCCAAAGAGCTCGTATCGCTGCATCAATGAACTGCCCCATGTCTTTGGGAATGATAGCGGATTGTGTGTCTGCGTTTTTTTTTCATGAGATTACGAGTGTTTCTTATTGTGACGATGTTGTCGAGAATTATCGAGAATCAAGAGCGGAAATGGTTGGCGACGAGAAAAAAAATGTTCCCCGTCTTCTCGAGACCTGACTCTCCTAGACACCCCATTAAGAGCTGGCGTTTTATACACAAAGCTTCCGATAGTCGTCGATTGCAAGAGAGCGAGAGAAGCGACGGAGAGGTTGGAAATCGAGGATATCTCTCGCACCGGGGAGGAAAATTCTTGTCGTGATCTTCGGAATAGCTTCGTAGCCACCTCTGATTCTTGTCTATGCTCCTCGAGGCATCAGCACACTGTTGGCTCTGAAAAGCTTCTGCCACGTTGGCTGGTGACTATACTCGTTTCTCGCGAAGGGAGGAGAAGAATCGAAAGAGCGAAAGAGAGAGAGACAGAGAGAGAGAGAGAGAGAGGGAGAGAGCGAGAAGCACGACAGCCAGCTACTTGAGATTTCAGACTCGTCGGGTACGCTTTCGCAAGGAGGGGATAACCTGTCCTTTGCTTCGTTCGCGTTTTTTAACGCCGAATCTTTTTCCTCTCGGCTTTTGCCCCTTTCTCATCCTCCTGAGGTCTCATTCTCCGACATTTATGTCCGCCTGTCTGCTTCTACCTCTCTCAGTCATCCTTATTTTTCTTTTCAGCCTTATTCCTTTTTTTCTCCTGCTCCTACGTGCTGTGCCCTCTTGCTGCTTGATTTTGGAAAATTGCCGCCCATGAATCACGAGATAACTAATTGCCATTCTTATTCGATTACGAGAATGGACTTGTAAGCCACGTATTGAAAAGGAGAAGAGAGCTGCAAAGATCGGTCCAAAAAATTGTCATCATTGGCGAACTCACCCGGCTGTTCATTCAAGCGTCAAAGTTGGATAAAGGCAGTATTGGAAAGTCAGCGGGTATGAGGCAAGAATCTCTTCAGTTTTACCTCACGTTTGTTCATCTATACAGTAACGGCATGAGCTGTGGGCACTATCCGATTTTGCCAACTCTTGGCCCGCACAGCAAGTGTAAAGTGCCATGAATCTTTCATGACCCCGTATTGTGGGATACACAGCCCGCATACGTATGTATGGACATTGCGGTTCTCTACTTCATGGAATTCCCAAACGTGCGGGATGTATGCGCCGTCTGACTGAGCGCGCCATAGGTGTGTAACCATCGGTGATGGCATATGTGGCGCGTCAGCGGAATGCCCAAAGAAGATACTTGGATTCACGCAACCGCCGTCTTTTTCTCCATTCTACGTGTGTGCGTATGAATTATAGATAAATGGATCGGTGAGAATAAAAGTATCTGCCAAAGAGCAAAATCCGCGAGTTTTATCGCCGGTTGCCAAGCACATCCAAACCCCTGATACACACGACAAATTACGTATGATGAACAGTGGCAAAAGTGAATTTTGTCTCAAGTTAACCTCATTGAGAAAGTAACTTGACTGAGAATAGTAAAACCCTGGTAAAGTCGTTCAAATAGAAGGGATTGGCAGATGATTGGACTTTGATGAACGTTCCGATATGATCTGACCCAACTGCTGCTTAGTTCTCTTTCGATTTTACGAACATAAAACAGTGGAAAAGACTGCCTTCATCAAGGAAGATCTCACGAAGTTTTTTTTTTTTCGTATTCCTAGATCGTTCGATGTTATCCTGAACATCAAATGATACAAGGATACGGGGCTGAAAGTATTTTATCCTGTTGATGAATCACGGTTGTTTGGTCGTGACTCAGCAATGCGTTGGGTACACATTTATATTCAATGGTTTTTCCACGCGGTACCCAGGCCGGAGGGTGGAATCGTCGCTATATATATATATATACGGCGGACAATCGGAGGGTTGAAGTCTGCTGATGGCTGTCTCGAGTCAATCGCAACAATCCTGTGTTGGATCCCTTTACTGCTATACACGCCACGATGATGCGCGTGCCGTAGACTCGAGACAGAGAGACGATAACTCGCGCCCTTGCTTCTCGGATATCCTTACTATCCTTCTTCGTAAGACAGAGGTGAAGGGTCCCGGGTTTTTCGACCTCTGTGGCCTACCGACAGTTAAAGCTCCGATAATGGGTGTTCCCATCGCCCGTGGCGATGAACTCTCTCTCTCTCTCTCTCTCTCTCTCTCTCTCTCTCTCTCTCTCCCGACACGTTGATAGCGTATTCGTAAATCCGTTCTCGTCGGCGGGAAAGTTGTGAAGATACACAGCAGAGGGGAAAGACGTGAAATGGCTCTACACACTACTTTGTCCCATAGCACACAACCCCCACGTGCATCACATGCCGGGGGGGGGGGGGGGGGGGGCTTTTTGTACGGGGCGTACGACGAGTTACGGGAAAAGTATTGATCAGGGATAATCGGTTTTTCGTTAGGTTGTAATCTGATGGCATTTGATCATGGTGATGTTGAGGGGCAATTGTACAAATTTTACGAATCAATGCTATTTGAAACGTTTTTTTTTTTTTCCATTGGGATTGTTTGGTTTCATTTGGGTTAACCCTTAGAAACCCTTAGTAGAAAGTCACGACGTGAATCAATAGGGGTTGCGCCAGAATTCGAAAATCAAGTACTTTTTTCACACCCACAATCTTTTGGAATATACTTTTATAGGTACTAAGGTACATTTTTAACAACAACAAAAAATCGATTTTTTGGAAAATCCTAGAGTAGCCTAAGGGTCTTAAGGAAAAAATGATTATGATACAAGTATTTGGTACAGTGTCTTTGTTAAATATAATTGTCAATAATAAGCGAGCGATCAACAAGCTCCGTGAACGTTTCAAACTGAAAATGCATGGCTCTCTAATTATGCAGACCCGTGGAATGCATAATTTAATTTTATTCATCAAGTGGCTGTATTTTTGATGCCGCTACAAAAATGTTTGGGAACCGTCTGGAAAACTCTCGCGGACCATTAAAAGATATAGAGTCGGAAGCGGTCGATGAGGCATGAAAACTTCAAAGAATATACATCTAGAATATGAAATTACAAGTCGCCCGAGAAAAGTGAGAGAGAGCGAGAGAGAAAGAGAGAGAGAGAGAGAGAGAGAGAGAGAGAGAGAGAGAGAGAGAGAGAGCTTTCCGCTCTTGGCTGAAGGGCGAAATCGAGGTTTGTCCAGAATTCACTCGCTATCTCTATCGTATCAAAGCGTCGCATGGGAGTCAGCGAGAGAGAGAGAGAGAGAGAGAGAGAGAGAGGAAGAAGAGAGAGAGCGCGGGCAAAGGTTCGCAATCGTCGTCGTACCACGGGGCAGCTTTCAAAGTTAATAAATTCACCAACCCTCTCTGTCTCTCCTCCCCTCATCCTTTTTCATCCTTCGCAGCTTGAGGATTCACCGAGAGTTCACTTTTTCTTGTCCCTCGCATCGCAGTCGCGGCTCCTCTCGTGTTTCTCGCCGTATCTCGACGCGGAACTCCTCCCCCGCCTACCCGGACTCACTTTTATCTCCATTTATATCGGGACGCGGTAGAGAAAAACCTTATAGAACTTATTTTCGGCGAGCAAACGATAGCTAACCGGATTTAATGATACGCCAATAAATAAAGTTCATTCTTTAGCGCGCCTCTCGAAGCGGTGGCCGGATTTTGTTTTTATTTCATTTTAATACAAATATTTGAGTAGGCTTTTAATTTAAAAAACAAACATTCTTATTTTAACAAACAAAAAATCTTTCGACGAGCCTATAATTATAATTTAAGTTTTTTTTTTTTTTTTTTACGAGCTTTTAATGTTGATAAAAAGATTTCAGAAGCTTTTAATTTTTGTACAAAATAGAGAAAATATGCTTTTTTTTACTTCGAAACCCACGTAACCCCTTGATATCAATGAAAATTATTTTCGAGAAAGCTTTTTCGCAACAACCGAATATTTTTCAATTACCAGGAGAATGAAAAATGTCATTGTCGTTGATTGCGCGCGTGTTCGAGGCTCATTTATACCCCGGCATTATCGTATCTCCGGCGATCGCGTTCCTCCTGTATACTTCGAAAAAAAAAAAAAAAAAAGAAAACGTACGAGACGTCGTCTACTCGCGGATCCCCCGCTTGGTAAAGAATTGTAAAAAATGTACGTTGTTAAATTACACTGTACGTGGTACATTATAAGTGCAGCATTGTCGATTTATAATGCAATCGAAAGAGAGCGAGGGCGAGCATCGAAGTCGATCTTTCTTGCTGAGAGTGTACGTGTGTGTTGTTGCGCGCCGTGCATGCCACGAGGGAAATCTCTTTGCGGCAGCATCGGCTACGTTTCGACGTACACTATTTTACTTTTTTTTTCTTCTTCCTACGGCAAAGTGGAATATACGTTCGGGAGTCCACATCCTTGGACGTAATTTTACCGGCAGTCCGTATCTAAAATAATCTTTAAAATAGTTACAAAAATAAATGGGAGTGTACAACGCTGAAATTCGTATGCGGTCCAAGGAGAACGCATTTGCGAAACTTTTTGTTTTAGTTTTCACGTTTTATGCGAGCACGGGGGGGGGGAGGGGGGGGGGCCGAACGTGTTGGAGGATCGGCAACGAAGGAACAGCAATTGCGAGAGTGAAAGGGAAATTGTAGTTTGTACTATCGAGCTTGGGAATTAGCCGGAAATGCCCTCACGAACATATGGGAAATGCATTACAATGTATATGTATAGAATAGAGAAACGAGGGCCATTCCGGCAACTGGTAACGTGCCATCTGTGAATTTCGCATGCACCCTTTTGCCCTCCCACCAGTCTCGCCGTGTGTCCCTTTTTTTACGCTGGAACGACACGGAGGTACAGGAGCTCTGTAAAATACTCGAGCTTTACGAAATCGGTTACTCTCCTTCACTCCCTCTATCTCTCTCTCTCTCTCTCTCTCTCTCTCTCTCTCTCTCTCTCTCTCTCTCTCTCTCTCTCTCTCTCTTCTCGTTCTCATCATCATTGCATATCTTTGGCCAATATGCGTGAATTTTTCTTTATATTTTCTTCTCATCCTATTTGGTTCAATCTTCAGATTTTTATTTAATTTTTTTTTTTCATATCGAGTTTTACTTTGTATTTCAATTTCCCCTCTCGTTTCGTTGACACATTTGATTTTTATATTTCATTTTGTTTTTGTATTTAATTGTTTGGGTTTGTTTGGGTATTTAATTGTTAAAAAAAAAATTTATTTCTTTATCTCACCTCATTTCACATTGTTTATTTTTGTTTTACATCGAATCTTCATTTCATCACTATCTGTTAATATTGTTTTAAATGTCCTCTGTAACTTTATATTTGCCCGAGAGCTCACGGGCCATGATAAACATTATCAATCAATCCCCCGCCCCCCCCCCCCCCCCCCCTCTGATCTCTCCCTCGCTGCTACCCATTTTTTTCACCTCCACTTCGACATCTATAAATTAAATAAAAATAAAAAAAACAAGCAGCTAGTTGAAAATTCTGTTTCGGTCGACGGTGGAACGAGAGACAAACAAAAAAAATAGCGTATGTGTCATATGCGTTTTAGGCGCGGATTCGCATGCAGGAGGCATGAAAGCGATTATCACTTTAATCGAGCATCGAGTAGATTTTGTTGTTCTCTATGTGCGTCTCTCTCTCTCTCTCTCTCTTTCTCTCTCTCTCTCTCCTCTCTCTCCTCTCTCTCTCTCTCTCACTATATCTCTCTCTCTCTCTCTCTATCTCTCTCCCTCTCTCTCTCTCTCTCTCTCTCTCTCTCTCTAGCTCCCACACTTGTACTGACGTAAACTGACAGGGCAGACTGAAATTTTCGGCCGCCGCGGGCACATACGCACACATTTCCACTCAACTAGATAAACATTTGCATCGGCTGCATTGGGGCCGGTATCGAGCATTGCACCCCACCCCCATCCCTCTGTCATTGTCTCTATTCCGCTTCGGCATTCGCAAAATGGAGGAAACACCTGCGGGATGGATCGACGTATCCAGCTATCTCGTTATTTATATACACGTGTGCTCTCGCGTCCATAATAAACTGAAAGCGTTAAGCTTCGATGCATTCGAATGATTGAATCGCTCTCGAAATACGTACCGTTCTCTCAGACACGGGAAACGAAGTGTACGAGCACGAGAGTGAGAAAATGGGATTGCAAAAAAAAAAAACAAAGAGAAGACTCTTGAAATAATTAGCCCAATGAGATGATGGGCTGAGGTTGGGGCGAGAGAGAGAGAGAGCGTAAAGGTGGTGGTAAAGCACGCAGCTCTAATTTCAAAATCTCGTAGATCGTTGGTCCATGAGGTATATGGAAAGTAGCTACGCGTGGCACGAAATATACATAGCTCAACAAATTATATTCATATATATATATATATATATATATATATATATATAGGCGTGCTCTACAAACCCTTTCGAAGTCTCTTCTTGCGTTACTAATTTATTATTATTATGGAACCATCACGCGGCTAGTTGCTCTCGCGTTACCGTGCACATTTTTCAATTAGTTATATACATAAATCTACGCAACCCTCCTCCATAACGACCTCTTCCACCTTCTGAGCCTCTTCTCCTTCCAACCCTCAGCCTCTCTCACCTCTCCAACCTTATTATACCCAAAACGAAAAAGAATTCCACAAAACGATTGTTCGTTGCAATTTTCATATTCAAATTATGGAATTTGATGAAAAAAAAATTTCAATAACATTGTCACTTTTGTTTGTTTTGGAGAATATTTTTCTGAAAGTTCACGATGGTTGCAGTCCATTCGTTGCGGATGCAAAGGTGCATCGTGAGAATAGTTTAGAAAGACAGTTTAGAAAATGTAAAAAAAAAATCTTTTTATATATGGAAATTATGGAACTTTTTAGAACTTTTTATTATGGAAAAGATTGTTATATAACCATAACTTTTTATTGTGGAAAAGATTGATATTTGGGAGTAACTGGTGTGGAATTTTTATCGTCGGAAATGAGTCGAGCTAAGAAAAATACTTTTCGATGACCGATGAAAAATGACGTAAAACGACAAATGTCTAAAAATTTAACTTTTTTTTTTTTACTTTCTGTTTCAGGTACGCATACACAACTACGCATTTTACGGTGTCCAGCAAGGTCGTATACATAAAATATTAGTACACTGATATGATATTAAAGTTTGGATCGTTGGAGGGCAATGAAATTTTTTTTTTCTTCCTGAACTTTGTATACGAGATATCAGTTACAAAAGTCCCTCAACCATTTTTTCAATTATTTTTTTTTAATAGATGTTTTTCATTCCGTAGTAGTAATTTTGAGAAAAATATTCGGTGTAATGGTGAAAATGAGGAAATAAAAATACAAGAATTTTCATTGCATTCCAATTCTACAAACTCCAACGTAAATCGATACGATTCAAGTAGGAATTAAAATAAGTATGAGAAGTTCCTTTTGATGGCCGTAGGTGAAGTTGATAAGAGATTCGCTCCAGGATTTTCGCTGATACGAGTACTTTCCCTCAATACCCCAATCCAAACAAACCCAAAACGAACACATTTTTATTCAGCTCCCTTTTTCCGCAATTTTTGACTACGGAGCCAAGATTGAAAGGAGAAAGACGAAAAACGGAAGGGCTTTAAGGGAGCGAGGATTAAAGGCCAATCGACTGAGCGTGTTCCTTAGTCGTGGGCAACTATTTACTTGATGTGTTTCCTTGCCTGATCGTAAAGCCAGAATACCCAACCCCACCGCTTCCTCCCCCCTCGAGTTTGTAATAACACAAAGCCGAAAATGGAAGGGGTGTATTTCCCTGTCGCGCTATAAAATCCTACCCACACCAAGCGTGAGGTCACCGTACAGTTTAGGTTGATCCGATGTAGCCCAAGGGCCAGTATGGTGTGAAAAAGGGCCAAGGAAGTTGACGACACGCACGGGAGAGATGCGAGAAACGCGAGGGACCGTGGGAGGTCGCTTCCGAGTCTCGTAATACGCGCGTTACAAAGGCGAATAAGGGCGTGGACGCATTGGGAATAATGGTAGGATACAGGGGCCGGAAATGGCACGCTCTTTGCATAAATATAGAATGGGTGATGTTCAAAAAGGAGAGAGTCCAAATTTCAAACGCTCTTTCTGCACCTCCCACATGCTAGGTCCGAATTAATTATTTCCCAATTAATTATTTACAGAATACAGAGTATTTTTTTGTTAATTAATAATTCGCGTTTTAGGCACCAGCTCAAATAATTTGCAACCCACGTGCTAACGCGAAATTATTTCGGTCGGGTATTCCGCGCGTACGGTTGGTTTGAAAATTCGCGTTGGGAGTAGACCCCGCGTGGGAAGGGCGCTTCTCTCTTTGGAGGGAGTAGTCCAGTAAAAGAGACGAAAACCCAGCATTTTTTAGCGTAAAATTAGAATTTTTGACTGAAGCTAGATGATTGCATGATGAAAGTAACCCCAATGAAATTTTGTCCCTCAACTCGCCCCAACCCTAAGAAATAGGGGTTGAAAACTGAAAAGTTGCCGTATCTCGATAATTAAAAGTCTGATCGAAAAATATTTCAAACAAAAGTTGTTCGGAATAATAAAATACGTATAAAGTTATCTGACGTCCAATCCCCTATCTTTGGAAATAGCGGCAGAAGAACGGTTTTAAAATTTGGCTTTGCTTGAAAATGTATCCGCCGCGAGAGCACCACTGACACAGACAAGGAGATACACGCGCTAAGTGTGGAGGAAGCGTGACTGCGAGTGCGAGCGGTACGAACACATAGGAGGTCTTTTTTTTCCAGTGGTGCGCAACTAGTAAATTCGCTAATTTTAGGACGTTAAAACCGACATTAAAAAAGGCTTAAAATTTTTTTTTTCTCGCTAGAAATATAGAGGAACTTATCCTGATTCGATATATATCGAAACAAATTTTTTGTTTAATATATAAATATTTTTAACGATTTTCTGAAGATGTACTGTTTTCGCATCAATCCCGAATTTTCTAATCGTTTTTGTGCCGCTATTTTCAAAGATAGGCGATTGGATGTCAGATAACTTTATACGTATTTTATTATTCCAAACAACTTTTGTTTAAAACATTTTTTGATCTAGCTATTAATTATCGAGATACGGTGATTTTTAAGTTTTCAACCCTTATTTCTTAGGGTTGGGGCGAGTTGAGAGGCAATATTTCATTGAGATTACTTTCAGTATGCAATCATTTAGCTTCAGTTGAAAAATTCGAATTCTACGCTAAAAAGTGCTGGATTTTCGTCCCTTTTACCGGACTAGAGGTAGCGAGGGTTCGAAGAGGCGAACGACAGGGAGGGTAGACTGTAGTCTTAAAATATATATATGAACCGATCGCAACTCGCGCGCCAACTGTTCCCCTGTATCTTCATGAGTTAGCCGAAGATGAACAGGGAGAAGGCGACGGCCCGCATGTTATGTCCATGACATTTAAATATCGTAGACTCATGGCGCAGCCTTGATGGTCGGAGGGAGCCAAAAAACTCGTGCCCCAGAGTGTTACTATCGATTGCGATTCCAGATAGGAAAGTTCGAACGAAAATGGAAGACGGTGAGTGAGTAACCATGCCGGGCATTTTTTTCTTCCCGTCCTCGTCTTATCCTCAAGTTCTTTCTACAGCCACAGCCCTTGTCGTTCACATCTACGATTGTCATTTTTCCGATCAATGGAAAATCGAATTATTTTATTCAAATTAAATTTCTTCAAGACGAATATTTTTCATTTTATTACGGGTGTAAAAAAAAAACAGAAAAAAACATATGTCCATTTATCTTCAGAAAAATCAACTTTTAATCGTTCGCTGCTTAACAATTGAATTCATTTCAATTTTGACAAAGTTCCAATCGTGGATCAGTGAAACCAGCCATTGGGACGAGTGATCAATTTCGAAGGCGAAAGAAATATATCGCCTTCGCGATTAAGTAGTACAAATGCATATTTCTGGATGGAATTGTCGTTGGCTGTATATACGGGGGAGAGAATAGCAGACAATTGGGGGATATCGATTACGACTTTGGTTAGTCCCCTTGACTAACCTCCTCTGCATTCTCTCTCTCTCTCTCTGCCTCTCTCTCTCTCTCTCTCTCTCTCTCTCTCTCTCTCTCTCTGTATATATATATATATATATATATATATATATATATATATATCCGTTCATGTGGTCCTTTGGCGTCACAGGGGTTGCGGGTAAATCATTCGCTATGTTAGTATCGCTAAGACAAGGATAGGAACAGAGCAAATGCCGTGCGCGAAGTAACACGCGACTGGTACGGTACCAACTGCATTGATATACGGGAAGCACCGAGGAATAACTTTACGCAAACTTTGGCGCAGCGATCGCTTTGTGTATCTTTGTCTATATTATGAATTGTGTACCAATAATAAAATTATTTTATTATTTGCTAAATAACTTTATATATCTCGCGCAGGAAATTTTGCACATTTTTATTTAATCCTTCGTGGTCGCACATCCAAATTCAATCGCGGTGGTCACCACTTGGCTCGATTCTACCCAGTCAGTTATCAAAAAAAAAGTATCGCGACCAAACTATCCGTTCGAAGTGGTGCAAAAAATTACGGAACATGCTTCGAACCTTCCAGATGATGTACGAAAAATTTATTTATAAGAAATAAAATGGCGACGTGTTAAAAAAAAAAATTCATAAAGATATGAAAACGCAAAAAAGACACTTTTTCGCTAAAAAAAAAAATCATAGTTCCGTGAATTTTCAACATTTTTACGTAAAATTTGGACGTGATGATCCTTAGATATGTTACTTTTGGGAAAAAAAAATAGGAGCATAGTGGGCGTTCGAAAAAAGGTATTTATTCCGACATACGAAGAGGGTAAATTTTATTTTAAACTATTATATATTTACGGTAAAAATTGCTCGACGGGTCGATTCTACCCAGGGTGACCACGAAGGGTTAATATCCTTGGACGATGAGATGGGATGAGATTCTTGATTATACCTTAGATGGTATTGAACTTTGCATCGTTTGAATGAAAAGATTTTTTTTTTCTTTTTTTTTCATATACGTCGGCTAAATGCTAAAAACTACTACCGTAAAGATTCGCCTATTTTTAGAAAAAAAATTGAGGGTTTTGGGAGAAATTAATGGTGAATTCGTATTGAAGGGGTAAAAGTTGAAATAGACTTATAAAAAAAAACACGAAAGGCGGACACCAAAGCAATGTTCCTTCTCAGAGACGTCCACGAGACGATGACTTTCTCCCCACGATCACACACACACACACATACACACATATCGTGCAGAACGTGTATAAAGTATAAATGCCGAGAAGCCGACAGAGGTCCTGAATGCGCGCTCGTGAGACACAAGGATCAACGATTCTGCTCAACGCCGCCGCTGAAGATTCGAGCGACGGCACGGCGGGAGGAGTGAAGGGGGAGGAGGGCGGCGAGAGTCGAGCGTGCATTATTTGCGGTCTCGGCATTCGATGTAGATGCGAAGATAGCCCCGAGGGTACCGAGTCAGATGGGGCAGAGGGCCGAAGGCATTCCGGACGTTTGATTGAAAATTTCTTGAGATCCGAAGACGATGAAGATATGTGAGTTGGTCGAGAGGGAATAAAATGAGAGAGGGAGAGAGAGAGAGAGAGAGAGAGAGAGAGAGAGAGAGAAAGAGAGAGAGAGAGAGAGAGCGAGGGGGAGAGAGAGAGAGAGACAGACAGACAGACAGAGTGTAGGGGAGGAGGCGTGAATAATATTCTTCGGATCCAGCGTATTAAAAACAAAAATGTACGCAAGAGACATTGTACCCCACCCGTGGGGCACAATGAGCCAATCCGCAAATTTCTTTCGAACCCATTATTTCAGGATTTTTAATCTTTTTGCAATCGGTTATGACGTTTTTAATCTATAAAATCGGTTATGACCTTTTCTTTTTTCTAATCAGACTAAATTGGTAATAGTAAAAATTTGATAGGAAGAAGTGACACACTGTGCCCCACCTTCCTCTGTACGTGATCTCTCTCTCTCTCTCTCTCTCTCTCTCTCTCTCTCTCTCTCTCTCTCTCTCTCTCTCTCTCTCTCTCTTATTTATCTTTTTCTTGTATTATATAGAGTCACTTATTCTTGTTTTTGTATCGAGTCTTTTCTTAATTTGTTTGTATTTTTCCTTTTTCTGTATTATGTGTTAAATATGAGGATTGTGTGCCAGAGGATGCTGTTTAGTCCTAGTGCACTAGTAAATACACCTATCTATCTATCTATCTCTCTCTCTCTCTCTCTCTCTCTCTCTCTCTGTCTCTCTCTCTCCTTCTCTCTCTCTCTTTTCAGCGCTAAATATTTCTTCGCGCTGTTCCGGAATTTCCAGTTTTCCGGTTATTCCATAACCTTCACTTCCGGATTCACTTGTGAGAGAGGGTAAAAAGCGTGTAAAGCATTGTAGAAAAATGTAATCCCGAGCTTGAATCGTTACTCCGATGCATTCGTCGCTCATCAACTATCCAAATATTTCATCGCAAGTTCCTGCGCAAAAGTTATTGCATATCATCGAGCTGATGATATATATTCGCTGTATCCAGTCGTCGTTCCGATCGTGCGACGGAATATTTTTTTTTTTCTTCTTCTGCGGCTCGGTAAAAAAAAAAAACTAGCAATGCACAACAGCGGGTAGCTTTCTTTCTTCAATTTTTTTTTCTCGTCCCCTCTCGCATATTACATTTTCTCGATAGCGAAAAATCCGGAAGGCTTTCTCATTCTCTTGAACGTGCGTGCCTCCCCGTGAACCTCTACATTACACTCTCTCGCTTCTTTCGCCCAACAACTCTCGCCCCCGTCGCGACAACGGTCTTTCCCTGTTATCCGAACAACGAATATTACACGCGGAAGGGAAAGAGGAGGAGGAGAAAGCGAGGGGGGGGGGGGGTGCCATATCGGGGCCAAAAGTTATGGCGTAAGTGCTCGGAAAAAGAGAGGCCACTCGCTCTGTCCCCCTGGTGTAGTCGTAAACTCCGGGGGGGTTTTTTTTTTTTGGTCCCTTTGTAGGGAGAACAGGAAAAACGCGTTCGTACCGAAGAAAAAAATGAGCTTTTTTGTTTCGTTTTTTTTTTTTTTTTTTTTTTTTCAAATATATTATTCTTAAGTACATAGGAATGTGTGCTCCGATGTTGGACCGAGTGTTAGAAGTATCGCGAGGAAAATGGCGTAATACGAAGAAGTAACAAAAAAGATACGATGTGAGCGGCAAAAATATGTGGGAGGGAAAGAGGAGGAGAGATCAGGGGTCGCAGATGGGTGGTGTATATATATATATATATATATATGTGTGTGTGTACCGTAAAAAATTCAAGGATCTCGTTAGATTTCGAGCCTGAGTGTCTGGGAGTGTCGAGTGGCAGCTTTCTTCGCCATTACACGTTTTTCCTTTTTTCTCTACTATTTCCCATTTCCTCCCTCTCACTCTCTCTCTCTCTCTCTCTCTCTCTCTCTCTCTCTCTCTCTCTCTCTCTATCTCTCTCTTCTCTAAAGCATCTTTCGACAAAATATACGTCAGCATATACATACATAATAAAATACAAGGAAACCTGAAGGATCTAGGATCTGAAGCCTTTTGGAGTATTTTGTCGTCGCAAAACTCGAATACCCTTGGCGAGATATTTCTTTGAACCAAGATTTATTGCACAATTTTTTTCTCTCATTTTACATTCCGATATGATAGAAATAATTACATTTATATCGATAGAAATTCACGTTTTCTTTTTAGCACTGTATGATTTTTTTCTTTCAACATTAACTCGGCATCTTCGTGCTGGCAAGATTTTTTTTGGATTTGTTTATCAAGTTTATCATTGAGAAAGTACACGATCAAATGTATTACAAAACTTGGCTGAAATTTTAATTTACGTTTTTATATGTAAATGTACTCGTCGATGACTCAAAAAAAAAACAACTTACTGACGATTTCTCAAACACACTTCTTCTGAATTCGGTGTAGGGGAGAGTGGGGCACAATGTGTCACGGGGCACAGTGAGCCACCGTGCGGTTTCTCGAAGATTTGTAGCTCGTAAAGTCAATAGCACCTCACGAAGAATCATTAAAAGTACAAAATTAATTTGAGCCTCGAAAGAAAAAAAAGGCTCGTTGTACCCCCACGTTTCGCAGCACTTGACACACTGTACCCCACCCGTGGGGCACAACGAGCCAATCCGCAATTTTTTTTCGTACCCATTATCTCATGATGTTCAATCTTTTTGCAAAAAAAAAATGTGGTAGCTTCATTGTACGCCCAAAGGTCTGTAAAATCCGTTATGAACTTTTTTTTGTTTCTAGACTACTTTGGTAAGAGTAAAAATTCGATGGAAAAAAAGTGACGCACTCTGTTCCACCTTGCCCTGCAGAATTCAAGCAAAGGTGACCGAAGGATCCATTTGTTTTCTTCGCCAAAGTTTATCTTGACTTTTGTTTTCTCGATGATACGTTTCATAAGCGAAAGAACGACGAAATACACATTCGAATGTAGCGTAGAAAGTCAAGAAAATTCTCGTTACGGAACTACCCTCGATGCTTTTGCGAAATAACACTCGTTGAATTTCCAATGAGATGGAGAGGTTTTGGTAAAAAGCCGAAGAGGAAAGAAGAAAAAAAAACGAAGGGTGACAGCGGAGGGTAAAAGAGCGAAAGGCGGGGGGACAGGGAGGGCGAAAAGACAGCGAGAGGCAAATATGACGAGAGAGAGAGAGAGAGAGAGAGAGAGAGAGAGAGAGAGAGAGAGAGAGAGAGCGAAAGAGAGAGAAAGCGGGGCGGTGGCGGCGAGGGGAGGGGTCGACTGCAGTTCGTCGAAAGGAAGTCGCACATTGCAGATGCAAGTGAATACAGGGCAAAGCGGATAACCTGGTTGGACGCAGTCCAGGTATTACCACTCCCAGCTCGAGGTTGGTGGAGGGAGGCGGGAAGCTTCATATTCCTAGAAGCCGGGCAAATACCAGCTGATCGGCTTCTGTGACGCGGGCTCGTGGGAATGGGGGTGCAGTCGGAGCGGCGCCCCGGCGGCGACGCTCGTTCCCGTCGTCGTCGTCGTCGTCGTCGTCGTCTTCTTCGCCGACACGTACCCGCTTCCTCTGTCTCTCTGCTGCGCCAACTTGCATACGAACGTGCACTCATACTGCAATACCCCGAGCCTCACGTACATCGCGCTTCAACCCTTATATTTATTATTATATTTTTTTGTCGTGCTTCATCGCAAAGGTGGAAGCTTCTTTATCGCATCGCTCTTCGAGGCTGGTTTCGCAACAAAAAAAAAATACACACACATCTCGAAAAATATACACCAGTGACGAAGGGGACGTTTTTTTTTTGGTGAGGAAGAAAAATGGGAATAATGAAAATGTTGTAATTAGGAGCTCGCGGTAATTGCGATTGAATGGAAATAAGGGATATCTTTGGAGAGATCGAATACTCGCGTTAGGCGGACGAAAATATCGTGCAAAATTTCAAGTATTGACGTATTCGCGATGTCAACAAACAAAAAAAACGATTAATAAGATTTCTAAACAGCCAATTATATGCATTCCACATATTTATAAGCTGATAATTTGTTTATTTTACATAAGCGAAAATTTGATCATTCGGGGTTGGCAGCCGTTACAGGGGTTTAAGCATAGGCGTTCCCCTCTTGCCGCCTGCCCCGCAAAGATCCTGACCACCCTCCTTAAGCCAAGCCGGTTTGTGCGGGTACGTTTTTTTTTTTTGGTTATTTGACAATTCGACAATTTTAAATACGATATTTTTTGTTCGATGATTTTTCAATCCGGGATTTTTTTAACTCAAGAACTTTAAAGTCTGTTTGGTGCATTTTTCAATTCAACAACTTTAAATTCTGTCCGATGCATCGGGATTATTCATTTTTACGTAAATTGTTCCAATATATTTCTAAAAGGGAATTAATCAATGAAATCGTTGAATAATGAATAATATTCGCGGAAGGATGAAAAGTAGTAAAAAAAAAATAATCGACGTGATCTCATCGTTAGGATACAATCTAACGTTTGATGTATGATCGAATATTCCTTGTATGGGTTTAACAATGAAAATACTGAACGAGCACTCTCCACTGACACTCTCGTCCGCGCGCTGGCAAGGGAAACTGACCGATATGTAACTTGTATGCAATAAGGTTCATTCCACATATACACACACATGTATATATATATATATATATATATATATATAAATGGAAAAAGGTGAGGTGGAAGACGAGAGCGGAATTTAATAGGAATCGTTGCCGTTGAGCGCGACAGCAGCTCGGCGAAAAAAAAAATCGTGAAAAAGAAAATCGTTCTGAAAAAAGTAAATTTGCTATTTGGCACACTTTGGATGGGAGTCTCGAGCACGGATTTTCGATATAGGAGAAGAGAGAGAGTTGGACGGAGTCACGTCCGGAATCATGATCGGCAGTGCAGCAGCCCCCAGGACTTTGTGTGTGGCCTCTGGAAGAAAGACTTGAGAGAGTGAGAGAGGAAATAAGGGAGAAAGCCCTATCTGGAAAAATCGTCAAGGAAAAACGTGTCGGAAAGTTTTGGCTGCGATCGATCGATCTTTTCTCTCCCTCTCTTCTGCTCTCTTCTCTCTCTCTCTCCTCTCTCTCTCCCCTCTCTCTCTCTCTCTCCCCCCTCTCTCTCTCTCTCTCTCTCTCTCTCTTCCTCTTCCTCTAGTATTGAATGCTTTGGGGAGCTGACAAAGAAGACGTGTGAGAAGTGTAAAACCAGATAGGAAGAAAGTGTGTGTGTGTGTGTGTGTGCATATGTGTGTACGTCGGGGCGTCTCCACCGACCGGGGCGTCTCCAAATCCAATCTCCACAGCTACTTTGTATTCCCGGTCGTCGATCGGCCATTCTCACCTCGCCTCACCAGCTCGACATTCATTTAACTTTCGCCCTGTCTTATTTCACGTCACTCTCACGCCCCCTGGCGAATATACCCGTGCATTAAGAATCGTTAGCCCCCTCCCGTCCTCCCCCCAACGCCCACTCATTCGGCTCTTCTTATATATCCTCCGATCGAGGAAATATAAGAGGCGAATATATACATAAACCGGCAGAGACGACCTTTATCTATCTCGGTTTATCTCGTTTGCTCCGCATCGCCTGAACAATCTCTTTTTTTTTTTTTTTTTTTTTCGATCTCGAACAAGCTGTCATTGGCTTTTCTCGAGTTCCATCTCCGTTCTCTCGAAATTCCATCTCCCTAACGAGCATATTGCGAAATTACATGACTTTTGCAAATTACAACGAAGACTTTTTGGGAAATTGTACAACTCGGCGAACGCACGTTCTTTCGTATGGAAAAAGTTACGAAAAGATTGGAAAAAACCTGTTTATTCATAAACATTATCTGCTGAAAAAAAAGCTCTGGTCGTGCGGACTAAACGGGCTCTCGATGGATGGTTAAAAAAAATTGAATTAGCTAGGAAATTTCATAGACGCAGTAGTACGATCTGTAGCCGGAGTGTGGCGCCATAGCCCGATACTTCTCACGCAAGCCACTTGTACTCCGAGCGAGGGTACAACCAAGTCCGCGAAACGTAATCGACGAACAGTGCAGTAGGTGCACACACACACACACTCACGTACGCATATGGCTGCAATAATTTGTTATGAGGCCACCGTTGAGGCAATTTTAAAGGCCCTGGTTGGTTTGCCTTCAATGGCCCTCGGTAGCAAAGTGTGACCGCGTCCATTGATGGCCCATGTGAGGCTTCCAGACTAAAGCCTCAATGAAGTCAGCGAAAATTAAGTTGAGTCTGATCAAAGCTCAATTTCCGCACGAGGGGTAAATCGGTCAACCGTTGGTCTCGCGATTAGGAGGGTAACTTAAAAAATTAAATTCTTTCGACATGGACTAACGAAGGATGCGATCTATGAATTTAAAACAAATCCTCGGAGAATAATTTGACGAGGAAATATAGGTGAACGGTCAAAAGCCATTGGTACTGGATAGGGATGCTTCGAAGTTGGAGGATGACGGTCGATCGGACCCTCCAACTGGACTTTGCATAGCTTGACGCTAATACCGTGACATTGTATTTCCGGTCCTTGTCGTTCTTACGCGTCCGGAGCTTAATAAACATACACAGACACGTAACATATATAGATATAAACGAACACACACACACACACACACACACGTGGCTCGAATGAAAAAGGCAGAGAAGCTGACGCCACGATCGTGTGGCGCCGGTGTGTGTCCGATGTTATCTGTGGTTGCCATGGGGATGCTATTGATTGGCCGACGCGCCGACAGACGTCACGGGAGTCGCGGCGCCACTTCGACTATTGCCAACCGCTCCGACCCACCCTCTCCTCACGTACGGTCGACGCCGCTCCTGGCCTCCTCGGTCACCTACCACCCACAACCCTCTGCACAGCCGGTAACGTATCTCGCCCGTCTCTTTTCCTCGCTCCTTCAACCGATCACCCCACTTTTTCGGCCCTTTTGCCGAGGGACCGCGTGGCCGTGGGCCACACTACTCCAAGGTGTCTACGGAGTGATACTCCGGGTACACGAAGAAGAAGGGCAAGATTTCCCGATGCACCAATGGTTGATATAGGAAGTATCGATGATTGGCATGAACATTGGTGGACCGGACTTGCCGTCATTGTAGACGGGAAAAAAAAGACTAGGGCCGACTGGATCCGTCACTTGAAATGCCGAGGAATGATTGATTGAAAAAATGGATTATTAGGGTGTTTCGATGGGCCTGCTTGGAGGATCCAAATGACAGGTGGATTCTCAATATTTTTTTTTAGGACGAGGAGTGTTGCAATTACGAGGTCGGGATCTTACACACGAATGCTTCATAGTCTTGACAAGGATGCAGTTTTTCCTTCGAAGAGCATTGACAAACTATGGAGCTATTATTGTTTAAACGAAGCAGAAGTCGATGCATTGTCAATTCAGTAACTCCTGGCAATTTGGCTGATCGGGAATGAATGAGAAAAAAAAATGTACTTTTGGTACAACGATAGGACCGGATAGTTTACCACAGTGTTGGGCGTTGATCAATTAAATTTTCAATCAATTCATTAATTGACTAAAAAAGTAATTACAATTAATAGAATTGCAATTAACTATTAATTGCATGTTGCAATTAATTTATTTGGATTAATCTATGGTAATTGCAACTCGCAATTAAAACAATTGCAATTAACTTTTTTAATTGTTCTAAGGAAACAATTAAAACTAACGATTAACAATTAATTAATTATTAATCGTGTGTTTTCTCAATTACAATTAATTAATTGTTAATTGTTATAGTCGTTAACAATTAATTAATTGTCAATCTTTAGTTGCCCTAGCAATTAAATTTTGCCCAACACTGCTTTACCAAAAGTGACAAATTATCGAAACGTACTTTTCAAAAAATTGAAATGATACTGGATTCAGTAAAGTGTAGGAAAAACAATACAAAGTTGATTGTCATCTTTTTTTTTTGGACTTCTTCCAGAAGCATCTGGTGCCCAAAAAAAAATCCCGGAATAAAATTTTTTCCCGTGCATTTTTTCACTCCTCGTGAATTTCGTCCCATCAATGTCACGTTCAGGCTTGCGTGTCGAAGATCAAGCTACGAGAGACGTCTCGTTGACAGTCGTGAAAGAAAAGGAACAAGCGATAATGACGAGGGACGGTCGCGTTCTTACATAACGAGGCAACACTCCCTATAGGGTGTATTTCCAAAAGCTTGGTGACGATGATGAGGACGATACCCGAGGGGAAAAAAAAATGAGCCTAATAATAATTGTGGTTTTGGTCTCGCGTTCGTTGAAAATGCATAATGACGACTCGACAGTATACTCCAAAGGATATTCTTTTATTTACCGATGCTTCGATACAGCTGAGACGTGTCGCGATAGCCGAAGGTTTTTCCCGATTAATCGCAGTGTCGAAATAATGTACCCTTACAAAACTCCAGTTCCAACAATCGATAAATTAATATCCTCCATGTATTAATTTATTTAGAAATTTGAGATTCTAGCCTGGATCCTATGCAAAGTTTCTATTTGTATTCTGACCAGAGTCCTTGATAGTTCCGGATTAGGATCTCGGCTGGTATCCGATTTGCGAGCGTTACATCTCGCTCCCGGATCCGATCCGATATCCGACTTGATCCCGATTGAGAAACCAGAATTCGAACCACGGGTACCACCCGGCGATATTATCCGAGTGCCAAAGACGTTGTCATCGTTCTTAAAAAAAAAAAAAACCATTCGTTTAAAAAGATGGTATTGTAATTCCAAGCATGCTTTCCAAATTCTGACACGTGTGAGAATTTCGAACGAGAACCCTTCCTCGTTTTCGCCCTCATCGACACCTCCATCCTGACAAAATGACACAGCTACGTGACTCC
Organism: Ophion ventricosus; assembly: GCA_963932345.1. Taxonomy (NCBI): domain Eukaryota; kingdom Metazoa; phylum Arthropoda; class Insecta; order Hymenoptera; family Ichneumonidae; genus Ophion; species Ophion ventricosus. The sequence goes on along the minus strand of OZ010722.1, from coordinate 1,328,742 downwards.
AATGAGGATTCCCGTCGTTCTTTTCCTCCTCGTATCGACGTGCCCGTCGAAGAGCCCGGAGGAGAAATTTATTTTTCACAAAAATATCACCGCGTTAATTTACTTTACGCGGCGATGATATTTTTCGCGTCAAGCTCGGAATTGTCCCGGTTATTTATACGACAAAGTTACAGGGCGAGAAAAGTTGGAAATTTCAAAAACGAAAATAACGGAGTATCCATGTGGATCGAGGATACAGTGCTGGGATTATTCGGATGGAATGACAAAGGTGGTGTGGGAGGCGAGTAGGTTACAACAAGTACTCCGTCAACTTTCCTCTCCTGTCATCGAAAAAGTCAGCATTTTTTATTTGTTTGTCCAACGGACGATTTTTTTATTCGCCCTATAGGGGGTGCGCGGTCGTTTGGGTTTGTTCGGGTTACGAAGGTAACCGTTCGCCCTTTCGTCCCAGTTCATTCTTCATTTGTGACATACCGAAGATGAACCTTTGGCACAAGCTGTTTGCTCCGTGTTCTTTTTTCATTCGAGGAACAAAAAGAAATGGCAAGTTCATTGGATATTGGTCTTGGCTGTGTCACGTTCGGCCGGCCTGACGTATATACGTGGAGGATGAAGAAAAAAGAAAAAAAAGCTCTCGATATGAATCATCCAGAAAATGGAGAAAAATGTTTACCGATTGGCGACATCGCGACGAGACGACGACGACGACGACGACGGCGTCTCTCCCCACGTGCATTATCGATTTAATTAGAGCGGACAATCCGTCAGACCTTTAGGGAGAAAATGGGAACGTCGTTGATTCTTTAGAAGGGTCGCACGGGGGGTGTGTTGGCTGAATTCTTGCTATTGGTATACGAAATTACGTCTCCACGCAGTAAGCCAGGGAAGAAAACGTCGCAGTGTTTTTTAAAATATTTTTCATTAAACTCAGCACAATGGCAAAATAACATTGAGGGGAGGTAAGAATACCACGGCAAGACATGGCAAAAAAAAATGTTTTTTGTTTACAAGTCAATCATGAAAAACATATTCGTATTGATTTATTTGAACATTTGTAAATATTTTACCATAACGAAACTTTAATTCCAATAATTCTTCGAATCAAGTCGAGCCTCGCATCTCTCGTTTTATTTTTATTTTATTTTTCTTCGCGTACGATTCTTCCTCGGCCGTTCTTTCCTTTGAATTTATGTACTCTCATGTCTATAGAATTTTTTTGTTTTTTTTTTTTCAAATAAGTAAAATGAGATTTTAGCTGCGAGTATATATACGGATTCGGTGGGGAGAACAAAAGAATATTTTATCGAAAGTCGATACGATATCGTGCATTGGAAATTTTTTCGTTTCTATCACGCAGCCTTCCCAACTGAAACGTGCTCTTCATTGAATTCCCTTGTATACACATGCTGCACTCATATATAGATATATATATATATATATATATATATATATATATATACATATGTCTATTATATAATATCGAATAAGAGAGAGACACGCGAGTTGGCGAGAGTGCAAGGAAAGTCGATGTGAAATAATAATAATAATAATAAAAAAAAGGAAACATTACGGCAAAATCAACGAGCGAAAGGAGGAGAAAAGTACGTAACGACTCCCATAGGAGTGGCCCAATCAGCAAGCTAAAAACGCAATGCTCAGTGTTCGCCCACTCGGATACATATGATATCCACGTAGGAATCGGTATGGCCTTCTCAGCTGCACGACACATATATATATATATATATATATAGATATCGTGTATGGTTCATACATGCCTTACGTACCGCCAACTCACCCCGCAACTGGCTAAAAATAACTTTCGAGAGCTGGGAATCCCGTCGTCCTTTTTGCTCTCTGTGCACTTTCGTTTCTCGATTCCTAACAGTATCTCTATATATATCTCGGTGATGAAATAATGGTGCAGCAGTTCCAGGGCTGTTCTTCGCATCGAGGCCTCTTAGGCCTTGTGATTTTGTGATTTTTTTCATTTCAGCGAAACCATACGATAAATCAAAATTACAAAATAGGACTTTTATCATACACGTAATTGACTATGGAAAATTATTTTTTCACAGCGATACATGTGAAAATGGCGAATGTGCAGCATTTTTCCGATCACGCCTTTATTTCTGGAAGGTCAACGGCCGGACCAACAGCTCCTATAATTTTTCAGTTATCGTGAGACACACGGGGAGAATAAAAAAATGTTAAAAATTACCGTGCAGTCACGGTAACCAGATGACAACCCTGAAACTTCACTTATTGTTACTGAGTAAAACACAGATTTTTACGAAAAATAAAATAAAATTTCTTCTTCGGATAGAACATTTTACCAGATTTTCCAGTAAATTTTCATGTGTAACAAAATACGGAAAAATTAAATTTAAAAAATATATAATATCAGCGAAATTTTACTCTGCATTTTATTATTTTATGCCTTTGAAAAATGTCTATAAAAAAGTATCGTCTTTATAACAGTTATTTTAAGATTTGTTATAAAATTTAATGAGTGTTATAGGAAAATGTATTGTGCTCTCGGTAAAAATTATCGTGCGCCCTAACCCTTCTTGTATAGTAAAATTTTACCTACGTGTTTGAAATTTTCTGTAACGTTAGTTAAAAAAAAAACACTTGTCGCATACGAATTATTATGCTTTTCTCACTTGTTACCACATTGAAATTCACGATAAAAAATACTTTTTAATTCTCTCCGTGCACTAAAGCTTTTTCGATTATATATAAGAATAGCTATAAAACGTACGTAGGATTTTTTTTTGTCAAAATGGCGCATTTCTAAAACAAAAAGTATAAAATGTCATGAGAAAATTGTCATAAAATTGTTTATAAAAAAGGAACTATGCAATATAGTAAAAAAAAAATCCTACGTAGTGCCTCAGAAAATGTAATTCTAAATGTACAGTTAAAATTTCAAGTGAATCGGTTGAAATTTGTATGAGTTGTGAGTCCAGCCGACTTGAAAAATTTAGTTTTCAGATAAAAGCGTTTAAAATTAGTAAAAAGTCACGACACGAATCAAGAGGGCTTGCGCTAGAATTCGAAAATCGAGTACTTCGAGATTTTTCACACTTTTGGCATATAATTTATGTTGAATTGCTCCGAGGTCGAAAAATGGTCGAATTTATGTTGAATTGCTCCGAGGTCGAAAAAAAAAGGTAAACCTCGTTCCAATCTTTTGGAAAATAATTTTACAGGTAATAAGCAACATTCTTAACGAAACAAAAAAAAATCGATTTTCGGACAATCCTAATGTGACCTAAGGCCATAATAAAATAAGACAGTAACGCTCGAACAAAAAGTTCAAAAAAAAATCATTTAAACTTTCGTAATTTATTTCACTCGCTTATATTTCCGTCCTCGTATCACGACAAGACGATATTATAATAATAATAATGAATTATCAAGAAATGTATTATTTTATTATCATTTGCGTCGTGGCGAAAAAAAAAAAAAAATTCTCGAGGAGTACAGAGGCACAGGTGTGCGTATTCGCGAGTAACGCGAATAATTGCGAGAACGCGATATTGGCTTGAGGGGCGAGGAGGGGCGGGGGGGGGGGGGGGGTAGTGGCGAGGATCCGTCGAGGGCAGGAGCGCGTTAACTTCCTAATCAAGTATTTAGCTGATTGGGGGGAGGGAAAGCCGCTCTCGAGCGGGTTTGTCTGAAAAGGTGGTGGAAAAAGTATGGCGAGGTTCGAGTGTGGGGGACGACAGAACACAGAGGGTCGGAGAAGTTTCAGTTTCCGGGTGATCTGTGGCTCCCTCGTCGGGGAGAATCGATGCCGCCACAGCGGCCGGCCAATAACCATACATCGCTCCTCGTATCACTCCCTTGGGCAAGCCGTATGTATATATGTTCTGTAATATAGGCATGGATAAATACGTAAGTGTGTGTGTGTGTGTGTGTGTGTGTGGGTGTGTACATTTCTTCGTACATTCGGAAATGCTCCCGTCTAGTCGGCGCCGGCCACCATGCCCTTTCTACTCCCTTCGACCTTCTCACCCTCGCTTTATCCTCTTCGGCTTATTACGTCTAGCTCTGGTATATGCGCGAATACCCCATATCCGCAAAGAAGTCTTGTATCCATGAGCGCTAAAGGCGAGAAACGAGGTTTTCAGTTTCAGTGAAAAGCAAAAAAAAAAAAAAAAACACCCTCCAGATGTTCCCCTCTCCGTCTTGCGTTTATAATTCCGCACCATCCTAGAATGTTCAGTTTTGAACAAAACTTTCAGTTTTGAACGTGGCCATTTTTCGGCTATTTCTTGGCCGTGGAAAATTAACTGCAAAGTTTGTGAAAAATTTTTTTCCTCGGTTTTTTCCATGGTCAACTTTAAAAAGATATCAAAATCTACATTTGCATTTTTTTCGAAAGTTTCGTACGATTTTTTTGTCGCCCCGTTATTGCATTTTTAGCTAAAAACGACATGTTTTAGAAAATCTGAAAATCTGAAAAAATTCTAACCACTCCAGTGTGAACCCATGCAACTTTTTACTCTCTTGACATTTCCTCTGAAACCCTATAGTTCTTCGATCACGCCTTTTCTTTTCTGAAACATGTCTATTTTAGCTAAAAATTCAATACTGGGGCGAGAAAAAATCGTGCGAGACTTTCTAAAAAAGAAAAATGTAGGTTTTGATATCCTTCTTAAGTTTACCGTGAAAAAAAAAAAGGGAGGAAAATTTTTTCCACAAACTTTGCAGTTAATTTTTGACGGCCAAAAAATAGCCGAAAAATGGCCACATTCAGAAGTACGTACCAGGGCGAAAAAAAATCGTAGAGAATTTTCTAAAAAGGCAAAATAAAGGTAAACTTGTCCTCATTAAAACGCCACTTGGAAAATTCAATTATCTTCATTTTTGAGTCTGCTATATAACTTTTAGTGCGGTAAGAAATTTCGACCAATGGTCCCAAATTTTTGCCGGTCACTGTATATATATATATATATGGATACACACACATCTTTATTAATTCGTTTTAACAGAGAGGATAAAATACCGAAAGAAACGTTCACATTGTATTTTTTTTCATAATATTTTTTTTCTTCGTGGGTGGGACTCAATGGGCCGATTGGTGGTTGAAAAAAGCACGAGCGTATATTACCGGAAGTCTAGGTGTTCATAGATAAACGACAAAATGCAATATCCATATAGCGTAAAAAAACGGGGCCAGTCTCTGTGTTAAATGTGCACGCGCGCGGGCTACAGGCGCGAATGAATGCGCTCTAGATCGGGGATAAAACGAGACAGCTACCGGTCGCGGAAGCAGAGATAAATATAGGGGTGCGAGTGGTTTAAAAACCGAATGAGGCGCGGGCAAAGACCATCCTCGTGGGACGAAGAGCCGGAGAGAGGGAGAAAAGAAAAGAGAGAGAGAGAGAGAGAGAGAGAGAGAGAGAGAGAGAGAGAGAGAGAGAGAGAGAGAGAGAGAGAGAGAGAGAGAGATGGAACAATCCGTATGGTACCGAACACCTCCGGCAGTATTTATGGTAATGAACTGAATTAGTTTGGACCCTCTTTTTCGAATCCCCTCCACCCTGGGCTCTCCCTCCCATCCTCTCTCTCTCTCTCTCTCTCTCTCTCTCTCTCTCTCTCTCTCTCTCTCTCTTCCGTCCTCGCTCGCGTTTTTCCTCGTTTACCCGCTCCACTCTTTTTCAGATTTTCCTCTCAGCTTCTCGGAGCTTTACAGTGTTTTCCCACATTACCCTTCCTCCCTTCTCTCATTCCTCCATTACGTATACCTTGCTCGTATTTTCATTCGAGCCTGCTTTCAACAAATGAGAGATCAAAGAGCTCACGAGGACACGAGCCTAATTTCCAATCACAGTGAGCGGAAATTTTTTTCCACAAACTTTGCAGTTAATTTTTGACGGCCAAAAAATAGCCGAAAAATGGCCACATTCAAAAATGCGTACCGAGGCGAAAAAAAATCGTAGATAATTTTCTAAAAAGGCATACCAGTGACCATGACGGTAGGTTATCGGAAGGATGAGAAGTAGGCGAAAATGTGAGGCGAGCATTAAGGAGTAAGAACACTGTAGAATTTTCAAAAAATTGTTTTCTTTTTTATTAGCTTAAGAGATGCTTTGAACCATCTGGAATAAGGGAAAACAGTTTGGTACCTGTAAAAAAAAAGGGCCGCACAGGGCCCTTCAACCATGCCTCGCGAAAATGGCTCCAGCGTCAATATTTTTGTATAATTGTTTAATATACATTTTTTTTGTTCACATGAAGATATGACATAAAATCCATGAATATTATTATCATAGCGAAGAGGCGAGGAAGCCTCCTCACTATGACAACCTACTTTCTATCAGTGACAAGTTCACTAAAAAATCGACTTTCAGCCGAGCGTAGCGGTGTACCCCAGCTAGTTATTATTATTGTACGTAACCAGCCTGTCATTATTCTTCCACAGCAGCCCTCCCTTTTTCTCATTATTACTACAATACTTTCCATTGGTTTTCTATATCCCTTATTTCGTTTTTTCTAGCCCAAGTCGGACGAGAAAAAAGCCCAGTACTCATCGAGTCTCAGAGTCTCCGTGATTCTCATCACGACCATTATTGCGAAATGAGAAAAGCCGCTTTTCCTTGTCTTTTTGCACCAGGAGCTCTCACTATTGCTCACTCGGTTGCCGTATCGCCGTCAAGATTTGGAAGCCAAAAGACTCTGGCGAGCTCTTCCTTCATTTTCCTCATTACCCCCCCCCCCCCCCTCCCCCCTGCCCGCAACCTCTCTTGCAGTCTCTTGAATTTTCTTCTCTTTACGTTCCCAATAACGAGGGAAGACACTTAGGAGCAACGTTGGACAATTTGGTACGGTGAAGGGATGAGAAAAGTGGCGAGAATCGTGGAATTGCTCATTGGAGGACTTTTGGCTCTTATCGGAAAGAATTTTGGCGAATCTTAGAACCATTCGTCTCTCTCTCTCTCTTTCTCTCTCTCTCTCTCTCTCTCTCTCTCTCTCTCTCTCTCTCGCTCTCTCTCTTTTGGTAATCTTCCGTTCCGTAGAAGAATAACGAAAATAAATACTGAAGAAATTAAGAAAGGGTTCTACGATACTATGAGTCGACTCCCAATGAGGAAACAAAGAAGTGACGACGCTCCGAACAAGCGCAATGTGTCATTGTACCCCACCCGTGGGCCACAATGAGCCAATCCGCAAGTTTTTTTCGAACCCATTATTTTAGGATTTTTAATCATTTTGCAAAAAATATGGTAGCCTTATTGTAAGCTCGAAGGTCTATCGGTTATGACCTTTTTTTAATCAGCCTACTTTGGGAACAGTAAAAATTCGAGATAAAAATTGACACACCGTGCTCCACCATCCCCCATACATTCTTAAAAAAAAACAATACCTCCTTGGGAATTTATTTCGTTTTCCACGCGTTAAATCACCCCGTAGCAATCGTTCTCTTTCTAGCACGAGAATGCAATTTATACATTCCATATTTCCGAAAAGACTTCCGGTGTGGGATCCTCGAGCCAAGAGAAGCCCGCAATGACATACGTGCGCTCACAAACATACAAACACACAGACCCAACGAGCAAACCCAAACACACACTCCGTGATCTTTCCACTGTCTAGGGCGCGTCAACTCTCGCGACTGCACACACCCTTCACAACGGTTGTCACTTGTGCATTCCCACTTGCAACCTGTTGCTTTCTGTCTCTCCCGCCTCGATCGCAAGCTCTCGCTCTCTCTCTCTCTCTGTCTCTCTCTCTCTCTCTCTGCACCCTGGCTCGAACATCCTGAAGATGAAGCAGCGGAGCAATGTACCGTTGATGAGTGCCCCTTGTTCCCCTGCGTCAACCTTCAAGCTGCATCCTGTAAGGGATGCTGCATGCGCCCTTTTTTTTTAGCGCCTCAACGGAAAGTATACATGCACATGCGCGCACCATCTCATTTTTCATTCACTCGTGAGGGCATTTAACTTTCTTCCTGTCACTTATGCTCTGGTTCGAAACCTCGCTCGTCATTGGACCGTGATAAAGGGTGCAAAGGGGCGAAGTGAACGGGAAAAGGAAAACCATGGCTCGCGGCCACGTTGCACTCGGAAGTGCACTCTGCACTCGAGTGGCTCGTCGTTGCCACCGTTCTCTCTCTCTCTCTCTCTCTCTCTCTCTCTCTCTCTCTCTCTCTCTCTCTCTCTCTCTCACTCTCTCTCTCTCTCTCTCTCTCTCTCTCTCTCTCTCTCTCTCTCTCTTCTCTCTCTCTCTCTCTCTCTCTCTCTCTCTCTCTCTCTCTCTCTCTCTCTCTCTCTCTCTCTCTCTTGTGAAAGCTGCACGAGCTGCGACTGCTTTTACCGTACAATGAACCGTTAGGGTTAGAGTCGCGTGTGCACCCCGCTAGCGATCCCTATGAACATCATATTAATTCTTGCTCTTTTAACGAGAAAGTGAACACGTAATTGCACAAGGCGGAAAGTACGGAGTAATAACGCTGGATCGTACGGTATCGAAGAAATAATTGTGGCTTTGAGCACAATCGACAAATAAAATAAACACGTTCGACGGATCGTACGGTGAAGATCTACCGGGAAGGATGCTAAGACGAGAAGGAGCACGAAGGAAATGAATTTTATCGAATTTTCCAAGACAATATATATTCGTTATTTCAATTTGAAGTCTTTTGTATTTTTTTTAATTTTGCTGAAGGTGGGGCACAGTGTGTCATTTTTTTTCTAACGAATTTTTATTGTTACCAAAGTAGTCTGATTACCAAAGTACGTCTTTGGGGGTACAATAAAGCTACCATATTCTTTGCAAAAAAGATGGAAAAATATTTGCGGACTGGCTCGTTGTGCCCCCACGGGTGGGGTGAAGTGAGTCGGCAGTTGCCGGAATCCGATTTACCTACAATTATGATACCGTGATACAACGATCGCTGCGAACATCTATATTTATTGGTTACGTTGCGAAGGGGCAAATAATGACGCGAAGAGGCACGTTCGATATTACAAGATTGGAGAGAGAAAGAGAGAGAGAGAGAGAGAGAGAGAGAGAGAGAGAGAGAGAGAGAGAGAGAGAGAGAGAGAGAGAGAGAGAGAGAACGGCACGATTTAGGATGAAATGTAGCGTATTCGTTGTTAGCTGCAGCGCAAGGCTGATCCCCGAGCTCTAGGGAGAGCCGTGAGGAAAAAAAATCGAAGTGGAAAACGCAAGGTTTACCGCTGGGGTAGTAAAGAAGAAAGCGGCGAAGAGGAGTACGCGGAATGGCGTGAAGAAAGAGCAGGCTACGCTTCGTTTGCTTCGAAAACAAGACGATTATTGCCGCCCAAAAACCGTGCGCGTTGCTCACTTAAGGGGGAGTGAAAATGGAGTAAAAGAGCCTCGGTGGTTGATGAGCCCCACCGTCTGTCTCGGCTCTGCCTTCTCCCAGAACATTTCTCTTCATTCGCGATAATTTTACACTTTCCCTCGCCTCTCCTCGATCCCACCATCGGCAATCTCTCTGTCTCTCGTGCTTCTTCTTATCCTTTTTCATACGTTTTAAGCCGTGAATGAAACAGAACTCTGTCTTCAACCACTTTTTGTTTGGCGCGAGAAAGTATCTACTGCGAAAAAAAAAGGAAAAAAAAAAAACCTTCTCAGTTTCATCCAGCAGTTGAACAATTCGGATAGTTAAATCACGAGCGTAGCTTTCCCTTCCCTCGGCTCATCCCCTCGGGCCTTTTTATTTCTCTTCGTCTCGTTCTCGAGACTAGCGAAGGAGCTTATTGGGAGAATCGGGTTTTTCTCAGGCTGCCTCTCAACCAAATATTCCTGGCGCGGCTATTGGACCAGTCAATAAACACAAAAGTGAAAACTTTTAGGTGCAAATACGGAAAATTGATATAAGGGATGATGCTGAATCGAATGGCGATAATAATTATGCAATCAACTCCCGAGAAATTGTTTAAAAAAGTTAATTTTTTTTTTGAACCCGTTCAATTCGGAACCTAATAATTTTATCGTAAAATATGTCGAACAAAAGTTGTTCGGAACATAAAAATACGTAAAAAAGTATCGAACGTACATCTTCGTATCTTCAAAGATAAGGGAGAAAAAAACCAAAAACTATTTAATTTGGAGGCGAAAACCTCGAAGTTTCAAAAAATAAAAAAGATATCAAATTCTTATATATCTCGGATTTTTTTTTTTTTTGTTACACAGTGTAAGAAACCCTCAGAAATGCTGAGGATCGAAAGGCCAAAGGGAGGCTATCGGGATAGAGCGAAAAATGGGGTTTGGTATACTCGTATTTTTTTTTTAATTCAGCAGTAAATTTTACATCGGCTAGCACTTTTGTTCCGATTTATTCCAACGTCTCAATTCCTTCTATAAGAAAAAGCCTTCCGCAAAAAAAAAAACCGGAAATTGACACCTAAAGAATAGGATGAGTAAGTTTGATGAGATCCGGCAGGCTGGCTTTGGAACGATCCACCGAATCGGCAAATCGCCCCTGACCGGACAGGTCCAAAGTCCATTCGAAAGACTGATCAATACCGCACAAACTAACCAAATTTTTTTTTCATCAGGACACGCGTCTCGCCTCGGGCGCTGCGTGTTTAGGAATATCCCAGCAATGAAGTTGATCAACACCTGTACCTGGCGGAAGTTTGTACAGCCTTCGTTCATTCGCACCCGTATTTTCGTACACTCACTCCCGCGCTTGTCCCGTCCCTACCGATTGCCCGGCACGCGTGGCTTTTGGCCCAGCAAAAATCCCCCTCGTCCACGAGTTCCGCAAGGGCCATTCGCGAAACGGCAACCGCCGCAGATTAAAAAAAAACACACACCAACGGGTCCTGTTCCCCGTCGCAGCAGATGGCGAGTCACCTGCCGAACCGTAGGAAATAACGCACTGCACACGTAGGCTTGGCGATTCGCAGCAGTGAGAACACCCCTTCTCTTGTTCTGGCTGTTCTTTTAATGACGTGAAATTTTCAAGTTAAGAAAAAAGAAAATGTTGCGCCGACTGGAAGCAATAAATGTTGGCAGCTGCTGTAGCGACGAGAGAAACAGAGAATGGAAATGGTTCATCCGTCTCAACCACGAAATTACCTTGCTGTCTAACCCGGTTTGCAATAAATGCCAACGAGAGATTAATTCTCGTAGCCTCACAAGATTTCCTTCCTTAATTGTATTTTAAGTACAGCTCGCCTCTCCCCCCCCCCCCCGTTCCCGCCCACCCCCGGCCTTTGCGACTCTGCAGCCTCGCTCGTGGAATTTGATGGGTCTTCTGGCTAGAAAAGTACGGGGAGAAGCATCGCTGGGTCTTGCAGCTTCGCGCAGCTCAAAAGCGACAACGTTTCGATTAGTGGTCGAAAACGATCCTTTGACAGTGATCCTACTTGTGGAAAGGCCAAAGCTGTGACAGCAGCTTTTTGCCATTCGACTGGGCCATCGAATCGGACAGCGTCGCAGCTTGGATTCTTCGTCAGGCACATTGGCAGAAATAGACTTTTGCTTCTTTATCAATAATATGAATTTTTGCCATCGGATTGGAAGAGCATCGAAGCTTGTCTTCTTCACCAGCCACATTGGCAAAAATAGGTTCGACAAGGGCGTGATGAGGTATCCTAGGGCATTGAAAAATGTCTGGCCTTTCACAATATCGAGCTTTGCCATTGCGAGAAAAAAAAGACCGTGAAATATGTAGTATCAGAGCGCAAAGTACCGGGAGCTCTTACCAGCTTCCATAGAGATTTTCACTTCTCATGTTCCACAAGAGACTCTCGGATGGTTGAATGAAAAGTTTGAGATGGTGCGTTGAAGGATGCGAAACGGAAAGGGCGTTTGGGCGCAGGCGCATTCCTCGCGATAAGAACTTTTACATTTCACTTCCTTTTTTTTTCTTCGTTGAATAAATCGGAAAAATTTTCCTTCGCATCTTCGTCTTCTCCGTCGCTCCCATAATTTCTCTCACGAGCGTTTTCACCTTCACACACGTCAACACTGAAAGACATTTAGAAAATTCCGACAAAGCCTCTTTGGAGTCTTTTTCGCATCGCTATGGATGTTTTTTTTTTTTCTTTTTTTTCTTCCCGCAGATGCATGTTATTCGCTTTCTCCGTAGAATGACTTCCTTTGACGCGTCTAACGCGGCAAATTGGTTATTCTTTGAAACACCGAAGAGCCGTAGCTCTCTCGTTGACGCGAGATCGCGAGGCCAATCCTCAATTTCGTTTCTCCGCTATGCTCTTCGCCACTCCCCACCTCTATGCTATTCGAATCGAAACGAGAAGTTGAAGGGAAAAGCAGCGGAAGAACCTTCAGGGCGTTTGTGGTAGCCGAATGGCGAAACGAGGGGGGTGTGGAGGGAGGGGGGGATGAGGGGATGAGTAAAGAATACAAGAGCAGACTGCTCCGCGAGGTTGTTCGCCAATTAATTCGACTGCTTAATCGTGCTGATGAATCAAAACGGGAACAACTCGAGTTTTGCTTCCCTACCGTCTACAACACCGCACACTCCACCCCGTACTCTCGCGCAAATTATCGCGAATTCTCAGCGAGAACTTGATTTTGCTCCGGGAAGATTGGCAGTTGTTACGGGCAACGCGTCCGTCGCATTTAGCTGAAACGATAGCGAGAACAGGATTCGGTGAGGGGTTCTCCGCCAAAACTGGTGGCATGCGAGAGAGCCGGTAGGTCGATCCGTAGTCGAAAAAAAAAAAGAGACCAAGATGAAGCTGATAAGAAAGGAGGGTGGAAGTTTTTCGCGGATCCGAGGCAACGTCAACCCTCAACCTCGGAGAGCCTTCACGACTTAGCGTTCCATCTATATAGGTTTGTGCCAGTAGGCTGTTAGGGTACTCGAGAAGCATCAAGCACGCAGCGGACTGCTCCTTCTCGACGCGAAGAGGTCGCTCTTCGTTAAGCGACAACTCTTGGCCCTGCAGACAATTCATTGGGATGTAATTTCTTTGATTGGATTTCGCCACCATTGAACTCAATAATTGCGTCTTGATTGGGTCTGCGTGGCTACGATCGAATAATCCTGCCTCGTCGCAAAGCCACAACGCGGCATGACAGGTAAACACGAACGATAAAGCGCTTCAGAGTGAACGGATATACGTATATATGGGAACACTTGACGCGAGCCCCACATTTCTCTTCTTCGTCTGACACGTAAACTACCACGTCCCAGGCTACTAAATCGTCTCATCCGCGGTAGTCACCTCCAATCTAGGCTCCTTTAACTTCCTGGCTCGTAGGAAACAAGAGATACGTGATTTAATGATGTTGATGAGGAAAATAATGAGCGGACGGTGAATGAATGCGCGACAGGAGGAACTTGCCAGATAAAATGCGGCCAGGCTATTGAAGACACTGCAGCGATAAACAAGCCGAGCGCGCCACCACTAGAGGCCGTTTCGACTGAAAGTGCTTGAATTATAACTGCATTCAGGGGGGGGGGGGCGGGGCGGGGGTTCGGGTTAACACGTTACTGGCTTGCAATGGCGAAGCTCCAGCACTGTAGGTGCATCCACCAGTTCCTACGTTGAACCTTGACCTCGTGTGTGCCAAGATGTTTCATCGAGGCCGTATGAACGCGTCACGAACTCGCAGCAATACCGGAGGTGTCTTGACCACGTGACGAACTACGTAACCTGTATCGTCGTCACTGAAGAGGTACCATTGCCTCCCAAACCTTTCCACTTTTTCCTATTTTTAACTTTTTCAACGCTGAACACAACAGAGTCCTTTTTAATCTCGTTTTCACATTTGAGCAGCGACATTTTGGTTGGAGAGAGGGAATGAGCATACCATCAACCTAGTTCCCGCAAAGGGCTCGTACTCGCCTTTCCTCGTCGCTGCTTTTGCTATCGGCATTTTTCCGCAAACCTCATCGCCTGATCCTATTATCGGACCGGTGCGAAGCCCCTTCGAGGTAAATGTCGCGTGACTTTGGAAATACCAAGACTTCCCTCGTCTATACCTCGCGCGGCCTCATTTTTCTCTTCTATCTTCCGCGTTTTCTACCTATAATCCTCTTTACCTTCAGCCACAACATACCTGCCCCTCCCTCAGTTCTGTTCTTTTTTTATTGCGGCAAACATTCGGAGTTTTCGCGCTACACGAGCGCTACCTGTTCACATTTGGCTTTTTTTTCGTGATCGGACCCATCGTAATACCAGCACTTTCACATAATATGCAAAGACAGGTACAAAGTTGCGTATCGCGTACGGGGGAGAGGTAAACTTGGGCCAAAGTTGCCTTGCGATTTGCAACTCGCCTCGTGACGGCGATCGAGCGGGACAAAATTAAGTGTGGCCCGCTTGGCGCCACACGACGCCGCCATTACCCGAGGAAAATCGATATGCAAATCCTACGCGCGCAAATCCTAGTAATCTTGCGCGCCCCATAGTCTCGCACCGTCGATGGCGTGTTCCGGCAAGGGACGCAGAAGGACACGAAAGGATGTGTGTGTGTGTGTGTATGAGTGCGATAGGGACGTCTATAGGGAAAGGTTATATAGAGGGTGGAGGACGACTTGGCTGGCGATACCCCCTGACAGCACATCTCGTGCTAGCAAGAAGAGGAAAACGGATAACGCGTTGGGGGTCATACGATCCGTGGGTTCGTGTGCGTTCAAAGGATGTGGTAGGAGGTTGCGATTGAGGTGGTTGGAAGGGTATTTCGGGCGGGGGGGGGGGGGTGTGCAGTGTCGATGATGCCAACGGGAAGAAAGGCTGGCTAATGTCAGGGGTGGAAAAGGACTCGTAAAGCGGGGTTAGCTCGGGTCTGAAGGATCATATACGTCCAACACCTAAGAGCCTACGATCGCACTCTGCGATCTTCCACTTTTTTTCTCTCTCTCTCTCTCTCTCTCTACCCTTATTTGCCTCTCACCCTATCTCTTTATTTCCACATATTTGCATGTCTCGGCATCTTCCCACAAGCTCAAAGAAAATCCCACGGCCGAACGAGAATCATCCATAGTACTTTTCGCCCAATCCCCCATAAAATAATAACCATCAAGAGCCGTGTACGTATTCATGGAAAATGTGAATGAAGGCTGTATGGTAATATTCTCGGTCAATTTCATTTCAAGAACGGCACAACACCGTTTTCGAAGGAATTTTCGCAATTGTTAGACGTTCAAAATGTACACGATGTTAGGCGCTCTTTACGGTCCATTCGAATTGGCTGCTGCCTGGTATCCAGTACCCGGCTATGGACGCGGTGTATTGGAGCACGAATCCTGCAACTGCGCTCATTAGGCTGCATCATTATATGTTACATTGAGCAAAGAGCTGACTCGGGGATGTTGGAGCTTCAGAGTTTCGCTACCCACCCCCCCCGTCTCCGTTTATTCTCTTTTCTCCCTTTCCGCGACTCTCATTCCTTTCGCTGATGTAATTAACCAACGCCGAAAGGTACACGAGCGTTTACCAAGTATCGTGGGAGTATCCCTCTTCAGCAGTAATCGGTGAATTAGCGCAGCTCGGCTGTTTGGCCGGTCAAGTTATTCCTGCAGTACTGGCTATCCGAAGTGAAACGTTCAACCTTGTTTGTCCATTTTTTTTTTGTTTGGTAGGAAGTCTACGACCTGTAATAAATTCGAACGAAGACCGAGCTGCTAAAATCCCCCAGCTATAAATTGACAAAAAAAAAAGGACTCGGTCTGAGTGAATCAGTTGGACATGCCAAAGAATTATTTATTTTGAAAAAAAATGAGATATTGGACTACCTTGATTTTTTGATCCCGCGGCCAGTTGTCCAATTTGAACCCATCGGCCAGGAGAAAACGCGGAATAAATGAGTTTCACGGTACATTGGACTCGAATAACGAGAGACACAGGATCCGGTGGAATAACGATAACGCGTTGGGTTTTCCGTGGCAGTATCACTGTATTTTCCTTGCTGTGTAGGAGGAGTACCTTGAGTGGGTCAGAAAGTTTGGGTAGACGTTGGTGGCCCGGGAGGACGAGCCCGTTTGTAAGCGGAATAAACCCTCGAACGTACTTAATTAAGGGGATATTTGAGTACTCCGAGTGCGGACGTCGCGCGGAACCGATGGATAAAGGTCGAGGGTTATCCCCGGCGTGAACAGTTTTCCAACCGCTGTGCCGAAGGAAAAGCTCGCACGGTAAGATACAGGGGGACCATTCTATATGCTTGCGATATACTCGCCGCGGAGAGTTTACGTACGCCACGGTGTCGCTATTACGAAAAGCCACTGGATTTCCGTTAGGACGTTATACGCGCATAGCCGTTGGCGGTTTTGGCTGGTTGCACCAGAAGCTATGCTAGGTGGCTTGGCATCACTTCCACCATCAAACCCCCTCCCCCCCCCTCCCCCCGTTTCCTTTGCGTTCTACGTCAGTAGTTCGTGCTATACAGGCACACCAGGCGCTTCGCGGAAACGTCTTACCTCAACCTAATATTATTAGGGTCTAATTAGTACCGCAGGGACCGCTCGTCTTACTCCTTCCCATTTTCCTCCCACTTACTTCTCGCTGCTGCTTCCTCCGATCCTTCCTCTCGAACTCCAACCAACCCCTCCCCCGTTGGGCTTGCGCGCTTAAATACATCATCGTCCTGCGTTTCAAGCGTTTCGCTCTGCCTGAGCTTCCTACAGCCTGAGTACGCGTTTTTGCGCTAGAGAATTTTTGTACTAGGGGTTGCGATAGAATTCGAAAATCGAGTATTTCGAGATTTTTCACACCCATAATCTTTTGCAGTATCATTTTATAGGTACCATTTTTAAGAAAAGAAATCGATTTTTGAAAAATCCTAGAGTGGCCTAAAGCCTTCGTTGGCTCGTGGTTCATTTTTTTTTTAAACAAAGCGTGTGCCAATTTCCTCCCAATGAGAATTTAACGATTTTTTTTTTGTCATCAGTACAGTATAATGATCGGAGTCAAATTTATCAGGCTCAAGGAGTCATCTATTGGCTTACCTATTTTTTTTTATCAATTTATACAAAAACTTCCGCTGAATGGAGGATTCCATTTTACGAATTTGCAGCAGCGAAAGAATTGAACCGTTTGTGTCTCGAGCGTGTGATTGAAAAAGACGCCGTACGGATGTTCGAATCCATTGGCTCCGTGGATTACGCTATCAAAGAGCTCGATAAATTGTAGCCAACGTGTGAATCAGCATTAATACCCTTGCCGTCAATTATAGTCGCAAACCAATGGATAGTCGTGGCGTTGCTCGATAGTGTTCCCGTGTCGGTTTTCGACGTATACCGTAATAATTGACGTTATATTCCCAATGATCGATAAACAACGTGTCATTCGTATGTGCCCGAGACGCACTATGTTCCATTGCGGCCCCCAGGGTATTCGTTTATATTACTTCGCTTTTTGGATATTTATCGTGTCACTTTGTCGATAGGAGATGGTTTATTGGAACTGCCTGTAAAATAATTTCGCAGCGTGAAAAAATTAGCCAATCTGTCTGGCTTCGTTTGGGTTGTGTAGATAGTTTTTTTTTTTTTTTTTTCTTTCTTTCAGAGCTTCTCATCATCGATCAGTGAGCTAATAACGAGCTGGGAAAATTCTAATCTTTTCACACGAATAACCCAATCGAATGGTGCTTCTCAAGCTTTCTCATTATCGACATTACAGATAAAATACAATAAATTTGAAAATTCTTCAAAATTCAAACTTCTATTTCATTCAAATTGTAATGATATATAATAAAATTAAAATAATAACGATAATACAAATATAAATGTATTAATAACAATTTGCAATTTAAATGAATTGCTTAAAAACGACGATTGCAGAGTACTCTGTTAACTATTTTTTTTCTTTCTGTTATACAAAATCTTGAAAATGTTTGTATTTGTATTTTTTTTTTTTTTTTTTTTTTTTTGCAGGGACGATGCAACAGGGAAAAGCCACCGTGCAAGTACTTTCATCCCCCGCAGCATCTCAAGGATCAGCTACTAATAAACGGACGTAATCACCTAGCCCTGAAAAATGCTCTGATACAACAAATGGGTCTGACACCTGGTCAACCACTTGTACCTGGTCAGGTGCCCGCAGTGGTACGTTAATTTTACAATATACCTCGCCACACAATACATATATATATATATATATATATATATATATATATATATATATATAAATAAACATAATATCAATATTCTCGCATCACATGATGCTTTTATTAATATTGCCTTACACGTCCATATATTCACCCGTATGTGATAGTGTATCCTATAAATAATTTATTTCCATCCCACGTTCAATTTGTATCAACATGTGTGCTTATATATATATATATATATATATATATATATATATATATATATATATATATACACATACATATATACGCCACACGCACCTGTTTCAAATTTGATCGTCTTTACATTGTTAAAAGAAAAAATTCCAATCGATCACAATTAGAAGTGTGTACCTATCTAGCCCTCTAAGCCCTTATCATTTCGTCCCGTAAACTCTTGCAACACAATTCGTCTCGAGACAGAGATTGTTTTTTTTTTTTCTTCAATCGACTCACTCAATTAAATGAAAGGAATTATTCGATAATTGATACTGGACGGAATGGAGGGGCGAAGAAAAAAAAAATGGCATCCTTGTCCTGAAAATATAAATTAGCACGCCGCATGATTTTGGTCAGTGTTACCCTCTCTGCTCCCTTGTTGGTTTTTATTTCAGTCGGTATTGTTTTTTTTTTTTCCTTTTTTTTTGTTAACGTATGTATTTTTTTTTTTTTTTTTAATTAGGATTCGGTTAATACCTGTGTGTATAATGTATTTTTTTTTTTTTTCTATACTTGTGTATATTTGCATCCGTAGAGAAGTTTTTTTTTTTTTTTTTTTTTTTTTTTTGGCGCATGCTATGCGTGAACGCGTACGAAAATTCGTACACTCGTCTCTGTGGGTATCTTTGATTGGAGGAAAATGATTTCTTCATCAATCGATAAAATTGGAAATCAAGTAAAATTGGAAATGAAGAAAAAAAAAAAAAAAAAAAAATTTCAAAGTACTTTTATTCGGAAATGAGAAGAAGTTGAATGATCCTCGATAAATATGTTTAAAATTTTTATTGTTCGTTGAATTATTGAAAATTGTATGAGAAAAGATGCTGTTGTTTGGCCGAAGAAAAAATTAACTCACGTCCATAAATATTCTGTCATTTTTTTTTTATATTTTAATTTCCTCGCGATCTTTAATCGCCGTTTTCTCGCCGCAGAGAGTAGTGAACGATCGGCAACGCACGCGTCCTCGTATCACGTCTTGGCATCGTACGTCAATATTCTTTTTGAAAAAAAGAAAAAAAAGACCAATTTTTATTTCCTCCGTTAACGTCATTCGTACGCGAAATATAATTTCGTTTTTTTTTTTTATTTTTCTCACCGAAACGATGTCGCCTAAGTCCGTCCGTATTGCAATACATCATAAGAAGCAAAAAGAAAAATTAAAAAAAAAAAAAACAAGGAAAACAGTAAACGAAAATCATTGATTTGTCATCACCGTACTACACGTATGACTGCCTGTCTGTCCCCTATGTTTGCCGCTGTGGCGCCTGTGGTTGTGGTTGATTGTTGGTGTGTCCTCCGATCGCTACAATACATTGGCGAACAGGAGTCCCAACCTCCTCCGCCATCGCACCATCACCTTCAACAGCAACTCCAGCAGCAACTTCTCGCTACCCACGCCTTTATGGTAACTCCTGGTTTTGGTTCGGCTTTCACTAATTTATTTATTTTTTTTCTACTTTTCGATGAATTCCGTAGCGGCGAGAGTGACATTGGTCGAGGGAGGTGGGGGGGGGGGGGGGTGGCTTTAGGGGTAAAGAATTTTGTTGTTGTACGAATCGGAACGATCAATTGTGCTCTCGAAGTCACTCATCTCGGTACGGCATACATCGAAGTGCTACATTTAGAATTATCGATAAATAAGTTCCACCGGCACGAAAAGAAAAGAAAAAAAAAAAAAGAACGTTTGAGAAGACGCTTCGAATGGAAGCAATCGTGACGAGGAAGAGCGAACAGTTTCACGAATTAATCATAAAAATAAAATAAAAAAAAAAAAAAACTGTACGTTCTTTTTGCTGGCATGGATAATTTGGCTCGCTGCTCATGGAAATTACTCGCGAAAGTATTTTTGAATGATATTTAAGTCACGGGTGTCTCTACTGTAACGAAAAAAACGTAAAAATTTTATAGCAATTTGTGGAAGAGTATTGTAAAATGCAAATAAGAATAATACGCTGATAAAAAAAAAAAGATTAATTTAAATTGACTTAAAAAAATGAAAAGATAAATTGGTCTCTGAAAGATCCTCGAATCGAGTAAACTTTTTTTTTTATCACGATAATTTCAAAGATCCTCAAACTTTTTATCGCGATTATAATAGTCCACGAGCCCGCACGGAGAGAATTGAATGTTAAAAATTACCGTGCAGCAACGGTAACCAGATGACAACCCTGAAACTTCGCTTATTATTACTGAGTAAAACACAGATTTTCACGAAAATAAAATAAAATTTCTTCTTCGGATAGAAAATTTTACCAGATTTTCTAGTAAATTTTCATGTGTAACAAAATACGGAAAACTTAAATTAAAAAAAATATATAATATCAGCGAAATTTTACTGTACATTTTATTATTTTATGCCTTTGAAAAATGTCTATAAAAAAAGTATCGTCTTTATAACAGTTATTTTAAGATTTATTATAAAATTTAACGAGTGTTATAGGAAAATGTATTGTGCTCTCGGTAAAAATTATCGTGCGCGCTACCCTTCTTGTATAGTAAAATTTTACCTACGTATTCGAAATTTTCTGTAACGCGAATTAAAAAAAAAAACTTGTCGCATACGAATTATTATGCTTTTTTCACTTGTCACAACATTGAAATATATCACGGTAATTTTTACCGTGAAATTCGCGACAAAAATTACTTTTTAACTCTCTCCGTGTAGACACGTATTTTCTACTGAAAAAAAAAAAAATCGTTCAAAAAACTTCATGAGAGATTGACATTTATCGAGGCTCGTACGCGGTCCCCCAGTCTCTAGCAAAAAAAAAAAAAAACAAATCTGTGCATAAGATTATTATTTACCAACGATTACGTCCTCGACGTAAATTCGTTTATGAGTAACGTTTCACTCGAATTTCCTACTCCTGACAGCTATATCTTTAGCCGGTATACGCACTTGAGCGAAAGCTTTTTTTTCTTTTTGTATTACCTTTTCGATTGTCGCCAAATTGGTAGTGGTATAGTTACAGTATTGTTCCACTTTTATATTTATATATATATATATATATATATATATATATACATACATATATATGTATAGTTTACACTATATCACTTTCCGTCATGCATGCAAAGTTGATACATATCGAAAAAAAAAAAAAGAAAAAAAAATCACACGATAATACACGCTTGCTTGGATCTGCAAAAAGTTTTGCAACGTCATTTTTTGCTACAATTATTTGCGTGAAAAAAATAAAAGAAAATAAACTCCGTTCGAGACACAAGAAATATTTTATTCGATTTAATGCAACACTCCGGGATTTTTTCTTGCTGGAACGAAAAAAAAAAATTCAATATTTACGAGTAAACAATAGCGATTGCAAATACTGAAAAATAAACAAACAAAAATTGGCATTTTTCTTTAAGAATGAAATATCCCGGTGCAATTCGAGGCAAAGTTGAGAAACGCGAAAAATATAGTTTTGTGAATTTTTTTCTAATGCCTCGATGATCGACGATTCGCATTCGCACTTACTTTAGCATGAAAGACAAATAATTTTGGGCAACCTGGTGCAAATGACGCATGCTTCCTCAGCAGTAAAAAAAAAAAGAAAAACAAAAAAATAAATAATTCACCGATCACCGAAAAAGTGAAAAATTATACTTTTTCCCGAGCTGGTCCTCCGAATTGCCGACAACAGAGTCCTTTTCACGCAAGAGTAAAGAAAAAAAAAAAAAATAAATAAAGATAAATTTCAATTTTGAGACACTGCTCGAAAATTCGTTCCAAAGAGAGAAACGAAAAAAAAAAAATGAATAAATTAATCAGCCATATGTAAAAAGCACAAAAAAAAAAAACGTAAAAACATCGTCAAACGAATGAAGAATGGACGAGTAACTAGCTCGATTGAATCATTTTTTTTTGCTCAACATCGTTAAGAGAGCGTACTAACCGAAACAAAAAAAAACCTGGACGCGTTCCGGGTGAATTTTTTCTCCCATATTTTTCGCAGGCCACCAACCCTTACTTGACGGGAATGCCGCAGGTGAGCAACACATACACACCGTATTTCACACAGAGCCCGATAATGCCGGCGATAATGGGCCCAGCTGACCCAACGGGAGTCGGTAGTCCGTTGGGCGTTGTGCCACAGACAGTCGCAATGCCGCAGAAGATGCCACGTACCGATCGTCTAGAGGTATGTCTACCGCCAAACTACATTCAGCACGGTGGCCAACACGGCGCCGGGGCCCAATGCCCGATGACCGGCCCGAGTCAGGCTGTTTATCATCAGGTCCCGGCAGGTCCTCCCAATCAGGTCTCGCCCGTATCCACCATACAATCGGTCAATCAGTCACCCTCCCCAACCACCATCACCACCTCCGTTTGCACCCCTCTACACAATCCCCATCCTCACCATCATCCACTCCACAATCTTGTCTACGTTCATGCGTATTATTAGGCTCGCGGATTATGTCCCGCGACTCACGGGGAAAAACGAAAGAGAAAAAAAAAAAGAAAAAAGAAAACCAAACGAAACGGACAAAAAGAAATAAAACGATGAGAAAGTCGAATGAACAACGTAGACCCTTATATGAAAATATAATAATAATAATAATAATAATAATAATGGTAATAAATGGGAAAGCAGAGAGCTGTCGGAATGCACTGAGATGGGCACAATTTGAAATGAACGAAGAATCAAAAATGATTTTATGGCGAAGTAATAGCGAACAGTTATGATCCGATGAGATCGATGACTCGGCAACGAGCTCAGCAGCCTCTTTCAATTGTAATAATAATAATAATTTCGAAAATCTGTCGTGGCAAAGACGTGGCAAAAAAAAAAAACATCTTCGCGAATTTTTCGTTTCATTCGTTCTCATAATTGGAGGATCATTGTGTTGGAGAAAAGAAGGAAAAAAAAGCGAATAGTTGTGTCGTCCGTCAGGTACGGTGGATATTTGGGTTTAGATTGAGATCAAAGAGTCAACTCGAATCAACTCAAACGATGTGTTTTCCTCGTGGTGGGGAAAATTTTTGCGCCAATTCTTGGCACCAATGAGTTTTGTTAACGAACCCAAACGAACGAGAAAAACAGGCGGAAAATGTAATTGCATCGTTGGAAAAGTATTTTCGAGTGAGATTTTTGTTCGAATGAGTGCTCATCTCGTGTCGATGAAAAGTATCGAGGAATTACGCCAGAGACAAGTAAGAGTGATAGACGGATTGACGAGATACCGAAAATAATTGAAAGTTGGAAAGAGGAACCGACGATTATTTATCTCGATTATTGCACACGAGACAACTTTTGCAAACGTTTATTTTCTAATTAGTCGATTGATTGAGCCAATATTTATTGACCCAACATCGACGAATTAATTGCATCGATATATTGACAAACGCGGTTTTCACCGGCGGGTCCTAAATTTCCTTTTCTTTCCAATGATACGTTCTCCAGTACTTAGACACGAATAAGACATATATATATATATATATATATATATATATATATATATATATGAGTGTATATTCATGGAATATTCGTACACGATATATTGCTAGTAGTTTTGTAAAAGTGACGCGGAAAGGACGCAGCAATCGGGGCGAAGAAAAATAACGTGGAAGGTTCGAAGATAAGACTTAAGATAATTAAAAAAAAAAAAATTAAAAAAAACGATTGCGCACGGGGAATAAAAAAAATGTTTCATTCGATGAACGAACTTATTTATATTTATTTTGGTAGCATTTGAAAAGAAAAAAATAATTCCAACGAAATAATTACAAATGAATTAATTTCTTACAAAATTATTGTCGCAATTTTTTTTTAAATTTCGATCCTTGTTTTCGTTAACGTCAATTATTTGAACAAAAATGCGATATATATTCTACACATAAAAAAGAAAAAAAATAATCTGATCGAGCGAAGAATCAGTTATATCACGAAATGTATCAATCACGTGCACTCATTAAAAAAAAAAAAAAACTCGAACTTTTTCAACGGAATATTTGCGCACGATGGTAAAAGTGAAGAAAAAAAAAATCATAAATATTTCGAAGAATTATTGACAATTTAAAAAAAAAAAATCTTCGAGCTTGTGTATATTTTTTTAAAATCGAACAATCCGTACCTTCGATATTCTTATCAATTATTTATTTTTCAATATACACATTAATCGACGACTTAATAACGACGACGGGGGGGGGGGGGGGAGGGGATGTTTATTAACGCGAGAGTTTGAACGAAAGGACGTATATCGATTACATAAACGAAGTACAAGTTGCGTTAAAGAAAACAAAAAAAAGAAAAAAAAATGGATATAAGTTAAGAGACGCGAGAGAGCCGGAGTGCGCTGAGTCGAAACAGGTACGAGGGTTAGTGCGCGGATATTTTTTAGCTCGAGCTACCGCATCCGAGACTTGTTTCCCACGCGTAAATATATAGGTATTTAATAATAATGATAATAATATTAATGCGACTAATGATAACAACAACAATAATAATAATAATAATAATATATTAAGGTATTCAATTTTCCTATGTAGTAATTTAATGACAAGAGAGAGAGAGAGAGAGAGAGGAATAGTTTAATTTTGAATTGAGGTGCAAGTACATGATAAAGGAGAAAAAACATCGCTCTGGTATATCTCTGGTATAGAATATTTTTTTTCGCATTCGTGAAAAAAAAAAATTCATTGCGCGAACGGTTCGTGTGAATTTTTGCACAGAGACCCCTCTGGGGAAAAAAAAAAAAAAAAAAAAAAAATACGGGCAAACCGGAAGGATGAGCGAAAGCAATTCGAGGACACGACTCCGTATATACCCATGGGAAAATAATGCACGAATGGAGAAAGACCACGAACACTCGAATTTTACACGACGCGCTAATTAAAAAGCACCCACGCTACAGGAAAAGTGAAAGGAAATGCCGCGGTTCATCTCGATTTCGTTTTTTTTTTTTCCCCCCCGCAAAAACGAATTTCCTCGCGTGCTCTCTCCAAGAGTCCTTTCTCACCGATCCGAAGACGCGTTCAAAAGAAGAAAAAAAAAACTTGCTTGATCCTTCCGCGATATTTTATTATTTAAAAATGGAGAGGACGAAAAAGCGATTGAAAAAAAAAATTTACCGAGTTGCAACGATTCCGAGATTTTTTTTTTCCAGCCCGGAAGTTTGGCCAAATGTTTGCAGAATATTTCTATTTAAAAAAATTCGGCTTTTCGTCAAAATAATTGGCAATTTTTGGACGACAATTTCGCATGCAAGAATTTAAAAAAAAAATTACAAAATCTACAATGAATAATTTAAGATTTACCGAATAGTTCGCAATGTTAAGGAAATATTTTCGTTTTTTTTTTTTTTTTTTTCAACTCTCAACATATTTCCGAATATTGTTTGAAATTTCTATACGGCTCGCGCGGAGAATTTACCAGAGCGATTGAAAGCTGTACAGGGGCGAAAGTCGAAGGAGCAAAGAAGTGTCGATTTTTTCGGCGAATAAAATTATTTTATAAGTCCGTATTGGAGAACGAGTGCAGAAACGCAGAAAAAAAAAAGATATAAAACAATATTCGAAAGGCGACAAAAAAAAAAGAAGAAGAAGAAGAGCACATTCAACGAGAGATGAGAGTGAGAAAAAAAAAAGAGTTGATTTCTCATCCACACGCGCATCAACGACTTTATCATACGTACCTTTTCAAATCGTATTGAGGTTAAATCTCATTACAGAGCTTTATAGTGTATATGAGGTTTGAGAAAATAACCCTTGAACAACTTTTTTATGCGATCAACGAACATTTTTTTTTTTTCCCACCCTTAAATTTTGCCTCTCGGGCGCATCTGTGAATCACTAAAATCCCATCAAATTTCGGATATGAAATTCACGCAATCGATTTGACCTCACGACACACTCACCGCGTCGAGACAAAAAGGCAAAAACAAGAAAAAAAAGTGAAAAATTTTCACCCTGCACCGAAAAAAAAAAAAAAAAACCATGCCGGAAGGCACTCGACGATGAAACAAAAAAACCAAAAAAAAATATATAGGAAACGTGCACAAGTAGCAGCACCGACTATCGAGAAAAAAAAAAAAAGTGCGATCGAAATATATATTGAAAAAAAATATATATATATAAAATAGACAATTTATAAGGAAAAAAAAAGAAATAAAATCAGGATCAAGTTTATCGAGAGGAAAAAATATCATTGGAAGAAAAATACTTATTGAAAAAAAACCCTCCGAAACATTAGGCAAAATGTTAATCATTTTTTTTTTTTCATTCGGTTCCCTCCGTCTGTATCTCTCTGTCCCACAAATCTATGTGTCTGTCAATATATAGCATATCAATATTAATTCTTACGTTATTATTATTATTATTATTATTGCAATTTTTATAATCGTTGTACTATACTAATTATTTCATTAAATATGAATTGCACGTTCGATTATCATACGGAAAAATTACAACGTCTATACAGATATGCATAATGCGTGTACAAATATGTACGTATGCAGGTTTCTATGGTACATTAATTGCGTGATTGTGACT
This sequence comes from Ophion ventricosus, assembly GCA_963932345.1. Lineage (NCBI taxonomy): Eukaryota > Metazoa > Arthropoda > Insecta > Hymenoptera > Ichneumonidae > Ophion > Ophion ventricosus. Next base: position 1,302,002 of record OZ010722.1, on the reverse strand, counting down.
TGAATATTTTTTTTTTTTTTTTTTCACAATTCCGGGTATTACATGCATACGCACATAATATGTCATATGTATATAGTAGGTAGGTTAACAAATTGATTGATTGTATTTTGTATCACAACAAGACCGGTAGCAATGATCGAAAGAAAAAGTATAAACGAGAAGAGAATATTTCTTTACCTTTTCTTTTTTTTTGTTTTTTTATACGCGAAAAAAACATCGAAATTTCCTATAAGATAATTCGTATTTTAATAAATGTTATATTTCTTGAATCGATGAATTTTGAGAATTTCTTCGCGGGGGCGCGGGGGGAAGGGCGTGTTATTTATTTATTTATTTTTTTTTATTGTCGTTGCGAACTCATCGATGTTCTCGTGTTATTCTTTTTACTTCACTCATTGATATAATCGTCTCGCGAATGAGAATAACATAATTTCCTTTTTCGCTTCTCGAACGATTTTTTTCCCACGTTATTTTTTCCAAATTTTTATACAACGAAGAGCCCATTCCTCTTTTATACTTTTGCAACCCAATTTTTGCTCCTCGTAACCCTGTCCCCCTCGTGACCCAACTGATCGTAAAAAAAAAAAAAAAAAAAAGAAAATACAAATTTTATTTTTAACTCTTCACCAATGTCCAGCCGGTTATAGTACGCGAGCAACTCGTGATGTTCGATCGTAAAAATCGACAGCGAGCAGTGATGACAAAAATAGATAATGAAGAAACGAAACGAAATAATAGTACTCGTGAACGAAACAACAAAAAAAAAAACGAAAAAAAACGCATTTGACAAAACGAATGGACGAACGATGAGAAGAAGAAAAAAAAAAAAAAAAGAAGTATATACAATGTGATATTGTTAATTGAATATTACGTACGTATAATTATCCACGTATTGCAAATGTAAGAAAGGAATCTGAGATATTTGATCGATCGATTGTTTGGCTAATCATGATTGGTTTTACGATATTAATAATAATAATACTATTGAGTAAAATAATAACAATAACGATGATTAATTAACGAATAATCATAATAATACCTACTTGTGATGATGTACCGCGATGACTTGCACTAAGTCCGGGTCACGCGAAAAAAAAAAAAACACACACTTTTGATGATGGAATTCAAATAAAACAAATATAATTGAAACTAAAAAAAAAAACCAAACCTGCATAGACTCTGTGTTTATTGCATACGTCTCGTCAATTTTCTTATTCTTTGTTTTACTTTCTTTTTTTTTTAACACAGCACGTGAAATCTCGAGACTGCCCAGTTTTGAGATTCTTTATCCTTTACGTATGAAATTTAAAAAAAAATTTTTTTTTTGTTTTTACTGAACCAACAAAAAAGTATTCAATTTTCTTTTCGTTCGTTTGTGGTTATTTGCAATACGATCGCGCGTGAGAAGTTGCTTCTTAGCCGAAAGATTTATTTTCTCGTAAAACATCGTCATTGTCAAGATGGAAAAAAAAAGTTTTTGGTTTTTAGCCAATTTTGTTACGTCGTTTTTTTTTTTTTTTTAATTAATTACGAAGCTTAAACAAAAGTTCGACCGCTATGGAAAACTGTTCGATGCTGTCTGAGAAAATAAAATCGAAAAAAAAAAAATGCACTGTATTTTCTTGGCCTACGTCAAAAAAATTACGCTATCGAGAAAATCGCGAATTGTCGATGGGATTGAAAATTGAAAGAAAAAAAATGACAACGTCACCGATCGTTTTGGTAGTTTTATATATATATATATATGTGAGTCTCGATTTGATATTACGTTTTAGCTGTCGAAACGCAAAGCTTTCCTGCCATATCAAACCCAGCCCCCGCCCCCGCCCCCCCCACGATCCAATCCCCACTACTCGCTTTCCTGACTCCTAAATGTCCATTATCCAAATTCGTAACAATACTATCAAGCTACACTTGCTCGAAAAAAAAAAAAAAAACTTCCCATAGATATGTGTTCATGAGATATGCTTGCTGCCTGTGATAAAACATAACTAGTTCTTTCTTTTTTTTCGTTTGTTTTTTTTTTTTTTTTTTTTTTATTAATGGGACCTTTGATAAACGACTGATTCTCGATTGGCCGAATTGACCCGTGGCAAAAAAAAACGATCGATCGCTCATAATTTATCGAGTGCGATATTCGGCCGATCTGGATACGGTGAGGGGACAAAAAAAACGGAAAATTGCTGGAAAAATAATGGTAAATAAAAAAAAAAGCTGAAAATAAAAAAATAATGCTGAATACAACAAAAAAAAAGTAATGCAAGCCAGACTCATTTTTTTTTCTTCGACGGCGTCGAAAATTTTTTTTGAGTCCATTTGCCTCGTTTTAATTCCCGTTTTTTTTTTTCTTCGTGTCGCTCATTGCAAAACTCTTGGTTGATTTTTTTTATTTTTTTGTAATTTCCGGTCGATACACACGTACGATAATTGTAGAATCGATTGGATGGTGAACGGAGCGTGGCTGTGAATATGACTTTCCTCCGAACAGGCAAAAAAAAAAAATTATGTCCAAGTATTGTGGACATTTTGCGAATTAAAAAAAAAATTGTTAAAAGTCAATCTCAAAAACGCCTCGTTAAAATAATTTCGCACATGAATTTTTCTATGGCTGTTTTTTTTTTTTCTTTTCCATCACTTTTACAAGCGTAACAGCGAGTCATTGTGAATATCGCTGTTCTCTCTCTCTCTCTCTCTCTCTCTCTCTCTCTCTTTCTACTTCTGCTCCGCCAAACGTAACTGAACATTTTTGTTTTTTTTTTTATTTTTTTAGGATTTTCATTTATTCTTTTCCGTTCCTCCATCCGAGGCCTCTCTTTTACTTTTTGCTCTTACATCGCTCGCGTTTTACTGTGTACATTTGTTAATCCGACTAATGCAATAATCGGTAAAACGGTATTACTGAACTTTTATTTTACAGCTAGGAGACTTGGGGGCTTGTATTTACAAAGTGCATGTGACTTTTTTTTTTTTTTCATGCCTACGAACATGCATTATCGCATATACATATGTTTATTCATTCATTCACGAATGCATATTTTATTTCTCAGTATTATCATTTTATGCGCCTTTTAATCGTTGTTTTTTTTTTTTTTTTTTTTTTTACACAGTAAAATCGTATTTGAACGCGCCTGCGATAAAATAGAGCGTGGAATATAAACAAACAAAACAAAAGAATCGCCGATACCGATCGACGGGAAGCAATTAACGTTATCTAATAATGTTTTTTTTTTTTTTCAATTTTTCTCGTTTCAATTACCATACTTTTGCGTTACACTTTTTTCAGCATAATTATTTCATGTGTCTCTGTGTTTTTCTGCGGCCCTGCGCAAAGCGCTACGACTCGCTAAGACACTCGGCAATTGTAACAATTTTTAATCGATTTTTTTTCGCTTTTTTTTAACCGATTTTGATGAAAAACAAAAACAAAAAAAAAACAAAAAGAATCAGAGTTTTTTGTTCGCGAATTTCTACTTGTCGAGTGGATGGCGAGATGACTCTTGAGACTGAACAAGAGCGGCAATAAGCTACAGGGTGATTAAGAAGAAGAAAAGAAAAAACATTTACGTGCAGGGGAGATACGAATGGAAATTCGTATCTCCCAAATGGAAACAAAAACATTTTTTTTTAATCGAATACACTATCGACACAGCACAGCTCGTTATGTTTTAAAAAATATTGTATATATATATATATATATATATATATATATATAATTTTATGTAAAGGCAACACTAATTAGTTCTCACGTTGAACCGAAGCATAAATGTTTTTTTTAAATCAGCGTGCAACTAAACACACCTTAATAATGAGCCTCACCGGCTCGCGTCCCCTCCAATCATTCTGTCGCGATAATTTTCCACGATCGTGTGAATCATCCCATTCGCACGGGCACGGACACGAAAAAAAAAAAAAAAAAAAACGAATGTTGCAAAACCTCTCTATCTACTTCCTCTACCTTCTCGCCCCGCCGCTCTCTACGGACACGAATGAGCGTTCGAAATTAGAGGATCAATAAAATTTTCCTAATTTTCAAGTCATTTTTAAACTACAAGAAAACGACTGCAAAAAATTCAGATTTTTGGAGCTCGAATAATCGTTTTGTTTCTTTTGATTCCTCAGGATAATATTTTCTGTGAAAAAGAAAAATTCTAAAATATAAAAAAAAAAGATAAATCGATTAAAAAAAAATTCGAAGGTACGAGCTCCAAAAATATTTTTAAAAATTCAACAAACTCGAACAAACGCATTTTGATAAAAATAGAAAAGAAAAAAAAGGAAAATTTGACTGTCCTTTTATTTTGAACACGAGTGTACAGGAGTGTCTTCCCCAAAAAAAAAAAAAAAAAACATTAGTAATAAAATGCTTATAAAAATCGTATGTCGCGGCGATAACGTTTTCGTATGAACGCGCTTTTTTTTCCTCGGATGTGTGCATTTGTGTGACGCGCGTGGGTGTGCACAGCGTACTATCTGCTCTATTTGATGGGAAACTTTGCGTGACGCGCGTAAGGATTAATCGTGGTGAAATTTGGCATGAATGTCGTGGGCTAAACGTTGGCGTGATACTTTTCGTCTCTTGTGCTTGTCTCGTACGAGAAGAAAGAAAATAATCCTGAGACATATCTCAATTGACTATATTTGCGCTTTTTGTGTATATCACTGTCTGGCCAATTACGTAACTCAACATTCACACGACTAAAAAACCACCCATCGCTGTCGTATGTGCGTGATTTTATTGTGTACCGGTGTGTGCGTAAGCTCGCGTACGAAAAATGTAGAAAAAAATTTTAGGCCACAGGGCACCTCGTGACAGAAATGGGCTAAGCGCGAATCAATTTTTTTTTTATGTACTATCCAAATTCTAAATTTATTAAGATTTATTTGATATTTTCTTCAATCTACTTGAATCAATTCGAACATTTATTCCTGAATAGAATTATTTTCTTAAATTTATTTAAATTCATTAAAAAATGTATACAAATTTATTTACATTTATTTAAACAATTCATTCGAACGTTTTTCGGCTTTTTTCATTTTTATTTTTATTTTATTTCGCGTATGCTCATGACTGGAGCGAGTACGACGAAAATTCCGTGACACTAGCAACATTCTACATTACGATGATTAATTAATCGTAATACCGAGAGAGCCGATCACACTTGCGTGAAATTGCACCAGCATTCGTGATTAAATTTTTTTTTTCTTTTTTTTTTTTTCTTTTTTTCTTCGTGGCTCGCTCAAAATACAAATCGAGGACCAACGGCAACAAACGTCGACAATGGGAAATATCGTATCGTGGAATCTTAACGGAGGCTCGCCGATAACTCCATATCTTCGCTTCTTGTTCTCATTGTATAGCAAATTAACGTTACGAACGAAGCGAGACAATCGTCAATCGTTAACAATGTCTCGGTGGAAAATTTGAATCGAGAAGTGAATCCGGGCTATACGTAATCATTGAGGATTACGGCAACGATCAATCGATCGATGAGTCAATTTTGCTTCGTGTCTGATGGAACTCGGACAACGTTCACGAGTCATTCGACACTATAAAAAAAATAAAAAAAAAATAAAAAAAAACACTAACAGTCATCACCATAGAAAACACACCGACGCACCAGCGCGACCAAAGCCAACAGCTGTATGTTTTTGGTCCCATTCGCCCCGTAATTTTCCACGTCAAAGTCACCAGCCTGTCATTCATTTGTACTACCCGCTATTCCTTATCATCGCTTTTATCGGTCCAAGCGCTCTCTCTCTCTCTCTCTCTCTCTCTCTCTCTCTCTCTCTCTCTCTCTCTCTCTCCTCCCCCCCCTCTCTCTCTCTCGATCGTAATTTTTTTATTTTTCTGCTAAATCTGTACTCCTCTCTCTCCCTTGACGTTTACACGACACTATTCACTATACACCGTGGAAATATATTTATTTATTTATGTGAGTATATTACATTTATAATATTAATTATATATTATATTTAATATAATATATAATTCATATTATATGCTTGCCCACATACACTCGCTTGTGCATCACTAGTCTCTTCAACAGTCAATTCTCGTATCGAGGATATCGCTCAGCTTCTGTCACGTCATTTTAATCCCAAACTTTGCATACGGAACGATTAAATCCTTCTACCTTTAATGCGTACATTACAAGACGAGGATGAAAAAAAACTTTTTTCAATAGTTTTTCCTAACACGAGGTTAGCAAAAGTTTATTTTTCGTCGAGTATTATACGAAATTTTATTGTACACGGTGCGTAAAACGTCCATTATCGTACCGAGTGGAATATACATTTTTTTTTTTCAGACTTTATAAAAATGATAAATAAAAGAAAATAAAATATCTTACGATTTCGGCTATGAATATCACTGGAACGTTTTTACATTCTTTCATTAGACATTCACGACCACAATTTGTAAAAAAAAAATGGTTTTGGACAATAATGTAAATAAAAAGAATAAAAAATAATTAAAAAATCGTTGCAATCCAACGAGGCATATTTCCGTATATTTTGCGCATCAATCTCGGTATCCTTTTTTATTTTTGTTTTCCTACGGAAATTGAGCAATATCCTCGATAGAGAATTTAGCGACCCCTTATTTAAAAAAAAAACACACACACACATTCGATGATCTCTGTGCGAAGATGCATTGATAATTCACATTCCCAATATTGATCACGAAGACCGCAACGACTCACGTAATTTTAGTCACGTACGTAAATAAATTTCCTTTTCCCTGTAAATAAAAATCAATATACACGATGTAACAAGATTTCGTTGGTTTTAATTAAAAGTCATGTAATTTCGTACTAGCCGACGAATTTCATTAAACATCCCCTTTACGAGTATTTAGACGAGCCAGCGAAACGTTCGTTCCATAAGTAGATATTTTTTTGTGTAAAATATAAATTAATTACAATTTGCCCGCAAAATTGAGAATAATTATATATATTTATATCATTGTATTTATATAACCGTATAATTATTAATTATCATAATTCCATTAATTACCGTCCCTCCCTCTCTCTCTCTCTCTCTCTCTCTCTCTCTCTCTCTCTCTCTCTCTCCCCCTCTCTCTCTCTCTCTCCCCCCTCTCTCTCTCTCCTCCCCTCTCTCTCTCTCTCTCTCTGCCTCTCTCTCTCTCGCTCTACCTCTCTCTACCTCCCTATCTTTTTCACCAGTAGTGTATTTTTCTAGGGCCCCAGACGCAATTCTCAAAACCCTCTCAACACTCCATCCGGTTGTTTATCAATGCGAGATTAAAAAAAAAAAAAAAAAAAAAACTACCCTCTCATGTACCAACCTTGCCCTCCATAGATAGAGTGCTATGCCATGCGTGTTCGCTCTTGCTGTAGGTATGTCGCGAGTTTCAACGCGGGGCGTGCAAACGCGGCGAGACGGAGTGCCGGTTTGCGCACCCCCTCGAGACGGTGCAGCCGAACGAGGACGGTTCTGTCACGGTCTGCATGGACGCTGTCAAGGGCCGATGCAATCGGGACCCCTGCCGCTATTTCCACCCCCCTCTGCACCTTCAAGCCCACATTAAGGCCGCACAATCTCGGGCTAGCATTGCGGTAATGCATTCTCTATCTGTCTGTCTGTCTCTCTCTCTCTCCCTCTCTCTCTCTCTCTTCTTCTTCTTCTTCTTCTTCTTCTTCTTCTTTCTCCTCCATTTGTTTTTATCTCCGCTCATTTCCCTTCTCGTTAATTCATTATTCTCGTTTTCCAGCCCTCGTGAGAATCGTTGCAATCGATTAGTCGTATTCGTCACTTCCGGTTTTACGATTTTTTACTTTCGTCGAATTATTTTTTTTTCATTCGAACTTTACGCTATTTTTGTAATAATTTAATTAAATATTGACAATGTAACGGCTGGAAATTCCTCTTTTTTTTTTGGGTTTAAAATTCAGATGAAGATTCTTCGAGTAATCGAGTCGCAAATTTATTTAATTAATTTTTATTTACTTATTTCGCATACAATTTCTCGTGTACAATTATCGTTTCGTTTTTTTTTTTTTTTTTTCCTCGTTATAAGTTTGACATTTGATCGGCCGTCACGCTTCCGTCAAACTTTCCTCCTCGTTTCGATCCCTCATTTTTTTTTTTATCTTTACTCTTTGATCTGTCTATGAAATTTTCCTATAGTTTGCTGGGTATATACGCGTCGAAAAAGCTTCGGCCGCTGCGTCGCCTTTCGCCAATCTGTAAACCACACGCATACACGCACATATATATATATATATATATATATATATATATATGAATATGTCGCTATTTTCCCAGTCAGCATCTAATCCGGCCTCACACCTGAAGAAAAACGTCAAATATAATATTCTCCGGGCACATTCAATCTTCTACACTTTGCTTCGGGGAAAGATTAATTTTTTTTTTTTTTCCTTTTAATACGTGTCCTTTGCGCAGTGGCAAAATTGGCCAAATGTCGCGCAGTGGTCATGCTCGTGGTACAAAAAAAAAATGTCGGGACGTGAGAACGAAACGTGCAAAAAAAATATATATAAATAAGAAAAATATATAAAAAATAAAAAGAAAATTACACAATGGTATTTTTGTTCGGCAAGAATTCTCACCTCTCGACTTCCCAGTTTGTCGCTTTTGTGTTTGTCCATCTATCTATCCATTGTTTGACACTTCATATAGCCACAATGACTGTAGTGTGTAGCTGAGTGTAGTACAGTCGTTTTTTTTTTCTTTTTTTTTTTTTTTTTTTTTCGATACCCGGAGATCTCGTTTTTTTATCATTCACCGACACCACTGTTCTCTATTTCTCTCTTTTCTAGCAGCCTATCGCAGCCTATCCAGGTGCAAATATTTTTACCTCCATATATATATATATATATATATATATATATATATATAAATGTGTGTATACGCGACAAGTATATATGTATATATTTTACCTAGTTGGCAAAAGTACACCAATCACCTGATCGACTTGTCTAGATCGTAATATTTGTCGTTTTTTTTTTCTGATTTTTTTTCTTCTTTCAAACGAACGAAAAATATCCGAAAGTTGATTCGTCCCGAGAGCACAAAGGGAACGGTATTCATGTGTTGGTTTAATAATAACAATTGAAAGCTCAAGTGTTACGTGTTGAGTTTGTGTGAAATTTGGAAAATTCCCTTCGCGTTGCTCGGGTCGACGCAAAGCCGAGGATTTTAAGGAAAAGTGTATATAAAAAGCGTAGTGAACTTCCTCTTTTGAACGACACAACGAACACAACCCTGCTGACAAGCTGTGCTGCACGAACCCCCCCCCCCCCCCCCCGTCCGGCTATGAACCCCGCTGCTGTTTGCTGACCTACACAAAAAAAAAAAAAAATCTATATGCCTACACTCGCGAAGCGCAGATACGCCGAACGAAAGAGGGAACATTTTTTCGGATCGAAAATGGAAAATGCAAGAAAAAAAAAAAAAAAAGAAATGAGAATTACCGATCCGGGGGGGAGCCGATTTCTCCGCGGAAATAACGCTGTCTCGTGGAAATTTGTGGAAATCTCTTCACGAGCCTCGTGAATCTTTTTCTTTCTCCCCCCCCCCCCCCCCCCCCTTGCCCGCCAAACCTCTCACTCTTTTCCTACCCCTACTCCCCTCCTCTCTCTTTCTCTCTCTCTCTCTTTCTCGTTCTACACTCGTATACATGAACATACAAAATCGAAGGGCCAAACGAAGAGGTCAGACAATCGAGAAGAACCGAATAAGCGAGCGACGGAAAAAAAAAAATAAAACAAATATTTCAGTGAACATCGGCTAAGGAGACTACGGAACACCCGGACAAACACATTAGAAGAAATCACGCAAGGATTCTTGGCAGACCAGCTTGTTGGCAGGGAAGTCTCATTCTCTACTACAAATGGCTTGCAATCACTGAAGGGTGCGGCGGTTTCTCATTGTCCCGTTTCTCCAAAACTCTCGAAATTTCTTTTTTTTTTAAACGAATATTTCTAAATTAAAAAAAAATCGACATAGAAATGACGATATTAAAGCATTTTTTTTTTTTTTTTTTTTTTCAATTCAATTATGACACGAGCGCCGATAGCGCGGACGAAAGTTTCAAAAAAAAAAAAATATCCGCCAATTGCACTCTTTGGTATTGCAAGCACCATTAAATGAACGTTTGTCAAGTATAAAGTGAAGAAACGATGAAAAAAAAAATAAAAAAAAAAAAAAAAAAAAAAAAAAGAACGAATTATCATATTGAGCACTTTTCCTCTCACCACAGCACACAGCATGAGAGAACACTCAAGGACATACAAAACTCGGATATACACGTGCCCGATAAGAGCGAAAAAAATTGACATCTTTTTTTCTTTTTACATCTTCACGCAATCCAGCTCTTTGGGGTAGACTCGTGGGGGGGGTGGGGGGGGGGGGGGGGGGGGGGGGGGGGGGGGGGGGGGGTCGTGGGGTACGAGAAATTTTGCAATAAAGACTGACGCGGGTCTAGAATATTTGAAACGCCGCGAGAGCGACCAAACAAAGGGGGCGTGTTAATGCAGCGTTTTTTCCAAAAAAAACAAAAAACCATTCCAGGACGCTCCAGCAAGACTTTCCATTTATTTTGCTTTACAAAAAATCATTTTCAGATTGAATGTCCGCAGGCGAAGCAGTTTTATCCACAGTAATGTCACGTTTTTTCTCATTCGCCATTAATTATTTTTCTTCTTCCGACGTCACAGTGGCATCAAGGACGTCGCGCGGGCCGCTGCGGAAAAAGTTTGTTTCATTAAAAACAAAAAAAAAACAAAAAAAAATTCCCGTGTGCGAATTTGTGGTTGGTATGATTTTTTTTTTTTTTTTTCGTACGAGTTGATTGCAGGTTTGGGCCAGTATTAAAAAAAAAAAAAAAAGAAAATAGAAGTCAGCAGCCGCAGTAGATACGGAACTTCACCATGCATTGATCACACCCGTAGCCAAATTTTGTCGCTTCAAGTATTTTTTTTCCCCATTTTTATGGAAAAAAAAAAAAATTCTTCCATCCCGTATTACTACCACCACCCCCGCCCCCGACCCCGCCCCCCCCCCCCGCCTCCCACTTTGCGTTTTAGCGCGAGATCGATGAGCCCCGATGATCGCACGAGATTGATCGATTTTTGTCCATCGTAGAAATTCCTTTCAGCTTATCCCCAGTATCTTCTCTGCATACGTCACGGACTCGTGTAGCATCCGAACGTGGGCGTCATTGACATTTCGACGCGGAACAAAAAAAAAAAAACAAAACCACCATATGCCACGGATACGTTTCATAAGCACAAAGCTGCATATAACGACGTTTATATATAAAAAAAAATATATAACCTATTGTCTCTATTGTGCAATTAAATGATTGTCGTACCGTTTTCGTCGTTATGAAAAATTCTCATCGTCCATCAATGTCCATTTCTGTCATGATCGTTGTCATGATGACGATATAATGAAAATATTATTATTTTCGATTTACAACGATCGTCATTACGATTGTCACCTGTTATAAATGTTGTCGTTGATAGTACTATTATTATTATTATTATTATTATTATTATTATTATTATTATTATTACAATTATTAAAAATTGACTACACTCGCCAACTGTCTGCCTAGCCTCAACTTGTCTTATTTTCTTTTTTTGATTTTTATCTTGCCCTCTTGCTGACGATGCTTCATGCTTGCTGATACCAAAAACAATCTTCGTTGCCGCTTCGCTATCCGCCAATTAACGCCTGCCGAAAAAAAAAAAAACAAAAAAAAAAACAAAAAAAAAAATTAAAATAAAACAAAAAAATTCCCATCGCCGTCGAAAAATTATTCCTCGACGCACGAATGATCGATCACTGGTCCACGTTACGCGTACATGGCAAAAAAAAAAAAAAAAAAAAAAAACGTGATGCATTGCCGGCATCTCTTCTCGTGGATGGGATTGGACGAAAAATGAAATGAAAAATGAAAATCGATGAACAAAAACAAAAAAAAAAAAAACAAAAAAACAAACGGGCAAAAATGGGATAAGCAGACGTGCGACATTGCCATCGAACGGGCCTGGGATGGGTGCAATGGCTGGCGGAATGTCAGGAGTGCCGACGTCGGCTGTACCCGGAGGACTGCAGAACCCGAGTATGGCGAGTATCGAGCTCGGAAAGAAGCGGATGCGCGACACCAATGATGATCTGCTAATGGTACCACGGCTTATGCATGATGTACACCTTCCTTCTCGTAGCGTGCTCGTTACGGCGACTTGGTCCAATTGTCTCATTTTTCTTTTCTGCGCTGGGGAAAAGAAAGAAAGAAAAAAAAAAATTCTAATACAAAATTACTCGAAATTGCGCGAAAAAAATGGTAATTTTGGATAAAAGATTATACGGAATTGTCGATCGAAGAGTAATATCGTTCGAGTTGATATTCAATTAGCCCCTCTACATCGTAGCAATTTTTGTTGTAATTTTTTCACGATAATAATCTTTTTTTTTTAATTATAATTATTATCGAAGACCCAGTCGCCGCGAGCCCGTAGTAGTCGTATCCTTAAGTTATATATATATATATATATATGTCTATATATGTATATTATAGTTACTGCGATTGTAAATACACTGCCGAGCGCGCTTAGACATTCTGGCTCCTCGTCCGAAAACAAAAAGAGACAAAACCGTAATTTCTTTCACAAGTGATAGCAGACTCGCCGTAAAATACCACAGAGACTTAGACTAAAAACAAAAACAAAAAAATGCTCAATTTCTGTCTCTTGTCGTAAGATCGAGAGGTCCTTTTTTTTTTTTGCAGATATCCTAACGTCGGTCTGTTTTTTTTTTGTTGGCTCGTCAAATATGAGTTTAGTTCGAAAAAAATTGCGAGCCTGGCTTCGATATCGTAGCTTTGCAATCCTCTTGTCAAATGAATTATCATTTTTTTTTTTTTACTCGAACGTCATTTGGCTGTTCTACATATATAGGAACTCTCTGACCAACTATCGCCAAAATTTCTCTTCCCGCTCAAAATATCCATTATGTAATATTCTTTTTTTTTTTTTTTTCTTCATTTTGGCTTACTCTCTGTCGTACTTTGCAATGTTTTTTTTTTTTTTTTTTTTTTTTTCATTTCGGAGCTTACACACGCCTCGTAAATGTATTTATTGATCGGTCTGTACTCTTGTATCGAGTCCGATCGGAATGGAAAAGCGAGAGAAAAAAGAAAAGAATTGCTTCTTAATCGAAAACGAAAAATTACGAGAGTAACTTTGTCGATCGATCGTGACTGACGGCTAATTTTTTTTTTTTTTTTTTTTGTTAAATTCAAATTTTGACGAGCACAAAATTCCGTTGCTATTCTTCCAATAAAGAGATGAAAGAAAAAGAAATAAAAAAAAATTGTCGATAAAAAGTAATCCGATCGAAAATTGCAATTTCATTCTGAGCGCGACAATGAGGGACGGTTTGGTGGCGCGCGCAGGTATGAAAGTGCAAGGATATTTCTCTGACGCCCAAAAATTCCCACGAGACGCGGCGATTTTATCGCGCGCGAGATATGAATGAGAATTTTTTATTATTTTTTTTTTTGCCCATTTTATAATCGGATTTGTGTAATTCCGAGCTTGCGCCGATGATGCATGTTGTGCTTTCGAAAAAAAAAAACAAAAAAAAAAAACCCTCCCAAGGTGACGGTGCGACATATGCGTCGTCAACTCGAGGCAATGTCTCGATCGAGAAATCGAGGAAAAAAAAAATCGGAAATTCGAGCGACTCCATGACATCCTTGCGCATTCAATTTTTTTTTTTTTTTTTCTCATTCAAAAATTTCGTCTCTACATTTTTGTCCATCGCTCTCGCCACGAACGTTAGAGTCACGTCGAGTTTGCCGATCAGCACCTTCAGACCGCTTATTATACGTCACAAAATTTTAAAAAAAACATTTGCTCTGCATAATCTTTTTTGTTACCGTCTCTACTAAATTGACGCGAGGATTCCCCATTTTTTTTTTTACCATAATCTGTGTATCCAATATCCACGACAAGAGAAGAAAATGCTCGACGAGAATTTTTTTTTTTCCAATTTTCACTAGAAATCGAAAAAAAAAGCAAAATGATTTTTCACTACGAGAACAAGAAAAAAGAAAAAGGAATGATCTTTTGGCTTTCAAGCTTTCGCATTACGTCCACAAGCTTACGACAAAATTTTTCTTAACACATGACCTTTTTTTATTTTGCCTGTCACTTTAGCGAAATAAAACGAACAATTGATTCGCATTTGCCGCTACATATCCTCCGTACAAATTTATTTTCCGTCTGTCCGTTCTGTCCTATCTCGCTTCTCTTTCTTTCTCTCCGACGAGTTGTCCAAAAGTTTCGTAAGCATTCCACGTCATTTGTCAATTGGGCCCCCGTTACGACGACTTTCGGTTTTTCGTTGCTTTTTCTTTTTCTCCACTAATTTCCTGGTGGGCATTTGGAGAGCTGTTTTTTTTTTTTTTTTTTTTTAACGTATTTAACGATTCACTCTTTAAACGTGAGTTCCCGGAAATCATCGCTACAATTTTGCGAAGCTTGTTGTCGCAATGACAATGTTCAAACGCGGCCATTGGTTCACCCGATCGCAAAGGCCCTCTATAGCCAGCGATTTTTTTTTCTTTCGGCGAGAGTACTTTACGCGCAGGAGAATGCCAAAAATTGAATTTACGTTCTTTATGCATTTTCTACTTTTTTGTTTTTTTTGTTTTTTTTGCCTAGCGAGTTTTGTATTTCGAGCTGCCAAAGAAAAGAAAAAGAAAAAAAAAAAAAACGCAAGCAGTCACAGGGACCGTCACAGTTGATAAATTGCCGATGTTTAGTTTTCTCGCTGATATTCATTTTCACGTGTTAGAGAGTCACGTTTTACAGTGATCCAACAGGGGTTATAGCGCCTCGTCGTGTGGGAACTTCGCTGCAAGCTGCGTCATCGGCACAACTTACACACTAATAAGCCCGTCCCGCGATACTTCCCTCTCTGTCTATCTCTCTCTCTCTCTCTCTCTCTCTCTCTCTCTCTCTCTCTCTATCTATCTCTTTCTCTCTATCTATCTCTCTCTCTCGTTCTCTGTCGGAAAAAGAAAGAAAAATCATCTGCCATAGAGAAATTTTCCCAAAGAGAAAGAAACGGTGAAAAAAAAAAAACAAAAAGCAACGTAGCATTCGCCTCGAGGTTGAAACTAGTTGAAACCTATGATGTCTCTGTTACAGATGGACACGAAGTCATTCGGGTCGTTCTACTACGAAAACTTTGTAAGTGCCATCTATAAGCAAAGACACGTAATACCCAAAGACCCCAAAAGATCGTAGAACTCGAACTTTCATCCCTAAAAATAACAAAGATCCCCCTCAAACGTAATCAGCCAAAACCCAATAACTTCTCTTGAACGATGCTCATTGATACATCGTGCAAGAGCCAATAAAGTGTGCTTGATTGAAAAGATACCGTCACTGCGATCATTCACAAAAAAGCCCAGAATTTGTATCCCCGTTGCGAGAGTGTAGGGCCAGGTGGGACACAGTGTGTCACTTTTTTTCTACCGATTTTTTACTCTTACCAAAGTAGTCTGATTAGAAAAGAAAAAAAAACGTTCATAACCAATTTTATAGACCTTCGGGCGTACGATAGAGCTAGCATATTTTTTGCAAAAAGATTAAAAATCCTAATGGAAACGATAAAGAAATTTGCGTATTGGCTCATTGTGCACCACGGATGGGGTAGAAGCAAAAAAAAAAACAGAAAAAAAAACACTTTCGTTCCATGATTGCAGGCATCGCCAGGAATGGTACCTTACAAGCGTCCAGCTGGTGACAAATCGGGTATGCCGGTATACCATCCGATCGGTGCAACGACCTATCAGCAGTTAATGCAGCTACAGCAGCCCTTCGTGCCTGTGTCATGTGAGTACGCTGGAACACCACCCCTTCCCCAAACCTCTAACCAGTCGGTAGGAAGCTCGCAAAACTCGATGCAGGCACAAACGCAAGCTTCGAGCATGGCCGAGGCGAACGGCCACGGGATCCTCGTTGATCCGAACAATCCGCCACCACCGCCGGGTGGTGACGGTAGCAATAAGCAAGCGGTTGCCGCGGCTGCCGCAGCGGCAGCAGCGGCAGCAGCTGCGGCAGCCGCCGCTGCCAATCACGATAACGAGAACGCACAGAACTCTCCCGACATGAATCACACGGGTACGTCGCAGGTTGGCCAGTTGCAGGCATTGCAGGTACCATCATCCATGAGTCCAATGACATCAATGGCTGGACTTACGGCAATGCCGAACGTCGCTGGTCTAACCTCGATGGCTAACATCACGTCGATGGCCGCAATGCCAAATGTTAACACAATGGCGAATCATTATACAATGGCGAACATGGCGAATCTCAGTGTGCTGAATACACTGGGTATGGGCCCTAGTTTCTCAATGGACGCTGCTGCTTTGGCGAAAGAGGTGGCACAAAAGAATTACGCCAAAGCGATGAAACTTGGCCAGAGCTCACAACCGTACGGTATGAATCCATTGAGCGCGTTGAATTACACCGGTGTTGCTCTGAACAAACAGGCACTAGCGATGAATCAGCAAGCTAGCCTGGCTGCAAATCCTGGCGCCCAAAGACAAATTATGCAGAATCTTGGTGGTATACCGGGGGCTTTGGCTTCACAGTTACCCGCAGGTTTGCTACATTATCCAAGACCACCGACCGCCACACCGATCAATCCGTACTCCCTTATACGGCAACATCCTATACTACCCTCGCCTTACATGCAAACCACCACGCTTCCCGGTATGCCCGCCGGCCAGGCTGTCCATCATCAGGCCAATCCCTATATGCAAAATCCATACGCGATGCTGCCGGGAATTGCGGGAATGCACGGTGTACACGGTGTTCACGGAGTTCCCGGCTCCGTGACCGGTGTACCTCAGCTCCAGACCGCAAATCCTGCTACCATAGCTGCACAGCCTCAGGTCGCTTTGCCACACAGCAGCGGGGTCATGATGCCGCCTTATAAGAAAATGAAAACTACGTAAATCGAATTGAAAATTTACAAAACCAGCTCTTGTCATCTCGATTCTCGGATAAGCCCACCCCACTAATGACCATTCTCTTCTTGACACCTCCAATGAGCTTTCTTCATTGAATCTTTGAAGTTCCGCAGATCTTTGTCACTCCGTCATCTCTTTTACACAACATAGCTCGAACAATTGCCACTGGGCTCATTTGGTAACGCTTCTGGTCATTGGTGTTGTTTTTTTTTTTCTTCCTTCTTTTATTTGACACCCGTCGTCGTCGCGTTTCCATGAAAATTCAAGAGCAGACGAGAGATACGATGAAGAAAAAGAACAGAAAAATCAGAAAAGAGAAATAAAGTTCCATGAATACATAGTTTCATTTTCTAGTCAGACATTGTCGGTGAACAGTGCCTTAATGACTCGATCCCATTGAATCGTTTTTCTCCTCGAGGACAACCGATAAGAATCCGCCAACTTCGATTTTCCTTGCTTTCCTTTTTCTTCAAGGTTTTCTTTTTTTTTTAATATTTTTTTTGTACATGCACACGCATAAATAACCCTTGAAATTGTTTTTTTTTTTGCGAAGCTGATGTCAGCTTGTGGTTGTTAATCGATGTTCCGATAATTCGTCATCATCATCATCGATCGTACTATGGTCAATTTTAAACACTTTTTTTACTTGTTGACCGATTATCGCACAGAGCGTTTGGAAAAAAAAAAAGGATAATTCGTTTCGTTGATTAGGTTGTCACAATTACGTTCGCTGTTGAAAACCGCGGCTGTTTTTTTTTTTTAACACACAATTTTAGAAGAAATAAATTTGCTATTCGATTGTTTTTCACTTTTTTTTTTCCTCGTACGTTCGATCAGGTCGAACTCGCGCATAGACGACCGAGATTATGAAATAATAAGTATATGAATAGACGATCGAAATGTTTCCTAAGGCGCAACTTGCCCACGAGCGTAGGAGGCTCGATAAACAAAAATTATGTAATTATACACATATATATATATATAGATATATATAAAAATATATATTTAGATTTTCACGCTTTTTTCCGAGCGTTATTTTTTATTCGTGAACGTCGCACGTTATTACTATTACGCATAATTTTTGACTACATTATTATTATTATTATTATTATTATTCGTTGAACGATGTATTTTTAAAATAATCATTTACTATAACAATTTATTGTACGAATGTAAGCGCGCAAGGCCTTCGGACCCAATGTGATGATACGCCACGGGAGAGTTCTTTGCCCACGATGACTTGCTCGTTTTGCGGACGAGAGTCATCGTTTCTCGCTAAGGATGCATTTAAACGACACTACGAAACGAGACGAAGAACAAGCAAACGTTGCAAATTATCGAACAAGCCTCGACATTCGTACTCACAGTGGACATTTGTTCTCGCAATGGAAATACGACAACAACAACAAAAAAAAACCATATATCCCTCCAAGTGTGGAAAACCAAGAGTCGTGTCGTCTTAAGTTCGTGAATTGTATCCGCGGAGCGAGTCTCCAAAAAAAAAAAAAAACAAAAAAACAATCACCTAGATGGCATATGATGTTTAAGAGAAAAAAAAACAGCAGACAACACCGATGCAGAATAATCGATATAATGTATTTTTACGATATTCCTCCGCCACGGATTGAAAAAAAAAAAAAAAAAAAACAATCGAGAAAACAAAGAAACAACCCCCTGCGGACGTACACAGAGACACGGTGAAGAGTGCGAAGGTGATTGGAGTGCAAGAGACTACGTAAAAAAGTGCCAGAATGGATGATCGATGTCGATCTTTTAATTCAACACACACACATATATATATATATATATATATGTCAAAGAACAAAATAGTAGGAAAGAAAAAAAAAAAAACGTAACGTCGTATTGTATCCTCCGATGAACGTGTTATAAATTTATATATTCAAGCGCGTAACGACAGCTTAGTTTTAAATCAATTACGATGAACACTTGCCAGAGATTTGAATGCGTCTCGAATTGGAAAACACAAACACCCACACACACGCACATAAATATTTGATATGAACGAGCATTGCAATTTGACGAAAAAGAAAAAGAAGGACGATTCGCGTGTGTGTGTGTGTGTGTGTGTGGGTGTGTGTGGGTGTGTGTGTGTGTGTGCGCGCGTGGGTGTATGCGTGCTCGAAGAGATCAATGGCAGAGGCCTCGGTCGAGCCGATTGTCCAGGCTGCTGATCGGATCAATTGTCAGTAATGTTGAGATGAGTTAACAGTTAAGAAGATGGGAGATTATTGGAATACGAAAAAACAGATGAGGAAGTAAGAGTTACGATTACGAGCCAAGTGAGCCAAAGACGAGGAGGTTCATTGCCGTTGCCTGGGCTCTTGATCCTTTCGAAGGCTTTGAGATCCTTTGCACGAGATGACAAATGACTCCTTCAGCCACGACAAATAAGACATGCAATAAACGCACAAAAATAGGTAAATTTTACAAGTAACGGGAAAAAGGGACTAGTAGTGCAGGGATGCCTCTGGTTTTTTTTTTTTTTTTTGGATTGTTGAATTGGTAACCTCGGTCATCATTTCCGTCGTCGTCGATTTTTCTCAAAATCGGCCGACGAGTCGTGCCTGAGAGCCGGACTCGATCATCGATGATCCTTCTTATCGCGATCTTTTTTTTTTTTTCTCCAAATCTTTATTTGTACCGAAACCGAAAATTTCGCTTCCCGAGCACTAGATTCATTTTTTAGTCCAGCAAAAGATACGAAAACTCAGCACTTTTTATCGTAGAATTAGAATTTTTTTATTGAAGCTAGATCGTTGCATACTGAAAGTAATCCGAATGAAATGTTGCCCCTCAACTTGTCCCAACCCTAAGAAATAGGGGTTGAAAACTTAAAAATCGCCGTATCTCGATAATTAATAGGCCGATCGAAAAATATTTCGAACAAAAGTTGTTTGGAATAATAAAATACGTATAAAGTTTTTCGACGTCCAATCCCCTATCTTTGAAAATAGCGGCACAAAAACGGTTTTTGAATTCGGGTTTATTTGAGAATGTATCCTAACATTAAAAAATGCTTAAAATTTTTTTTCTCTCGCTAGAAGTATAGACGAACTCATCCTGATTCGATATATATCGATTTTTTTTATATATATAAATATTTTTTACGATTTTCTAAAGATGTACTGTTTTTGCATCAACCCCGAGCTTTCTAATCGTTTTTGTGCCGCTATTTTCAAAGATAGAGGATTGTACGTGAGATAACTTTATACGTATTTTATTATTCCAAGCAACGTTTGTTTGAAACTTTTTTTGATTGGACTATTAATTATCGAGATACGGCGAGCTTTACGTTTTCAACCCTTATTTCTTAGGGTTGGAACGAGTTGACGCGCAAAATTTCATTCGAGTTACTTTCAGTATGCAAGGTGAACTCCAATAGTCCTTTTGCTAGACTATTTCCCGGACTTTTCCGTAGCCGGTCCGATCACTATCGGTGGAAAATCTCACAGAGTCCTTGCAATCGACAGATGCTAATTTATCGTTTGTACGTACCGCAAATTACACGCACACACATTGTAAGCACGCACTCGAGACTCTTTCGCGCTCCGCGGCGATTCCGGAAGTCTTCCAGTTGTACAGAAAGGAAAAAGAAAAAGAAAAAAAAAACGTCGCGCAACACGACGAGGATTTTTCAGAACGATAATTTTTTTTTTTTCGTTTCCTTTCATTCGCAACCGAATACGTTGGTGTCTATTTATCATCGCGTCATGAAGTTTGGTGGAAGATAATTTTTTCGTTTTTTAATCAATAATAAAAATAAAATCGGTAATTAAAAAAAAAAAAATGAAAATGAAAAATAAACTAATGAAACGTAGATTCGTGCCTGGCGAGAGGAGCCATTTTTCGTTTCTGCGAAGGAACGTTTAGGGGCTGGCCATTGTGATAGTATATTACCATAGTGCCCGATGCACAACGAGACAACATTTATCCGCAATTTGCAAGCACAGAAACAAAAAAAAAAAAACATCGGCACAGCATTAATACACCCACGCGCACGTGCGATTAATTTTATTGACGAATAATATTTTACGATGTGTGGTTTGGTAGACTAAGAGAAGCGAGAATTCACACAAAGTGCAAAAAAAAAAAAAAAAAAACTCCTGTTGACGCTTATTGCCAAAAGACAGGCCGTTTTATTACGAGGAATTGAAATCGCTCTCCCTCGCCACGAATATTCGGATTAAATGTTTTTTTTTTTTTCACGATCCGAATAAGAAATCAATTTTTCAATTTGCACCGAAAATCCGACTATATATATATATGTATATACACACACATATATATATATATATATATGCCTAACTTGCGAACCGGTGTTCTAGGGTTTTATCTTTAATGACAGTTTAACATTATCGGAGAATTCACGAGAAAACAAAAAAGAAAAACGACAGCAAAAAAATAACGTTGAACAACAACGAGAGGATGGCTGTTCAGGGACTCGGGCTCGAGACCCAGGATTTTTATTGTTTCTCATCATTTTTATTTTTATTTTTTTTTTCAAATTCAACGGGCTATTTTATTCTTATCAACAAGATACATCGAAGCACACCGTCCTTCTTTTTTTTTTTTTTTCATATATTGACATTCCGAACTAGAGTTGCTCTAGAGAGAGAGGAAAAAAATAGTGAAACTTTCAGACGATAAAATTCTTGAAAGTCAAGAGTGCCGAGTTCCCCACAGCGGAAGTGCCTTCCACTGCACTAGGAAAAAAAAAAAAAAAAATACACACTGAAATGCACACGAAAAACACCACACGTTCTAGAAGAAGGTAAAAAAAGAAAAATAGTTAATAAGCAGAAGAGAAAAATCGTACACTGATGATATATCCGAATAATATAATATTACATTTATATATATATATATATATATATATATATATATGATGTAGACATGAAAACGATATATATATACTGCGCAATATTATTGTTGCACATGAATTGCGTGCAACGAAGAAAAAAAATAAACATACTTTATTAAATACTTACGACTATATAGAAAGAGAGGGATGGAACGAAATTGATGAGCTACATATGTATTCATTTACTTAAAATCTCGCTTAACAAGCGGATACAAATTACCGGAGTATAATCGTAAAAAAAAAAAATGAAAAAAAATGAAAAAAAAAAGAAAATACAAAACATGTTATGATGTAAACGACATATACATGCATACAGGTAGTATTTATTATTGTGTACTGTACTGTCTCTAATTCTTCATTGTACATTATTGTTGGATTTACACTTACACACATCCACGGCATATGTATAGTACCTATATATACACACATACACACATACATATATATATATATATATATATATATATATATATATATAGATGTGTGTATGTATGTATTCGAATACACTGCGTGTATACCCCGAGAATGCAAATGCAAAAAATGTTGAGGCTAAAAAGAACACTGAGATACAATTTTTGAAATTTTCGACCAGCCCCGAAGGCCGGAAGCGTTTTTGCGCGTGCACGCTCGTGGGGAATTCTTCTTTTTTTTTTTTGTCAGGAGTCAGCCAGTATTTGTAATAATAATGCTTGAAAAATGCATGAATATTTGTTTTATTAATGCTTCTTCTTATTTCATCTGTATATCTTACCTCGCCCGAACCTCATCCTCGGCTATCATTCTTTGTAATAATTATATATATATATATATATATATATATATATATACACATATGTACACTGCTGGCCAAAAGTTTGGGTACACTACTCGCAATTTCTTACCGCACTAAAAGTTAGCAGTCACAAAAATAAAGCTAATTGAATTTCCCAAGTGGCGCTTTAAGCATGCGAAATTTACCTTTATTTTGCTTTTTTTTTAGAAAATTCTCTACGATTTATATTTTCGCCGCGGTACGCACTTTTGAACGCGTTTTTTTTTTTCTAAAACATGTCTTTTTTTTATCTAAATTGTACGAGACGTTCTAAAAAATGAAAAATGTAGGTTTTGATATCCTTTTTAAGTTTATCATGGAAAAAAAAAACGAGGAAAATTTTTTTTCACAAACTTTGCATTTACTTTTCGACGGGCAAAAAAAAAGCTGAAAGATGGCCACGGTCAAAAGTGCCTACCGGGGCGAAAAAAAATCGTAGAGAATTTTCTAAAAAAAAAAAAAAAGCAAAATAAAGGTAAATTTGTCATTTTGAAAAAGCCACCTGGGCAATTATCTTTATTTTTGTGTTTGCTATTTGACTTTTAGTGCGGTAAGAAATTTCGACCAGCGTACCTAAACTTTTGACCGGCAGTGTATATATATTTGTTATATTTATTTATAAATATATATTCATATATAAATATATATATATATATATATATATATGTTCACTGCTTCCTGCTTCCCAAATATCGACATAATCCTCCAAAATACTACGAATTGGTGCTTGCAAGCGCGTTGTTCATCACTCTCCGATGATCCTTTGCCACCTACGAAGCAATTCTCCTTTCACGCTACCCCAATTCCCTATCCGATTATTTTTCACGTCGAGCGAGTCCCCCGGAAGTCTCGAGATCTCTTCGTCTCTACAGATAATTTTTTTTTTTTTCTCGCCACCGACGCGTTAAAAAATCAACGTATCCATCTCGTGCTATCGTTTTTTTTTTTTTTTTTTTTTTTTTTTCAATGAAAATAATATTAATCGTCTTCGAATTATCGGGAAAATTATGAAAAAAAAAACAACAAATTATTTGAACGAGAAAAAATGAGGTTCGTAAAAAATTGCGCAAAAAAAACATTCGTGGCCGAAAAAAAAAAAATCGCAAAATTCTTCTTTCTAGCTTTAGTTACGAAAACTCGAATGAAAAAAAAAAAAAAAAATCCAACATTTTTCCGCGTGCCACTTCAATCGGGTATATCATGCATCTCTTCGATGAAATACCAGCAAGATAATAATATTGCGATACCATCTCACGAGACATTTTAACCGCCACAATACCCCCTGCACTCTCTTCGTCTCTGTACTCTCTTGTAAATGCCTCTTTGTCTCTCTCTCTCTCTCTCTCTCTCTCTCTCTCTCTGTCTCTCCTCTCTCTCTCTCTCTCTCTCTCTCTCTCTCTCTCTCTCTCTCTCTGTCTCTCTCTGTCTGTCTGTCTGTCTCTCTCTCTCTCTCTCTCTCTCTCTCTCTCTCTCTCTCTCTCTCTCTCTCTCTCTCTCTCTCTCTCTCTCTCTCTCTCTCTCTCTCTCTCTCTCTCTCTCTCTCTCTCTACTTATCGAGCTCTCTTTATTGTTACCTCTATACCGTTATACATCCACGTAACGCTTCCAGCGCTTTAGTTGACAAAGATTCTGGGATCCGGAGGAAACGCGCCTGACGAGATCGAGCAGCTGGCAGGCCTTTACCCCAACACGAAAACCTCATACATCTATTACCAAATATGTTACATATATCTACACACAAACATATATATATATATATTTTTTTTACAGCCCAATAAAAAAAATGTAAAAAAAAGGCAAATCAATCGAGTCAGGGTACTGATCAACGAGTCACCTTTTCGAGAACGCGATAATGAAAATTTTAAACAAATTCGTATTTCAAGACACATTCAAAAACGATTTATCCCATACCAGGTGAACACAATTAAATTAAAAAGCAAAAACAAAACAAGGTTTAAAAAAAAGACCTTAAAAAAATCATTTTCCCTATTCCTTGAACAGCTTTAGCCGGATATATTTGTACACGCACATACGTATATATATATATATATATATATATATATATATATATATATATATCCATATACCTTGCTGGTAGAAAAAAATATAAAATTGTGATATGCACGATACACACGTTGACGTGAATTTATTTTCGCTGTGACAAAAAAAAAACGAAAAGAAATGAAAAAAAAAAAGTTCAAAGTACATGTGTATACAAGAGCAGAGAAAAAGTTGAAGAAAGAAAAATAAAACGCTTTTACGCCGCCGTGAAGGCGTACGAAATTATATCTACATAAATATATATATATATATTAACATATTTATATGTAACATCTATTATTATATAATTTAAGAAATAAATGTTATATATTTATAAATATATAAATATATGTAGATATTTATGCAGATATATATATATATATATAGTATTTGTTATTCGCACTCTTTGGTTTTTTTTTTTTCGTTCGAGCTAAAAATAAAAGTTTCTAAGAGTAGTGTTTGTCTTCGCATACGACGAGCGTCATATACGGTCCATACGAAAGAAATGCACCGCGAATCACAGAAAAGTACGTATGGCGAAGAAAAACAACAACAACAAAAAAGTAAAAAAAAAGTCGTTCGTTGTTATCGCAATGTTTCGTGCGAGGCACACACACACACGAGAAAAAAAAAAAAAAAAAAAAAAAAAAAAGAAAACCTTCAGACGTGCACTTTTTTCGTCGCTGTCTTATCGCTCTCGCCATATTAGCAAGTAAGTTGTTGCAGCTTTGCCGCATCCAGGCTTTTAAAGGGTACACCGGACTATGGCTGTGATGTTGGACAAGCGGAGTGCGATTCTACGGAAATCTAGCGTAGATCGCCCATGTGCTACTCTTTCTATATATCCAAGTGAGCGAGGACCATGTGACAAATTTTTGTGATTAAGCTTTTCGATTTCTTTGTTTTTTTTTTTTTTGCCGATTTAACAAATTTTTGCGTAAAAGCGTCACGAGTTTTTTTTTTTTCTCACATTCGTGGCTGCGATTGTTCGAATCGTCGGTAAGATTTTTACGCTTTGACGCATGACAGTATCCCCCCCCCCGTTTAGCGTAAATACAAGCGTTTGGTGTGCTGATTATTGAACCTTAATGTTGTTGCCAATGTAATTTATAGTTTTTTTTTTTTTTCTCGATAACAGTGCCTTGTCTTTCTTCAATTATATCTTTTTTTTTTTCTCTCCGCTTCGTTGTTTTACAATTAAGAGAATGAAAAATTGCGCTCACAGCTTTCGGTACGTGATATCGACATTTTCGCCGCATTATCGATTCATCGTTTCGAAGCGCTGATCGATACGACACACGAGATTTGTATACACGAGAAAATAAAATACACACTAAAACAAAACAAAACAAAAAAAAGCTCCGCTATCTCCTATAAATGTTTGCATAACGAAATATCTTTTTATCGCCGCCTGATCTGTCTCTCTCGTCGCAGCAGCATTAAATTTGTTTTTTTTTTTTTCTTTTTTTTTTTCTTTGATTTTCTAGCTAATTAGCGCAACATCTCGAACGTCGCGGCATCGACGTAACGTTGTCTCTAATTTCCGATTTTCTTTTTTTATTTTTGTTCTATAAGATTGTATTCTTTTTTTTTTACACCGTGCATGTGACTCACGTTCGTTCATATATTTCTCTTTAAACTTTCTGTTTCATGCTTGCCCTCGCCTGGACTCGCCGCACGACTTTCAAACGAATCGTAACCACCGCCATGCTTAACATCCCTACTCCCATACGGTCCGTCTATCCACGACCTACAAAATGAAACGTATAAACGTGAATTTAAAAAAAAATATATATATATATATATATATATATATTTATTACCGAATTTCCATCGGCGAGGAAAAATACTTAAAAAAAATATTAATACGCGGCGATCGTGAAACGTAAAATGAAAACAAAACGAAAAATTCTTTCGCGGTTAACGCGTTTCATTGTCGCAATCACGATATCAATTTCGCCAACGATACGAAACGAATTGAAATCTTTTTTTTATATTTTATTTAATACGCGTCAATATTAATATTTACCGGTTATTAATATTTCGAAAAAAACAATGAAATTCAACAAATTTGCTGCAAATTTTTTCGATCGAACATGGTGTTGGGCCTGTCATCTCTCACGATGACGCACACGCTGGATCTCGCTCTACTAACGTGGCCTTCGACTCGTCTCCTTACGCAAAAAAAAAAACGAATTTGATAAAAAAATAAATAAATAAATATATGTATATATATATATATATATATATATATATATATATATATATTGCAATTATGATTTACGTTTGTATCACCGACAAAATGATACATCGTTGCCGGCTGTGACCACTCGTGGATTCGTCAATTGACGAAAAAAAAAAATGAATTCACTATACGAAACACAACAACAACAACAACAACAAAAATCACAAATTTCACCGAACTAATTCTCGCTGGCTATTTGGGAACGACTGTTTTTTTTTTTATATTTTTTCAATTAATTTATCACATTTAATTGTATATCTATATATGCAAACGGCAAATTGATCGCCCCATGTGTTGTCCTGCGTACTCACACTTATATATTACCATCGACACGCACACACACACACGAACGTTTTTTTAACTATTTGGAACGGCTTGGTACGTATGCACTGCGGCCGCATTATCGCCCGCCAATAAATCGCAAACTCGTTGTATTGAAAAATCAAAAATTACCCCGTACTCAAATGTCAATTCACGACGATTTAATCGACAACAATTCCTTTCTATTTATTTTATTTTCAATGTTTTTTTTCTTCTAATTTTATTATCTATTATATATATATTTATTTTTAACATTTGTCAAACGCACAATTTTCTGATCGCGTCTTAATTTTTGTGAAAATGCTTCGACGACAATTTACAACACGAAAAAAAAAAACACACACACACACACATATATACACGTATACACGCCTACTGCAACCGCTGCCACGTTTCGAATTGTTTCGGACAATGTACCTGGGTGCTCCGAGGGGACACTCAACGGTGCCTCCTCTCATTCTCGGTGCGACCTGTACTGAATTCGCCATTCGGATGATAAAAAAAAATATATATATATTATAAAAAACAAAAAATCCGACAAAAACCGAATACTGCCTCGTTTGCTGCATGTGGATCGCCTTAGCAGCCTTAGCCACTGTCGGGGCCCAAGTGGTCCCCCCAAACGCTCACTGTGTCGTCTACACAGACAGCTGCGGACAGGTAGACTCATTATTGTAACCAGTTTTTTATCCAATCTCGAGCCTGCCTTACCAGCTCGATAATCAACTTGGAAAATGCAAATCTTTGTTTTTTTTTTCCAATCAGTATTCTTAAATAAATAAATATTTGTCAATCGCTCTTATTTTGTTATTGCATTTTTTTTTTCATTGAAATTTATCGATGTTCTTTTTTTTTTGTATTTTTTTTTCATTATTGCTCCATTGAAGATTGAGGCTTTTGGTAAGGCAGGCTCGACAATTCAATGCTGCTAACCTTCGAGAATAAAAAGGGCACGCAAAACACTTGAGAGCTCAGCAATCGAATAGCCAATTGTCGTTGAATTGTTTATTTTTATTTTTTTTCGTTTTTTTTTTTTTTCATCGCGTTGTTTTTTCTTAAATTCGTGCTTGGCAATCGTTCGAAATGAATTTATATTGAGAATCAATGGAAGGAGAGAAGAAAAAAAAAATCGTTTTTTTTTCGTCGAATGCAAGAAGAGCTATTCAAGAGTTATCTTGGCCCTCGTTAATCTTGGCTACCACGTAGCTTTTGGGGGTATCTCCCTCACAACTGCTCACCGCAACTATACAAACGAATAACCACTGCCTTATATCTGCCTTATCTGGTGTCTGGTCTATTATCATTATTACGAATATATTATTGTTCTTATTATTATTATTATTATTATTATTATTACTAGCTATTGTCGTAATTTTACCGTAATTATTCAACACGAATCTATGTGTGTTTTCATCAAAAACTATTTGAAAAAAATAATGCTTTTTTTTTTTGCTCCAAAAGTCTCCTCACAGCTATACAAAAATTCTCCGTGACCGTAAAAATGTTCCCTCAATTGTCGAAACAATGATTTTTGTCTCGCCACACAAGCTCACATTCGCTTACGTAGTAAAGCTTGGACGCGTAATATAACATTTACTCCGTTTTCTTTGTAATATTGGTTCTCGCTAGTTCTTCCCGTTCAAATACTCCGTGTCTTTTATCCGCCATTTTTTTTTTTTTTTTCATCACCGTTTTTGCATTTTTTTCACTCGTTGCTGAGTTACGCGCAAAAAAGCTTCCCTCTGGAACAGAGAGAGAGAGGAGAGAGAGAGAGAGAGAGAAGAGAGACACCGTAGTGGAAAAAAACAAAGACCCCAAATGGAAAAAAGATTTTCTGTCGCACGTGGCTGTTTTGTTATGGTTGCGGAGATTGCAGTTGAAATTAATATGAAAAAGAAAGAAAAAAGAACAATATAGTGTTGAACTTATTTGCAGTAGAATATATTTGATTTTAAAAGCTTTTACAATTTTCCTTATCTATGTCTACGGTATATATATATATATATATATATATATATATATATATATATATATATATATATATATATTTACCGCAAGCATCACTCGAAAAATCCTGCTAACGCTCCGCTGTCTTTTGGTTTGTTGCGTGAAACCACCTTAGTCTTTTTTTATCCCCTGTCAAACCCCATCAAAAACCCTCCTGTCTTTCGCAGCTATATCTGGAGGATGTCCCATTTCAATTGCACACCCCGAACGAAACGGAAAAATAGAGGCGGATCGAAAAAATAAAATCTCCGAGGGAGACAATCGATAGCGATATTAAAATCTTTTATTCCACTCGGTACGATAATGAACACTTTACGCACACTTCGCGTAAAACATCCAGTATAATAGTCGACGAAAAAAAAAAAAAACAGCGATAAACAAAAAGTACATTATGACACGAGGACGAAAAAAACTTTTTTAACGTCGTGTGTGGTCACATTCGTCAAAAAAAAAATGTTTTTTTCGTCCTTGTATCATAATGTACGATTTTTATCGCTGAGACAGTTTTTGTTTCTTCAAAAAATAGACGTTTTTTCCCGTCTTTTAAAATCCGTAAAAACTTTTATAGGAAACCCTTATCGATCCGACTTTGTTTTTGCGATTTACTTGAAGTGTTTGGTTCAAATGGAACAGCCGTATACACAGTGGCATTGGAAATTAAAGGATCACGAAAATATTCCTTACTATTAGTCCTTTTCATATGGCTGTTTGTGTTAACTTTTTTTTTCTCGTGAGAATCAACAGCAAGAAAAAAAAACACATTTTATTGTACTTTTGAAGAAAAGCCGTGAACACTTTGATAAGTCCATAATTTGTCTAGACGCAGCATAACATTTTGTAAAAAAAAAGTGATTCGAAAATGAAAAGGTTTAGTGTTCGATTTTTTTTTTTTTGTTTCTCTTCAGAATCCTGCGATCATTTTTTTTTCGCAATCGTTTAATTATTAACGCCAGTGTGTGTATACGTATAGCTAGAAAATAGCACACCAGTAGTGAGTGAATGTGTGTGTTCGGTCAAAAATCAGGCACACAAAACCGATCGGCGGTAGTTAGCGCTTGACGATAATCGAAAGCTTGGGTGATCGGTAACGATAAGAGTCGTGAAATGTTTTTTTTTTTTTTTCAAACTTTCGTTCAGCCTTGTACTAAAAAAAAAAAAAATCCCGGTCACGCTGCTTTTTTTTCTTGAAATTAAAAAAAAAAAAAAACAAGTTTCATTGTCAAATTCTTGCATCGGTCAGTGTTGCGACAACTTTTTCTTTTTTTTTTTTTTTGCGTGCCAACAATTACGTTTTAATACCGCGTTTTTCGTACACACGGAGCTTTTCATGGGCTTTACGCGAGTTATGAGAAAATTCGCACACTCAATCACCCAAGCAACACAGCCCCCTTCTCCCCGGGCCATTACACTTGCATGACCAGACCGTGTGTTCGTAGCGTTCCTTACGCAATTGCAAGAAGTTTTCATGATTTTCGCATATATATATATATATATATAAATATATGCGTGTACGATCTGTTCACGCCTACTCGACAAAAACTTTTGACCCGATAATCTTCATTTGGCTGATCTTTTTTACCTTTTTTTTCAACGTATCCAAATTATTCTGCTAAGTGTTAATTAAATCAATGTAAAATTAATCAAGCGGATGGAAATTAATCAAGAGATGATACGTTAATTCGTAGAAATTTTTCACACATGACTAAAGATTTTTCCGTCTTTTTTTTTTTACATGAGCATTTTTTATCACCAAAGAAAAAAAAAATCTTCCTTCAATACGATCTCTCACGAAAATATCCCCATTTTTCATAATTCAATGACACTCAGTCCGAGAGGACCGTTTTTTTTTCCATCCTCATCATTGCCCAAAGTCACTCTGTAATTGTCGCTTTTTTTTCCCATTAACGTAAAAAAAAAAAACAAAACGAAAAAGCCATAAAATTTTGCTCGAACTTTAAAAAATGCCTGTCTCAAATAGGAGAGTAATGAAAAACGAGAAAAAAAAAAAAGAGCCAAGCCACAAGTCAAAGGCTTGTTGAGTTGAGACGTAGTAGGTCGTGTACATACATATATATATATATATATATATATATAAATTTAGTATATTACACATTACGATCACGTTACAACGAGCTCCCTCAAAGAACTTGATTACCTTCAAACGGACATTAATATCCGGAGCGAGTGTCGTTTAGTTTTCGCAAAACGGGTGTCCCCTTAATTTTTTCTGTCCGATATATCGAAAATGAAAAATCCCTTATATTTTACACATTTGCACGCTGATATGGTGAAGCCTATAGTATTTTTTTTTTTTTTCGCCGCAAAATTATAACATCTGTATGTGTTATAATTTTGCCTTTTTTTTCGTAAATCAATGAACAATAATCATCTTTAAGTATCTTTATATATATATATATATATATATATATCTCTGTCTGGTAGATTGTTTCCTACGCCATAACCTAACGTTTTTTGCTAATTCAAACATTACAATCTTTGATAATTGATGTTCCATATGTATGCATATGTATATGCGAACGTGTACAAAAAAATGCACACGCGTGCATACTGGTGCACGTGTGTGTGTGCGTGTGTGTGTGTGTGTGTGGGTGGATGCACGCGTGCGAATATACGTTCTTCGTTAATTAGATGCGCGTGATCGTGTGTGTATATTCATTGGGCATATTGCGATCTTTGCTTAACTTAAAAAAACCAAAAAAAAAAAAACTATTAATCTCTCACTACATGCCGCAATTGCTCAATATCGAGTTCTCAGTTTCACCATTTTCTTCTGTTCTTTCTCCTCCTCTTATTCAATATTTTTCCCTCGTGCATTGCTCTCACTCGTCGCATTAGAAAAAAAAAAAAAAAAAAAAAATTCTCCATCCTTGCTACCGGAAATAAAGGAGAAAGAAAAATGCATGTATATTGCGTAACATTATTTATCGTATTGTTAAACAATTAGAGACACGTCGCTACACAAACTGTTCTGAAAGAAAGAAAGAAGAAGAAGAAAAGAAAAAAAAAAAAAAGGTCGAGGGACCCTTTGCCTCCCCGTATAATAATAATAATTCCCTCCGTTCCGCTCTTTCAATTGACATAAGCCCGAAAACGTCGATCAAACGGGATAATTTGGTCACCGAGCGCAATGGCCCGCTGAGAAGAAAAAAAAAAAAAAAAAAAAAAGTCTTCCACGGATTCCCAACTTACCTTGGCTCTTTGGCTATATTCACTTGGCTACTTAAAAATTGGGCCAACGTTCGTTCGAACGGATACAAGCAACTTCCGAATGAGACACTCACAGCCACGCTCTCCCAATTTTACACAATGTTATTAAAAACGCAAAACAAAAAAAATATCACACTCCTCGTATAGGCGTTTTTCTGTTTTTTTTTTTTTTTTTAATCATTGTTAATTCACGATTCCCATCCCGACACGATCCTCCCACGATTAACGACACAACGAGGCAAGATTAGCTTGCCATTTGATTTGAGACACGATTTACAAGCGCTAGGATTTTCCCGTTCAATGATAATAAAAAAAAGAAAAACGAAAAAAAAAAAACATGAAAGAAAGTCGATGAGAAAGAAACAAACAACAACAAAAAAAAAGGTTCTACTGCAAATTTATATATAAATGAGAAACGATGAACGAGCGAGTGATCCGTGATGCGCGTCTGGCAACTTTTGCCCGGCCCCGATCAGTCACTCGTTCATCCATTAGCCATTAAATTACCTTTAATATTTACATATGCGATCCAACTTAGAGAGCATGCCAAATATACCGTACATTATGCTCTAACAAACTTGAGAATTTGAGACGGTTTGAAAGATTACGTGTATATGTGCGTCGTGTGTGTGTGTGTGTGTGTGCGTGTGCGTGTGTGTGCGCGTGTGTGTGCGCGGGAGCGTAAGTCTGTGTCCATACATGTGTGTTGGCCCGTGAGTTTGCGAATGGGAGCGGACGCGAGAGTCATCTTTGTTGAAGTGTCTGATTTTTTTTCTTTTTTTTTTCTTTTTTTTTTTTCTTTCCTTTTCTTCTTCTTTTGTCATTATTATTAACGTGAAGGAAAAAAAAAAAAAAAAAAAAAAAAGAAATGCGGTACACTCAGTATACAGATACCATCGTGTATTTTATTTCAGTTACTGGACACCCTCCCGGTGTGCCAAGATTTTAATCGCCAACTGTGCAACCGTCCCGCCTGCAAATTCATCCATCTCCATAACGGTGAGTCACTCGAAGAATCCGAATTTAAAAAAAAGAGAGAGAAAGAGAGAAAGAGAGAGAGAGTGGCCGGAAACTTATGGATGCACTGACGTGAAAAAAAGAAATGCGTGCGAATAAGTTTTCGGCTGAACTCGTCTTTCCTCTCTGGCTTTTTCACCCTCGTGAACAAAATTCTCTTCTGGCATGTGCAACATTTTATTCGTGTGCTCGGTCATAGGCACGAGTGTATTTTGTCTCTTGCGAGGAACGTTATTTCGGTGAGCGCCTTCGATTTTTTTTTTTCTTGCTGGAAGAACAAGTACAACGATAGAAAAAGAACGATATAGAAACTTTTTTATACGAGCTCGACGAGAATCAAATGTGAGAAAGAAAAAAAGAAAAAAAAAAAGAAGCGATTACAACCGTCCAAGAAAGACTGGAGTGTCTTCCTGGAGAATGTTTATCGGGCACAGTCATGGCGTCGAAATGAGGCAAGGAACAAAATTGATGAGAGAAATGAAAAAAAATAATATAAATAAAATAAAAAGAAAAGCAGCACTTTTCGAGCTAGTCAGTTACGAGTATGTAGGTTCTCTCTTGCGTTACTTTCGAGCGCAATAATACGAATTGTTTTTCGTTATTTTTTTTTTTAAGTGTTTTTGTCTCTTACGAGGAACATTACTTTGGTAACCGCCTTCGTTTTTTTTTTTTCCTGGAAAGACAAGTAAGAGGATAAAAGTATTCAAGGATGTTAATAGTCATATCTTCGAGTGAAAAAAAAAAATAATAAAAAATGGCTGAAGTCATTTTCGCGAGGCGAATGTTGAATCGGAGACGCTCTGCGGCACGCAATTGACGCATATTTGAATCTCCAAAAAAAAATATTTTAAAAAATCTATTAATTTACAATGAATATAGCTAGAGGGCGTAGAGAATTTTGAAAATATTAATTTTTCTGTAATTGCCAAGCATTTGAGGTAAAAATTCAAATTACTCGTTAGGCATATCGAATTACCGCACGTGCAAAACGACAATACTCCAAACCAAATGTCTTCATTGTTGCGTCCGAGTAAACGTCACAAATTCTTCCTCAAATTGCTCGATGAAAAGACGTTGCGAGGAATGTCCAGAGGGAGAAAAAAGAAAAGAAGAAGAAAAAAAAAAAAAAAATCAAGGAACGAATAAAAGAAACGTCTCGTTAATTGCAGGAAACGTGGAGGTGGTGGAGAATCGCGTCACCGTGTGCAGAGATGCGGTAAAAGGCGCCTGCATGCGGCCCCAGTGTAAATATTATCACATACCGGTGGCCTTGCCTCCGGCACCTCTGATGGCCATCAGCGCTCCTGCAAGTCCGTAATCTGGCTCTCTTCATCTGCTCGCTGCTGGTGCTGCCTAAACGCGAGCCATGGCTCATCAAAGATGTGCCCGTTTCTTTTTTTTTTTTTCTTTTTTTTTTCTTTTCCACTCAGCTCAAGAAGAGAGCTCAACGTAGAAGAGGCAGGAAAAAATATTAAAATGACTCCCCAACCCCTCGCCCAAAAGAAAAAAAGGAAAAAAAACACACACACACACACACACACAAAACAACAACGATAAAACGAGACAGTGATATGAAGGTACGTGTCCAGCCTCCCTGCTCATGTGGATAATTAAAATCGGAGGACTGCCGCCCCCCCCGCCCCTCGCCCCCGAGGCCTGCCTAATTCGACAGCGTCTTCTTCCTCTTTCATCTTCCTCCGTGGTATATTTGTCACAAACGACGACAATATAATCACTCGTAAAAGGTCTTTCTTATGCGAAATAAAGAAAAGAAGGAAAAAAAAACGATAATTCCCCCTACGGCGCCGCGAGTGCCCCCCACCCCTCGGGGGGATGGGTGGGGGGACACACTTCGAATCTAGGATTTTTCTCCGTTACAGAGGCTGTGCTGCAAATTCGCTCTCGAAATAACTATGGTGCTGTATGTCGATCGAGGATCCATGTTGATTGCGATTTTTGCGTCGTTTCCCTTCCTCCATTTACTGTTAGTCACATTATTATTATTATTATTATTATTATTATTATTATTAATGTCATTGTCATTATCTCTATCATTATCACTTTTAACGTCATTGTGGAGTACGCCTAGGTAATTTTTTTGAAAATGGACGAAAAATCGGCACGAGGCCGTTTTTTTTTTTCGCCGTCAACAAGATCCATGGCAATTATCAACCCCCTCCAGATCTCCGTTAAATCTGATTTTTATTTAACGATCTAGGGTTCCGCATCGTGACAGGGGAAAAAAAACATCCCCGAGCCGCGATCGATGCGCGAAGTGTTTCTTTTTTTTTCTTCTATTTATTGTTGTTTCAATTATTTTTGGTTGTTGATTAGCGAATAGCTCGCGATGTGTCTTCGTCGCGTCGTTGCGATATTGAAATATAAAGTGTATAAACGATCAAGAGCCGTACTATCTTGGGGCCAGTATATTTTTTGAGTCAGTTTTTTTGTTTCCGAAAATATCGCGAAATGACTGGCTTCCAATTAATATTATCTTTTTTTTTAAATATATATATATATATATATATATATATATATGCTCGGTAAGTACCGAAGTTATTTCGTTTTCGTTAAACTTGTATCGGTTATTTTTGTTCTCGTATTTATCTCCAGTGATATTATTTTCATAAATACGAATGGCGTTGAAGTTTGCATCGTTGGAGAAGTCTTTTTAATTTTTCGCATTTCTTTATGGTTCTTATCGAATTGTTTTTGTTTTTTTTTTTTTTTGCAATTTTTGCTTATAGTTTTTCGTTGAGGATCGTCGAAAGTGTTTTTTTTTTTAGTGATTTTAGTAGTTTAAGGTGCCAAGCAAAAGTACGGCAATTCGAGTAAAAAAATTAATTGATTCTCGTTGCGCGTTCCAACGATGAAAACTTCGATGCCATAATTACGACGTTCAAGCGTTGTTTACATTTTAAGTCATACACCCTCGCACCGAGACATATACCAACGTACGTTAACAATTTTCAATTGGAACAATTAAATAATTTGTGATTTGCGGAAAAGAAAAAAACAATATTTTTTTTTTTTTCTCTTGACGTCTTGACGCGATGACTCGCGGATTGAAAGGGCACGTGAGCGGGGAAACGTTGCGATTTTCGTTCCCCTTAATACGATATTATAAATAATATAAATAAATAAATAACAATTTTTACGTACGCCTGGGTAACTGGACTTGAATGGGTTGCGAGAAGGTTAAGCTCTGCGTACGTATAAATTGCATATTTCTATTTGATAAGTAGTTAGGGCCGCAAGGCTGACACGAGTGAATTAATAGACCAGGAATAAAAGATTACGAGAGAGAGAGAGAGAGAGAGAGAGAGAGAGAGAGAAAGAGAGCGAGAGAGAGAGAGAGAGACAGACGAGGAAGGTCACGACAATTTTTATACTTGTAAAACATTGCGAATCATGATTATTGTATTGTTTATATTATATGTATGTTTATATGTGTGTATACAGACACCATCTACACACATACATACATCGACACACGAGCAAGCAGGCGCTGGAAAAGTCGCGAGAGAAATAAGATAAAATGTGTATGTGTGTGTGTGTGTGTGTGAACAAACCGAGACCACTGACGAATTGTCGAATCGTAAAAAAAATCGTATTATTAATCGTATATTTTAGCGCAAAAAAAAAACCGGCGAATTAGATTTCTTTTTTTTTTTTTTTTTTGAGACAACAAATTACGAAAAATCCTAAATTACAGCCGTGGCTCTCAATCATAAGCAGAACGATGCAGAACCTTTTTTATACGAGCTCAACGAGAATGAAATGTTTTTTGGGATCGAAAAACAAACAAACAAAAAATGATACTCGAATTCGGAATGACTGTGAAGAGTCTTTCAATTTTCATTGCAGCTGGCGAATGAATTATAAACGTGTGAATTAGTGAATCGTAATTTTCGATCGAATCAAACGAAGTTGAAGGGCGTACGAGGAGAAAAAAAGGATTAAAAAAAAAAGAAATAAAATTGGTGAGAGAGAAAAAAAAAGAAAAAAAAAACGAAGCGATTATAACCGTCCAAGAAAGACTGGAGTGTCTTCCTGGAGAATGTTTATCGGGCACAGTCATGGCGTCGAAATAAGGCAAGGAACAAAATTGATGAGAGAAATGAAAAAAAATGAAAAAAAGAAAAGCAGCACTTTTCGAGCTAGTCAGTTACGAGTATAGGTTCTCTCTTGCGTTACTTTCGAGCGCAATAATACGAATTGTTTTTCGTTGTTTTTTTTTTTCAATCGTACACTCGAATAATGAAAATAATTAATATAAACGATCTAATAGACGTAACAAATTTATCTTACGAGATAATTTATATTTAACAAATTAATAAATAATAGGTCTAAAGAAGAAGAAGAAAAAAAAGGAAAAAAAAAACATTAAACAAACAAGCGAAGGTTCCTGTACAGCATTTAAGAATCAAATGATACTCTCCTCAAAGTTAAAATAAAAAAAAAAAGAAGAAAAAAACAAAACAAGAAATAAATAAGAAACGAGAGAATGAGAGATTAACGAATACGTGTAGACGGACAAAAGCACATCCACCCGGTATCGAGAAGGGAATCGAGTGAAATAGGGACGACTAACCCGAAAGTTCAACTTTGTATATTACCCTTGTACATAAGTTAGAATTAGCTGTGGAGAAAATTTGGAATATATAACAAAAAAAAAAAACGAGAAAATTCGCGTAGGCTAATCGTCGAGTCTAAAAAAAAAATTCATTCTTTCTAAAATGACATCTTGCATTTTTTTTTATGGACTTGACGATCCGAACGAAGGGAGTAGCGTACGAAAAAGTTGGTATAATAATAAAGTAAATAATTCTTGCACGATAAGAACGAAGCGAATTTTCTATGAATTTCTTATTTTTATTTTATAATCGTATCAAGAAGAAAAAAAAAAAAGTGGTGGAAAATAAGGTGGATTGGAGGAGAAAATTGGTGAGAAGCGGAGAAAGTCAAAATTGAAGTTAGACGGAAAAGGATAAACGGACGAGTTCCTCCGTGCCCTAATCTTGCATGTAAATAGAAAATTTATTGTACACTCGATATTACACGCGAACAAGAACCCACACCCACACCCACACACACACACACACACACGCACACACACACACATATATATGCGTAAGTCCGTAAGTATAAACACGTAAGATATCCATATGGGCGACCTGGGTCAAGCCAAGAAA
Organism: Ophion ventricosus; assembly: GCA_963932345.1. Classification (NCBI taxonomy): domain Eukaryota; kingdom Metazoa; phylum Arthropoda; class Insecta; order Hymenoptera; family Ichneumonidae; genus Ophion; species Ophion ventricosus. The sequence goes on along the minus strand of OZ010722.1, from coordinate 1,263,218 downwards.
TTTCCATTTTTTTTTTTTTTTCGTCCGTACTTTCCAATTGAACATCCCCCCCGTACGCAGACACGAGAAAATCACTTTTTTGTTTTTCTTTTTTTGTGTGTGCAGAATTATAAGTTTCAAGTCGCACGTGAAGTTTCCTGAAAAACGAAAGAAAATGTTCAGCGTGATAAATCCGGAGAATGAAAAAAAAAAAAAACAAATAAGAATACTCGAAGAAATGATTTTATTATAATAATTATAATTTTGATTATAATTATAATCAAAATTATAGAAAAACGAAAATTCTCCGCTCCGAAAATGTTGGCAATATTCCGAAATAATTGTAAAAAAAAAAAAAAAGAGAGAATGCGAGTGGTGTGCACGAAACGGAGTAAAAAAAAAAAACGAAAAGAAACCGTAGGATTAGTAATTCACACAAGACTAATACCCGATGTGTAAACGCGTATAGAAAAAAAAAAAAAAAAAACAATGGATCCACACAAGTTTGAGCTTCCTAACTTGAGTCAAGGGTTTTAGCTGCTGCAGCGACAAAACAAAAACGAAACCGTTGCTTTTTTTTTCTTCTTTTTGTTCGTATATATTTTTTTGTTCTCTTCGATTCAACCCAAAAACCGTATCGTCCCATTATTGCGAACCTGCGACCCAAAAATCGTTGCCCGAAATTGGTTCCCCTTCACCAAGTCCTGCCGCTGCGATCCCGCAATCCCGCGCCGCCGGACGCAACGTTGACTTTCCCTACTTGTCCGAGGTACGCGCTTGGCGACCCGTACATTAGTTGTATAAATACAATGTACTCGATATACCAGAGAGAATCGAGATGGCTGATGCTTGAGGAGCAGATAAACGCTGCTTCGCGCATCTTGAAAATCCTTGCATCGACGATCGATCATTTTCCAATTACAGACACGTACATAAAAAAAAAAAAAAAAAACGAAAAGACACGTGGATGTCCAAAAGTGTATCATTTTTTTTATTTAATTGAATTTTACACACGTTTAAATTTTGACGAGATAAATTCTGCGGTAGTTAAAAAATTCGACACTTTTTTTGTCGTATAAATTGATTTAATTTGTAAATTAAATTCACACGTAATTTATTGATGAAATTTTTTTTTAAATAAATTTACACATACCTATAACATTGTACACGTTTTTCATACACATGTTTTTTTTTTTATATACCTAATATCCAATATAACATTATTGTTGCTAGTGTATCCCACGCGTAAGCTTCGCGCGCTCGCTGTTTCGCAATTTTTCCCTCACGTCCTACAAACTCGCACGATAATTATGAAAATTGTTAGAACCGCGATGCAGTAATGTTCGCCCCGTAGGGAATTCGGTGAAAACTCCTAAGGATCCGCAATAGTGATAAAGAAAAAAAAAAAACGATGAGAAAAAAAAGAAAAAGCAAGTATCGAATAACATTTTTAAGAGAGATGAAAACTTAAACGAAATAATGAATAACATTATAGACAGACCGTCCACAACGGGGACAATCTTTTCCCCGCGACGATTGAACACCGCGCGCGGCTTCATTTCTTCGAACGCGATTTTAGCATTAATTAAATATTAAGCATATATATATATATATATATATATATATATATATATACACACACATACTAATTCTCGCCCTGTTCGAGTTTAGTTCTTAGGATTTTTACAATACAAAAATAAAAGATCAAGAGGGTCGGTAAAAAAAAGAACTAAAAAAAAAAGGGAGAAAAATCGTGAAAAATCTAGATCACACCTCAGTAGTATATAGGGAAATAAACAGAAACGAATATATATTTTGGATTTTATTCTGCAGTAATTAAATAATATATATATATATATATATATATATATATATGAATAAGCCCAAGTTCGCGATCGTTTTTTCGTAATAGCGGAATAAAAAAATAATAAAAAAAAAGGAATTGTTTCTTTACACCGTGAATGAATAATATTCGATAATAAGAAGTAATATTGCTCTGCGGGGCGAAAATAAAGAGGCGAAGACGAGAAGAAGAAACGAAAAAAAAAAAAAAAAAAAAAAAAACAGTGTTGTGCTTTTCCTCGTTAATCATTAGGACGTGACAAATAAACGATAGAAAAAAAAAACAAAAAACAATGCTTCGTTAACGAGGATTTCGTAAACTATTGGATTGTTTGCTTGAAAAGCTGCGAGAATAGGAGTGAAAAATTGCTACTGGTAGTCGTGTCCTTTTTGTAGATCGATGTTGTCGAAGGAAATATTAAATTTCCAAAATTAAATAACGGAAAACTATAATATTTTCATCTTGTATTTAAAATAGACTTATTAGGGATTTAGAAAAAAAAAATAATAAAAATAAAAAAACGTATATAGCGCTTGTACCCTCGCAATTTTCTTTCGTAATTAAGAATTACGATGGACGAGAAAAAAAAAAAAAAAACAAATAGAAAATAGCATCAAACTTTTTAGCTGTTAATCGGACTGTGTGTGCTTGATAACTTTGTCGTAGATAAAGTACGTAATAAAAAAAAATCCCTCTTTGCTCGAGGCAATTTCGGCAATAAATAAATATATATGCTAAAATCTCGTAGGAGAACCCACATTTTTTTTTTTAACTCATCTTGATCCCATTACCTTTCTTCCCCATCTGCTCTCCCTCTCTGCCCCCCCCCCTCTCTCTCTCTCTCTCTCTCTCGTTGTCACACACTTGGTCACTTGTACCAACAAATAGTGTTCCAGCGTTGGTGAAAAAGTCAAAATATCGTCGAAATTTGAGCGAGCGAGAAACAGCACGCAACACCCGCTTGGCTGATGAAAACTCACTTTTCCTACATTGTGCTCGGTGTCTGTAAATCCCCTAGATACGCAAATCGATATATACCGCGGTAGACAAAAATCTATACTCTACTACTCGATACTCGAATATGAGGGAAAAAAAAAAAAACGTTTTTTGTTTTTTTTTTTGGAAATTGAAAGAAAAAATCAAATCTTTTTGAAAAATAGTAGCGTAGAAAATTCGGAAAATCAAGTGCGAGATTATTCGTTGTTTTTTTTCTTCGTTATTTGACATTTTAAAAATAATTTTTCACAAGCGGGATAAATGATTATTTTTTTGTATTTTACATTTTAATATCGTACGCATCCACACACGTACATTTTCACGTTTAGAAATAATTTACCATACAAAACTCACGTTTCTTAACAAAAGGTATGCGAAAACTAAAGCTTGAGAAGTAAACGCGCTTCGACTGAACGGCATTTCGTCTCGCAAACCCAAACAAAAGTGTCGCGAACTTCGAGCGACAATAATCTCCGATGGAGTTTTTTCGAATTCGCCGAAAACCATTTTGAGTGGCTTTATTTATTATTTTATGACTTTTCCACGATGTGCGCTTTTGTGCGTAAAGCTTTGAATAATTGTCCAAATCGATAATTACGTGTGCCAAACTTGCTAGTTTTCCTTTTCCTCGACACCCGCACTCGGAAAATGACAAATTCAAACCAAAAAAATACATTTTCTTACGATTCAAACAAATTTTGACGTCTCTTAAAACAAAAAAAAAAAAAAACAATTCTTCGTGTATTAAACATATTTCGTTCGGATATTATCACTTGTTTTGGCGAATAAAAAGGAAACACAACATTTGAAGGGTGAAAAAAAGAATGGACGAGTCACGAGTGAAATTACGATTTATTTTAGCACGAATTGTGTATTAATGCCAGTGCGTATTGCTTCGAATTCTAGTACATATTAATTCTAATTGATTCTGTACGAATAGCAACAAAAAAAAAAGATTTTCCGAGTGCGTTTTGTTTTAAACCCCTTTAAGATTTATGGTTTCGTGCTTGCATGGTAGTTCCCAAAAAAAAAAAAAAAATCGAACCAATCTTTCCGCTTGTATTCCAAAAAAAAAAAAATTGCCCCCTCTCCCTTCTCTCTTGTCTCGCTACGTCCCATCCCCCTCGCCCCGCTCCCCCTTCGCCCCCCCTTGACTACAAGTTCTCGAAAGAATAATCTTAAAAATAAATAAAAAAAAAAACAAAATCCCTAAGTACTAGATAACAAAAAAAATGAAAAAAAATGAAAAAATAAAGGTGAACAGCTATCGGAAACTAAAACACGACGAAAACGATGAATTCGCCTGATAATTATATAACGATTATGAATTTACAAAGATAATTAAAGTTTAAGCGTAAACAAAAAGGGTGAGTCTTCTGTGGCAACGTAAAGCGCAAGAAAACTACGGTAGACATTTAACGCTAAGTAAGAAAAAAAAAAAAAAAAAAAAAAACAAACTTTGTGTCGGGGTAACGCGTTTCGCAAATCAAGAACGACATCCACACACACTGTGTGAATTAAAAAAGAAAAAAGAAAAAAAAACATAATAATAATAAAAGGCTGTGGATTGAGCGTAAAAACGTTTCGTGCCCCGACGGTGATGTAACGACTAATTGACATGTAAACCCCCTTAACGTTATATATATATTTTTTTCTTCTGATGGTATTGCGACGAGTCGTGTCAAGAGACATCTATGATCTCTCTTTCTCTGTCCCGCCGAACTGTCCTGCCTGAAAAGTAACGAGGAAAAGAAAGAAAAAAAACAAAGTTGCATTTCCCCCCCCCCCCTCCCGGGATAGTGGAAATCATGGGACGATTGGGCACGCGAGAATCATTGCCTCGACACACGCAACGAAATTATGTATTCGCCATCGGCAGTTTGTGATATATTTAGCGAGAACAAACACAAGATGAGAAGAACGAGAAAAAAAAAATCGTGAAAATTGAGTAAAAGAGACGGTTGTTATTCAGAGTAAAAAAAAAACAAAAAAAAAACAAAGATAATACGAATGATGGAGAATTGAAATAAACGCCTAGCGATTTTACATCGACACATTTACATTGATACACACACACACACACACACCACGATATTATAGACAAAGAACCGTTTCGATCTGTGTGCCGATATTTTGAAAAACAATTAGACACGTTTGACGTCGGGAAAGTCCCTTGAGGTAAAAACAATTTGTAGCGTAGACGAGAATCGGAGAAAAAAAAAAGATTGGAATTCGAGAAATTGGTGAAAAATTGTCGGAATAATAAAATTGATATGCTGGACACACACACACACACACACACACACACACACATACACGATATATTATTATATTATTTTTCGAACCTAGCAATGTAATGTAGGATATATAATGTACATTGATATGTACATATACGTTCGTATATGTATATATTTGTGTACGATAATTGCGATATTGTAATAATCATTTCGTATAGTTTAGAGGATCGAGGTGAGTTTGAGAAATTTAATGGAACGTCGAGCCTGGAGGCCTATGAAAAAAAAAAAAAAAAATAAGGCCACTTCGATTATTCCTGTGAGAAAGAAAAAAAAAACAAAATGTGAGGCTTGTAAAAAGCGCGGGCCTCGTTTGCTAGAAATGCGTGTATACTGCCGTGATTCAGTCATTGATATACAACTTTTCCGACTCGTGATGAAACGATCGAATCTTTTTTTTTTTTATTGATTGTCGATAGTAAAAAAAAAAAATTACAATTGAGGGCGTCGATGGCGCGTCTATATACGAAGGCACTACTTGTTAAATATAAATACGAGATATGGAATAATTTGTACAAACGATTTAAACCGATTTTCGTATTTCGTTCGGCAATAAGAGAATTTTTTTTTTTCTTCAATTTTCCCTTGTACTTTTCGTTGTGGATTTTTGGTGGCTGAGTCATTGCTAGTTTTTGATTATTCTGTGATCGAAAAAAAAAAAAAAAACGATAGGGACTGATAGTTCCATATGGCGATATCATTGAATGATGGCCTCCGGTGTTTTATTTTTTTTTTTTTTTTTTTTCGTAACTCAATACCTATCGCGATATTCGTGTAACTTAATTTTTTAATAACCCCGTAAGAACGACGAAGTTTTGAAAATAAAGTGTACAGTGAGGTCAGTTGGTTGTACGAATAAAAAAGACAAGAAAATTTCATTATGGTTATTGATTTCCGAATATCCCGAGTCCGTTTTTTTTTTTTTTTAATATTCTTATCGTTACTCTTGTTCTTCGATGTCGTGGAAATTCGAGCTGTTCGTGAATCGAAATAAGAATATTAGTGCTCTCGGACCAAAAGGTCCCAATTCTTCATGCAATACAATAAGATAAAAAAAATACAAAGAGACCGAAATAAAAATTCATAAATATTCGGATCCGCCTGCCTGATGGATGATCGTCGTCGGACTCGCTTCCGGTTTGCCCTTCATTATTTTCCCCGTAGAATATTTCATTTTATTTTAAAAAAAATTACATTAATCGGGACAAATAAATTTGAACCGTTCACAAATATATTTATTATTGTCAATATTACACTTTATATGTACACGAGGATGATATGAATGTGATTTGCATCAGTTCGAATTTGCCATTGACTATTAAAATGTGCAAGCTTTAACAAAGTAGTTTAACACTTTCTTCGATCGGGCTCTCTATTCTCGATAATTTAATGACCGCGCTCCCTTAACATATCTTCGCGTGCCAGCTAATGGACTATGGCCATTGGAAGTTCGACAAGGCGAAAAATATCGATGTATGAATCTCGAAGGTGAAAGAAACTGGTACGCTTTTTTTTTTAGCTACTTACTTTCCATTGCTTGATACTCAGGTATTTTACCTTACGAATAGACTTTTTTTTTTTTCTGTAATTGACAATGCTGATTGAAGTCCCGACACGCCTCGCGGACTACCAAAGCGGAAGTAGAGTTGTCCGTTGTCCAGGAGGAACGTGACAACACAACGCATTCCGGAATTTCGTGCCTGCTCTTTTTGTAATATTTCAAATTTGGCCGAAACGTCTACTCTCGAGGCCATTTACGGAAATCAATTTCATTTCCGTCGAGCCACAAAGACCGGATGAACAATACATTTTTTTTTTTTTTTTGGAACTTTGAGGCCGCGCTCTCGTAAAATTTCAGTCTGATAACATTGTGGACATTAAATGAGAATTCGCGTCCTGGCTGACGATCGAGAAATTTCAATTTTTCTCGTTTGGGTTTAGAGATAGACTCACTACCTCCACGGATCACTCTCGTTGAACATCCTCACTATGTTGTCACGCAGCATCTTTTCTTGTTCTGTGATAGAGAAAAATATATAGCGATCGAGAATTTATGGAAGAAGAGAAACGCAACAAGTCGCCTATGTCGACTATAAATTTCATCGAAACGTTATTACGACAGAGCCAACACTCACCGGGTGTCAGATTCGCAATTATGCACTGTTTTCTGAGAAACTCCAGACAGAGATTCCGCGGCAAGCCAAACGCGTGCATGTTGCAGGTAAATGTGCTGAAAAAAAAAACAAAAATGTAGATCATCTTATAGGCAACGCGTTCCTGTAAGTCTTGACCATTGGATTCAGGCGCATTACCCCAATTGTCCGAAGACAATGTTTGCCTGGAATTTACGATCCTCGGCTGCGATGGTTTCTTGATCCAATGACTTCGAGCGGGCGGGCACGGGCCTCATGGCCCTCTCGCATTGCACCGCATCGAAGAATGCTGCCGTCCAGAAACGCATCGACGTCCATATAGGTTGGACTCGCAAATGAGTGTACAAGTATTCGCGATAAGGCTCCAGGCCTGGCACTTCGACTGGAAAACGACAGTGATGTGAATTTTGCGTCGACAGGCTCAACGGTAAATGGTGCTTTGCATGCAATTCAATTTTAACCCTTCGTCGTCATCCTGGGTAGAATCGAACCGTCCATCAATTTTTGGCATTATATAATAGTTCCCGGCTCCGAATAAAATTTATCCTCTTCACATGTCCGAATAAATACGTTTTTTTTTTTTTCGAACGCGCACTATTCTACTATTTTTTTCCCAAAAGTAGCATATCTAAGGAGTATCGCGTTCAAATTTTAGGTAAAAATGTTGAAAATTCACGGAAGTATGATTTTTTTTAGCGAAAAAAGTGTCTTTTTTTGCGTTTTCACCTCTTTATGAATTTTTTTCGATACGTCGCCATTTTATTTCTTGAAAATAAATTTTTCGTACATCATCGAGAAAGTTCAAAGCATGTTGCGTAATTTTTTGAACCAATTCGGACGGATAGTTTGGTCACGATACTTTTTTGAAAACTGACTGGGTAGAATCGAGCGAAGGGTGACCACCGCGATTGAATTTAGAAGTGTGACCACGAAGGATTAAATCCAAACAAACGAAGCCTCGAAAGGAAAATATCAATTAAAATGATCAGGATCAGTTGATTCAAAGAGTGCTAAAAAAAATCGCGATAACTTTCAATCACGTGTGATGAAGGGAGGCATGGAGGATGATGGAGCTTCAGGTCACGTAACAAGGTTGAGTACCTCCCAGGATAGGATTAAAATAAAGTCGGTAAATGATTGCCCGTGAGTAACATACATTCGGACTGGAGCGAACCTTCGTGATAGAATGTGAAGCACATATTCATGAGGCTCTTGGCCGGTGCGAAGTCGTCAGCCTCGTGACACTCGAACAACGCAACCGCGAAATGTTGGGCAAGCGAATAGAACGATGCCTCGGTCACGCAAGCTCCTGCTCTCCTTGCGTTCACCACTCTGGCGAACCAAATTCTGCCGGATTCTGTCTGCGAAACGATTCAACGGGAGCATTTACATTTTATTTGAAATTCAGCAGTTCAGACGACGAGCTTGGCCTTCACGGACGGCTGAATTCTATTAAGTCGTCAGTGAACGATTTTTTTTTATTGCTGGTTCGCCTATTTCTCCGTCTTTATGGTTTGGCGTTATAATTACGAAAGCGCCATACTTCGATACGTTTGCTAGGGATTAATGAACACAAAGTTACGGAAACTCACGAGAACCATTTGTCCAAAGTTGGCTTTGCGTTCCTGATCAATGCTGCTCGGGTCTTCGAAGAGGAGAGGCACGAAAGATTTCATGAAATCGGCGGCCGCCTCCTCGGACTGGCTGTCGGCCGAAAGACTGGAAGCCCACGACTGAACGGATCCTGATGATCCTGTGCAAATAAAAAGACGAAGAAAAAAAAAAACGCCCCAATGGAGATGCGGTGCTTGTTCTGGATCGAGAAATAAAATCGAAGACTTACCGGAGCGTTGCCAAACTCTGCGACCGTCCAAGTTGGAGTCCAAGCTCGTGCTGGGTCCGTAGCCGTCCTGATCACTGGCCGATCCGCTGCTGCATGGAATGTCTGAAAGAGTAACAGAGGGTCATACCGAAAGTTGAAAAGAGATTCGATCTCGAAGACCGGATGGATAGAATGAGGATGAAGAAGAAAAATATTGTTGCTGATGAGAAGATCGATACCGTGAACTGGGGTAACTTTGGGATTGGGGGTACAACTTTTTAATTTTCCACCAACACCAGCCAACCCAAACATCATGGCTTATGAATTGGAGCGCAATCACTGCTTCAAGATTGGGACAAAGATGAGGAATTTTTATGAGGGTGTCATTGCGGTTGTAAAGTCATGCCCGTGTTTTGGAAGAAGGTTAATTTCGTACAACACCATTGTCTCAGTTACCTAGCTTAATATACATTGGCAGGATCCATAAAAAAACCTGAGTGTCCCATGTCCCGGTTTACGATAATTAGAAAGCAAAAAACGTTGTTTTTTTTTCAACTTCTCACCCGCTTTATAATTGAGTTTCTCGTACGGATCCGGTCCAGTCGCCTTGATGTCTTTTTCCTGCAGCGGTTCTATACTCTCGATGCTGTCCCTGTCCGGGCTCGTCTCGTCACCGATCATTTCTTCCTTCCGGACCGACGTCGATCTCGAGGAGGCAATCTCTTCGTACGTCATACCGGGCGGATATTTTCGCGATCTTGAAAAACTCGCCGGTGCTTGACGCTCCAATTTATGACGTGCCATTGCCTCGTAATCCTCGTACGAAAATCCTGGACCGAATCTATCGACAATTATCACATGAGAGCTGGAATTTGGAGCATTTGATTTAGTGGAACGATGAAAAAAAAAAAAAAAAAAAAAGGAGCCTCCTTAAGGGCATGTACAAGGTCAACACAATCTCACAAATTTTCCAACCCAGTTTTCTCACAAATGGTTACGGTTTTTTTTAGCAAAAACAAAGCATCAGGCACTGAAGAATATCCCGACACAGTGCTTGACGATTTTCTTTTGTCCGAAAAATTCATCTTTGACAAATCTCGGTTCGAAAATTGTACCAATCTCTCTCGCACTCGTATGTCGCGTGGTAACACCTTAAACTTCGCTTTAAGAATAGTGGCAAGTGTACCTGGGAAGTCTGAGCTTTCGTCGGGAGGTCATATCGTCCTCTTGATTAAGCTCGCACGACGAAGGATGCGGTGGCGACGATGCGGGCGTCGAAGACGTTCCCAAGTCGCTGTCCTCGAGGCTGTTGCTCAACACCGAACCTATTCGATTGCCCAAGCCCTGCAGATACTCACCGCCTCCGCCCAATGCCGATTTCATCGATCTCAAAGCACCTCTTGTTCTGCACATCAACGATCCTCCACCGGTTGACGGCAGGGCCGTTGTTACGTCTACCATGGCCTCTGCATGGACCGAAAAAACCATCTCAGCATCCAACGAGCATATGATGAAATAATAAAAAAAAAAAAAAACAATCTGTACAAAACAAGCTTCTGCTTTTTATTTCTTGCCATGCAATTAAATCGAAAGATCAATAAAGACTGGCGTATCGTTATTTGACATTTTTATTTTTCACCACCTTTCTGTAAATTTAAATGTAAAACTATCTATGTTTCGATTGTAAAAAAAAAAGTGTGTCGGTCTGTCGTTCAACCGCCACTGGCTCGTTGTATCGCGTGTGCGTTAAAAATCGGTTACGTGGCACGATTAAACACAATCGTGGCCGGATGCGGCAAGCGATACGCCGCCCTCTTACGCAATATAAAACTTTTATCAAATGCTCGCAAATGCATTCGCAACGATACCGCCGCATCAAGAAAAACATTGAACGTTCTTATACAAATTCGAAATATAAATTTCATCGTTTCGTTTCATCTTTCCCCCGCCCCCAATGAGACTGTACAATTTTCAAAATGACATGACGGAATTTCACCGAAGCTATGAAAAAAAAAAAAAAAAATCACTGTCTTCAAAAACGCAACGCAGTCCTAATTGGATCGTGCAAATTGCCCGCATATGTTTCCCGCTATGCGGGTATTTCTATCTATACCTTTCGTATAATTCCTACCGAGAGTTCTCGGTAGCCAAACGAATCGAGAGTAATCGAGTTGGCGAAACATCAAATTAAGATTCCATCGAGTAATCGCTTCCTCCAATTATCTTTTATCGTTCGAAGCCTCTAAACTTCACAAATCTCAGTCCAATCAAAAGACAGATTGGTACGACGAAAATTATTTTACCGTTTGCTTCTCTGATCATTTTCACTAATACTAGCTTAAGGCCTTGGGCCACTCTAGAGGCAAAAGAAAAGGACATATTTTGTGATTTTTTTTTCAACAATCTTTTGGAATATAATTTTGTAGGTACTAAGGTACATTTTTAACAAAAAAAAAGAATCGATTTTTGGCAAATCCTCGAGTGGCCTAAGGCATACATCGAACTATCGAAGTTTCGAATTTAAAAAAAAGCCATCAATCAATGCAAACATAGCGGAATTATGCCCCTGTATACGTGTTTTTAGAATTCTTTTACGATAAAAAAAAAATGTCATCGCTAATAAAATGACACATTTGTGCCGTGTCTGAATTGTGCACTGCTTTTAATTTATCAAGAAATTGAAAATTTCCGACTACAAAAATCCAGCCACACGATGGAACCATCCGAATTCATTGATGACTTCAATTACGAGCAAATATTAATTTGCCAAGCTGTCGATTGCTTCCCGCTTATTGACTGATTTATCTTAGGCTCCGTATTGTTCCTAAGTAGTGCAAACCCGCGATAGTCTGACACGCAGCTGTCCAAATTCTCCGTATGTCACCTACCGTCAGTGCAATGCAGATATGTATGAAACACTCCGATGCACTTTTTCGAGATCCTCTAGTCTGGCTGTTGAGACTTTTGCCGAACTGGTGAGTTCGAACGTTGGTAAAATCGTAAAGAACAATCCCCACATATAACAATCACAGCGAAAAGCCAAGTTACACACGTGTCCGATCACTGGAATCGTCTTCGTGTGCCGCAGGCGGCCTAACGCCGCATAAAATACTGTCTCCCTCTCTCCCTCTCTCTCTCTCTCTCTCTCTCTCCCCCTCTCTCTCTCTCTCTCCCTCTCTCTCTCTCTAACGCTTTTCCAGCTACTTTGCAGTGCCCAGTTAGCGCGACACGTGACGAGCAATATAACTCGCGCAGTCGCACAATTCGATCAATAACCCAACTGCAGCAGCAGCCCGGCATAGCAGAGTGCATCGATGTTCCGAAACCAGAAAAAAAAACCAAAATTTCTATTTTCTTCAAAATCCTTCGTTCAATCACGAGTTATACTTATCCACTAACAGAAATTTGGTTTTTTAATTTCAGATAAAGCTATCATGAGTTATCCTGACCACCATGAGGACACTTTCTTTTTTTAAGGGTCTCCGGAAAACAGATCCCACCAGCGGAGTTTTCCAAATTTTTGAAAAATATTGTTGACACGTTGCTCTTTCATGTGCTTAACATTTTGAAAATAATTTATATATTTAAAAAAAATAGAATATACTTTTTTTTAGCTTCTAAATCCACGTAACCCATTAATGGCATTTTTCGATTTTCTGTTCCTAACTCCACAGGAAATATTTACGAATAGCACAAAAACTAGAGTTTCCTCTTACGAAGAGCTCTACGCGTGCCTGAAATATGTTCGTTTATCAATGCGGGAAGTGTTGTCTCATATTCGAGAAAAACATTGCTCTCTGGCCACCTGGTGGAACTATCCAAAACTAATTTAAATTCCTCTCGATTGCAATCATTCAAATTTTTGCTCAAATTCCACTTAATATTCGTATACTCGAAGTATGCTCGCAGAGTACTACAGACTAAAATTGTTTGATGGACGGAAAGGTAAGCCTACGGGCTGCTAACGGCCTGAGGTAAAGGGAAAGGGCCTAGCTTGAACGGGAAAATCTTAGGATCGGAATAGCGCTCTTTGTCACGCCAATCAACGATAATACGAAATTTTTCATGATTATTTCGACACCGGATAGTCTAGACGTTCGCAACGTTGACAGTATACATTTGGAAAAGTAGAATCCAATAAATCACTCAGTCGCTTGAGCATGATGGCATCTGTCTTTTATTATGCATTCATAAACGTGGTCCACTTCAGTCCTACGGTGTGTGACGTGCAACACTCGACACTCTCGAGAATATCAAACGAGTGGCATCGAGTGCGCCAACTGTATACAAATGATTTGTTCTTTTTTTTTCTTTTTTGTTACGAAGTGTTACTAAAATCTATGTTCATCTATTCGATAAGATCTTTGGAAAGATTTTCAACGACGCATTGTTGTTGTTGTTGTTCTTGTTGTTTTTTTTTAATTACGTTTACATAACAATTATCCACTTAGAAAATCCCGCGCCTCCTTTTTCCTTTTGTTACATATTATAAATAATATCTTCAGCTAAACAGCATTGTCTGTGAAGTGAATACAGATGGATCAAGAAGTTTCGCGTTATGGCTCTTCGGTAACTGAAAGAGAGAGAGAGAGAGAGAGAGAGAGAGAGAAAAAGAAGAAGAAAATAAAAGACGATTTCACTTCCACGCTTGCTTCTGGGCTTTTTGCGATGCTAATTTCTTGGTCACGTAGGACGATATCAACAGAGCAACTAGGACTATCACAATAAGATAGTAGTCGAAGTCTTCTTTCAATACGTCAAAGTTCTTCGACGGTGCGACTCGAGTATAGTAGAGATCTGCAAAGACGGAGAAGACAAAAAACGTATAATTCGATGCAAGATTGATTTTAGGGTAAAAAAATTTTACGATGATGATGATGATGATAATGACTAACCGAGGCCGCGCACAAAGACTAAACAGGTACTCTCAAGGCCACTGGGACTCGTATGAATTGACGATACCCTGAATACACTTTGGTTATAATTAACAATGGCATCCATGTGTATAGGTATTTCCGGCGTGTATGGAATGACACCCTCCTCCCTAACGTCAGGATTAGTAGGCCTTCTTGGATCCACCATCATCCAAGGTAGCTCCAATATACCACCGTTCGCTAACGACACCAATATGTGCTTGCTCGTTATTCCTTTCTCGGTTATGGTCTCGCGCATCGACTCTATAGAAGCTGGAAATATGAAGGCTTGTCTCTCCACGATTGGCAGCCTCGTTGTTGTCAATGACGAAAATACTGTGAAATCCAAAAGACAGTGAAGATTTTTCCTCCGTTATTCGTTAGTCGAGAATTTCAAGTGTAACACAAGTCGGGAGGTGAAAAATCTTGCTCTACCTGTAGTGTTACTTTGCATTTTACCCTCGTACAATTCGAGAGTTGCGATTTCGGTTCTTCGACTTTTCTCGTTGTAGTAACTGTACAGTATCCAATTCTCCGAGTGAACAACGTGAATAGGTCCTCGCACGCGTTTGTGAACTATTGAGAATATCATTGCTCCGGAAACGACGTCAAGGAGATAAAGATTAAGCGTATCTGTCGAATAAATAATTCATTTTAAATTATCTGTAAAAAAAAATAATTTTTAAAAAACAAACGTTTATTAAAATAAAAGCATGTAAAAAAATCTCCCTCTCGTTTGTCGGTTGAAGAGAAGCTTCGCGATGGCAAGGCCTCTTTTATTTCCATGATTCAGCATAGCGCTCGGTCTCACAGTGTGCTCGATAATCGATAATACTCACTTTTGTACGCACTGCCGACACCTTCGGTGACGATAGCGACGAGATTTGGATTGATGTATTTGTAAAGTACGGACCGATCGCCCAATACGCGGCCCTGCGAATGCACCCGCTCGAGTGGATTCTTCGAAACGACCTGGCTTATCTTCTGAGACTTTGCGGATAATACGATCTCCCAAGCTTTGTGAGCTATCAATTCCTGATTGATCGCACGAAAGAGAGAGTCAAGCGATAAAAACAGTTGGAAAATTGTCATCGGGGTTCGTTGATAAGTGGACGTTGAACGTTACCTGCGGTGTGCTGTAGGACAGCGAGAAACCAGAAAGTACACCGGTCGCTCGATCAGCGGTGAAAAGATACGTGCTCTTTCCCACCGACGCGGCAAACGCCGTAGCACTCTCGGGATGAACGTGAATCTTGTCTCTACTGTCCAAGATCAATATAGCACGTAGAAAGTCCTCGTTTGCTGTGTGCAACAACAACGACTGTTTTATCTTGTAACCCAATTTCTCGATTCCTCCAAGGGGCTGTCCATTTATCGGGTTGAACGTATAAATTATTCCCTCGCCGGATTTCTAAAACGTTGATCGAACAACGATAAAACTTAGGTATCCGTGTCGTTCGTTTTTAATTTAAGGAAATTTTCAGCAGCACGTAATACGTGTCAAACCTTATCGGTTGCCAGGAGAGCGCACTGAGGTGGATGTGGAAAATGAATGCTACCTCGTTGAACGTAAAGAATCATTGTATTCGAGTCCTTCGTCAAGCCCTGGATTTTTCCGACCCTCAATTGCCATATTATTTCGCCTTTTCTCGTTTCAATACCGTACAGCTGTAATTTGAATCGTTGAAAAACGAAACCAAGATAATCCACGAAGGACGACGAGAGATCGAAGAAGAAAAAAAAATACTCGATGATTTATCGAGTAAGATACGTTTTTTTTTTCTTTGGCGAACTGACCTTGCCAGCTGCAGTAGCGACCACGATCATTTTGTGCAAGCCAAATTGATCTCTCACTAAATCAGCTCGTTGATTGGACAGCTGAGGTATGACTCCGAAAAGCGTTTGCATCAGAATTTTCACTTGGTTTGCTTGAGCGCTTATTCTCCTGACGAACATCCCTACTAAATCCCCTGTGAGTAAAAAACAACATTCGAATGTTCCTTCAGTTACGAATGACACGAGAGGCAACTACACTGGCAAAAATAATTACAGGCTCGAATCGTTCTTTTTTGTCAAAATTTTCGATCGTCACACAGCTTTGCGAGAGAAGGTGGGACAGATAAATGTAAAGAAGCATTTTCAAGCTGGAAGTCTCGTCGAAATCACATGAAAATATTTCTCACGTTTATTCTCGGACCAAGAAAAAACGTACTGATCAAATTCTTTATGTTCCAGCTTGACAATGCTTTTGTATTTGTAAACCAGCGGGATTTCGTGCTCGATAAATCGGTAAATCGGGTCCTTGCATATCTGCAAATAGACACAATTATTCCGCCTTCAAAGCTTCGGGGTACGGCAACCAAGCTGAAATATCAAAGGCGCTAACGGTGAGCCTATCGGAGAGCATTGGTACTTTTGATTTATCGGGCTACATTCTCTCGTTTTATTCTGTCTAATCATGCACTGCGTTGTACGTTGTTACATGCGTTACTCCGACGTAGAATGGCGCCGGTTGATCGATCAGAGAATTCTCTCAAAGATCGCGAAGAATATCATTTGAACTCTAAGCTAGTTCGAGTTGAGCGAAACGCCCGAAAAAACAAACCAGGTAGGATTAATTTACACGGGAAAGAGGTTATTCGAAGGATCTCATGCCACTGTTTAAGGAGGTACAACTACTCTCTCAGAGTCAACAAAGAGTTAACTTATATTGAATATTCGTATTGTCGATCCCAAAGTGCCAAATTTGTGGTAAATATTTTATTTATCGCATGTTAAAAACTGAAAAATTAGATCCTCAATGAGTCTGGATCGACCGTCTCCATAACGACGACGTGCTTCACTAGCTCAAAGTCCTCGACTTTGCAATTTTATTACGAAATAAGAAAAACTGAACGGTCAATATAGCTCAAATTATTCCAAAGGTTTGAAAATATAACAGGCCCGAAAGTTCGATTCTACTCCATGATCGTACCTCCTTAATTGCACCGGAAATACGTAAAAAAAAATACGGTTAGAGTAGACAAAAGGGAGAGACAGCAATCCAAACTAGCCTGATTCGCCATTACTTACATGTACCGTCTACATCAATACCTGCCAGCAGCCATTCATGAAAGAAAGTTGATTAATGTCACTTGATCGTTAAGGTCCTGTGTATTAGTGAAGAATATTTCGAAAAGCCGCCTTCCCTCGACACATATCGTATACGTAAATTAACTGTACGGAACATTTGGCACCAAGCAGTCGCGTCAGACTGGCTCGTTAACGAAACTTTTTTTTCGAGGTACTTTTGTCCCGGGACTTTCCAGCTGATTGGCCCATTTCATCCAGGTACTTACTCTCTTTTTGATCGAATTCGGTCTCGATCGTTTGATCGCGATCGGACATCGGTAGCTCGAGAATCTCCACAGCGACGATATTGGCGAGAGCCTCCTCTCGCAGCCACACGACTTTGTTGTTCTGGAGAAAGGCGAGACTGTGATCCTCGGATGCGACCAAGTGACGACAGGCAAGACCTTTGGCCTGCCTCGAGCACGTCGAAGCCATTACGCTCGGGGACAGCAACGAGCTGTGGCTCATCGAGGACGAAAGATTTGGCAACGGCGTCGAGGTGTAAAGCTCCACGGCAGCTATTTGCGTCACCTGCCAAACAACCGCCATAAGTAAGTGCTTTCTTTTCTTTTTTTTTTAGATACGCGTACCCCATCTTTGAAGGTCGTTTCCAGCAGGATCTTTTCCTTCTCGGCTAGAGTCACGTAAAGACCGGCATCCCCGCTGACATCGCGAGATATTGGTTCGACGGTTTGGCCCACGACGAGAACGCGTTTTCGCTGACCATCGTCGGCGCTAACGGCCAGTACCGTCTCGTCCCCAGGCACGGACTCCAAACGGTAAGGGCCCTGCGCCCCCGCACCGAATATCGTGTTGATCGTAATCGACTGCGTCTCGGCATTCGCATCGAACAAATTTACGAGGAACAATATCGCCAGGGAATTGTCACCTTTCAGGCACGCCAAGTACGGTGGGCTCAAAACGCATCTGAAAAAAAAGTTGCGGTATAGTTCGTGTCACGCGCTAGAATTGTGTTGAAAAAAAATTGTAAAATAATTTTTACTGAGTGTCTCGATCGATGAACGGCGCAGAGACTTTTCTCTCCTTCAACTTTTCTCCCGTTTTACTGTCGTACGACGTGACCTCGACGCCGCTGTTGTACAGGGGCAATATGTGGTGGAGAGTGCCATTTTTTATGTGCCACTTCACATCCTCGAGCCTAGAGAAGAAAATCATTGGTCGGCCGCAGGAAATAAATGTCAATCGGTGATCTTAGGAGTTTAACGATTTGCAATTGCGGTGAAATTATGACGTTGAAATTTTGCATCGTTGGAATGTAGTTTATTTCTTTATTTTTATTATGAAAAAATTCATTAATTACCAAAAGAAAACTTGTTGAAAGTAATTACAAATTGGCTGAAAAAATCGAAAGAACAAAAAGAATTTTTATGAATCTAAAAGAATGAATTTGCGTTTCCAACAATGCAAACTTCAAGATCGTGTGATATTGCTCTTGGCGTGCGTTGGGTGAAAGTTTGCGAGAAACGACGCGTGTAATATCGATCGTAATTTCAATATTATGGCGCAGCTTGTAATGTGAAAATTAGTAAAAAATCACGACAACAATAACAACGTGGAAATTTGTCAGCGGAAAAAGAAAAACCTTTCAGCACTGTACAGTCCGACTGTGGAAAATGATACAAACGGTGTGTCTCTCCTGAAAATCGAACATCACCGTTTCGAGCATTAAAAATAATATATACCCACGTTAATGCCGGAGCCTGCATTAGAAGGTCCGAAAAATCGTTTTTTTTTCTTATTGCTTAAATCGATAGATATCCAAGAATATATTTACAAAGTTACAGAGGCTAATTGTAAATATTTCCAAAGATACAAGGCCAAAAGCAGAGAAGCTTTGATTGATATTTTCCCCTATCGAAAACTTTGAAGCGCTTTTTGATTCAGGCTCCGGCCTTGAAGGCACGCTAGATATTTACATTAAGGTAAAATTGTACATTCTTGGAAAAAGAATCCTATCTTGGAAGCCTAGGACGTTGGTAGTTGCGATAGAAAAAATGGAATGCCCGAGCTGGCGAAATTATACAAGCTTTTCGTTTGGATGACGTACCTCTCAGGATTTTGTTCCGCGACTGGCCAAGAGTTCAAAATATGGCCAGAGGCTAAATCCCACGCTCTGACTATGGCCGGCACGCCGCCGCTGACCGATACGAGTTCGCCGTCCGCCACGCCGCCCAGATATCTGATCCTTCCCGTGGAGCCTTTCTCCAGTATCCTCCTCCATAGGATTTGACCTGAAAGAAGGTAAAGGTATCGGAAAACAGGCGCGCACGAAAATTCCAATATTCGTCGAGTCGCGGCAAGTTTTTTCCTCGACTCACCGGTCTTGATGTTGAGAGCAGCGACGACGTTCTCCTCCGTAGCGACGATGATCTTTTTAGCTGCGGTGACTGTGTCGAAACTGGCGAACTTGATTCTTCCGACGTAATTTTGTCTCCTTGACGAGGCAAGGAAGAAGGAGGCGAACAAACCAAAAGTTGAGAATAGACACGAAAATACGTGGATTGCTATTGAAAGCCAAAGTTGGGTTTTGCGAAAAGACGCCCATGGGGCCTTTGGCAAGTTATTTACCAATCAAACTTTCCGACTTGATCCTCGTAGAGGCCAAGGGAGATGCTGAGCAATCCAAAGAGCACGATCAAATGCTGGAACAACTGTGCATCGGGTATAAACCGGTTCATGTTTCCTGCGTGAGGCCCCTTAACGCGGGGGAACTCGTGGACAGTGAAACACAACGGACTCGTGTGTACGTATACACGGTCAAGCGTGTCCCGTGAACTTCTGTTCGGGAGCGGCCATATTGAAAATGATTAGGCGTGTATGTGTACCCCTACCCCTCGTGCTGTTTTTACTCATTAATGCTTTTTGTACATTCAAATTTATAAGGATCACGCGTATCAGCCGAATACCTAATTGTCCTTGGTGCTGTCAGTTACGAATTTACTTTTCTATTATTTTCCCAATTGTGACGTATTTCCGTGAGTATTGATTTTTTTTCTCAGGGGGTTCCGGCGGCGCGGAAAATCGGCGATTTCCGGAATTTTGTTTGAGAGAGGTGGCAATCCGGATTTGTTTTTCTTCAAAACTCAACAGTATTGAGAATGATAAAAGAAAATCAATTTGCAATTCCGATGGTCCGAAATTGTGTAGGACGAAGGGAAAGGTGTGTCACGCCAGTGCGAGAGAGAGATGGCTGCAATTTTCGAGAGATTTCTCAGTGAAGCATAATACTTAGAGGAAAAGGAAAATCGTCGAGCTCTGCGTCGGTGAATTCGACGGAGCGTGAAGCTTCGTTGTTCCGCGCAAAGTTCAACTGTCGGTGAGAAAGCACCGTCGGAAGATTCTGTGAGGTTATGTTGACCCAGTGAATGCTCTAAAGTTCAATTATGGCGAGGCGCTAGTGTAGGAGGCGCGATTTTTGTAATTCTAATTCGTACTGAATGTCCTAGAGAATTTGCAAAGTTTTTGGATTCAGTTGAGGGTTATATCGTCGCAATTATCAGAATTCCTACGCTTAGTAATTGCAAGTGATTAATACCAATTAGCGTGCTCAGTAATTTCAATTAATACCACTTAATTATTATCCTTAGTAATTACAATTAATTAACACCAATCGATTGATTCGCTTGCGACAACGATCATAAGATATTGCAAAAGTACAAAAATACAAAAGTTATTTGTTCCGCGCCGAAAGACAGAAACATCGATACGGTAAGATGGTTTAGAAATTATTCCTTCACGTCGCCGATGCCGTCACGATTGATGGCAAACATCGCTTCGCTCTCGGGCAAACAGGGCGAGTCGTAAATCTTGCATATTCTGGTCTCGCCGCGTCCCTTGCGCAGCGACAATCTCGTAGTGCTCGAGTGAGCGATGATATTACCGCCGATAGGTTTCTTCTGATCGCCTCCGAACATACTGGCGGCGCCGTCCACATTGGCGACGACCTGATTCGTGATGACGACGGCGACGCCGTGCTCGTCCGCAAGTCTGAGTAGAAGCCTGACGAAACGCGCGAGATGAATTTGCCGAGCGTTGAGTTCGCCACGACCCGTGTAATCTGTTCTATAAAGCCCGGTCGCGCTGTCGATGATGAGAAGAGCGTAACGCGACTCGGTCATCATGGCGCTCGCCTGAATGGCCAGTTGAGTTTGGTGATCGGTATTGTAGGCGCGAGCGCACGCGACGTTGTCGAGAACCGCGTCGCCCGCTATGTTGTAACGCTCCGCGACGGCTATCAGACGCTCGGGACGAAAAGTTCCCTCCGTGTCCACGTAGAGACACTTGCCTTCAGCGCCGCCCAAATCGATCGGCAGCTGACAATTTACCGCCAATGTATGACAGAGTTGAGTCTTGCCGGTACGAAATTCGCCGAAGAGTTCCGTTATCGAGCCCGTCTCTATGCCGCCGCCCAGCAGCCTGTCCAGCTCCGCCGAGCCCGTCGAAATGTACACGATGTTAGCTCTCATCTGATGGATCTCCGTCGCCGACTTGAAACCCATAACTACGAGCTTGCAAGCCTCTTGAAGTATCTTCTCCGCTTTGGCTTCGCTCACGCCTTTTATCGCTAGGAGATGCTTCTTAGGCGCGAATGCTACCGCCTCCACCGTGTAGTAGCCCGCCTCTTGAAGCTTCTTTATGTCTGTCGCGTTGATGCCATTTCCCTGGGAAGGAGGGAACGTCAGGTTTAGGCTATCGGGAATTTTTTGCATTCGGGGATTTTTGTGGGAGACGAACCTCCAAACTTTTGATGAGCTTTGCTCCATGAGCGACGTCGGCTTCCTCGTTCTCCTCGACTGGCCTCGTCGTTGCCGATTCTCGAATTTCGGACATTCTTTCGCAATCGTTATTCACCTATTGTCGAAACAAATCGTGAAAATTTGCAAAAGTTTTCACGAAGTGACGCGAAACTTTGTACGCTTGAATTCAAAATTCACTGTCAATTGTTGGAGACGTTCCAGTGCGGTGTGTGCCGCATTGTGTCCACACGGTGCCGCGTTCGGCCGTGGCGCAGTCATCGAATGGACCTGTACGCTCCGTTCGCCAGTCAGTAGCGACACGGCGCGTCGCAAACTGGCCTCAAAAGCTTCACAAGCTGGACCTGTGTTGATCTTTGCACGTGTGAAAATACGATCTTCGAGAGCGGCGTAATACTCGTAAGAACAATCATCACGTTTATTATCATTGAAAAAGCCGACAATTAGGAATACCAAAGCGCATGCACATTAAGCGAGTATCTTTGCCAAACTTTCAAGCCAATTTTGCAGGTTATGCGTAGAACGTGAAATTTTGGGCATTTGGAATAAAATATATGATTTCGAAATCAAGTCTCATCACAAGCGTCTTACGTTCGAGCCAACATTTAGCCAAAAAGAGTACAATGACCTCGCTGGTTCCTCCAGTCTCGGTGCGAGGTATGACTCGCCTCGAGCGCGACTCGTTCGCTTCGACAATTCTCGTGCCCTGCCTCAAGCTGGGTCCCGCCAAGCTCTCGGACCTCACGCCGATCCTCAAGAAGTACATTCTCAAACTGAAGAAGTTAAAGCCCATGAAGACTGAGGAGGATCGTACCGTCGTTTATCTGGATCCAACAAAGATTCGGAGCACGAGCGACCTGGAGCCGGCGGACGCGGAGATTCTTCTCAGATACGCGGAAAAGGTCGAGCGGACGAGCGTAACTCTGACCTACGAAAATTGGCAATCGGAGGAGATACTTCGAGCTATTTTGCCCGAAGATGTCGAAGTTCCTACGTCCTTCAGCAAGGTGGGACACATAGTACACGTGAATCTTCGCGATTCGCAGCTTCCCTACAAGCGTCTGATCGGCGAAGTTCTCCTGGACAACGTGTCGCAGGCTCGCACGGTTGTCAATAAATTGAACACGATAGACACGACTTACAGGCACTTTTCGATGGAGATATTGGCGGGCGAGAATGACACTGTGGCGACGGTAAAAGAGAACGGCTTCGCTTATAAATTCGACTTTGCCAAAGTCTACTGGAATCCGCGTTTGGCGACCGAACACGCGAGATTGATAACGTTCATGAGAGCGGGCGACGTGCTCTACGACGTTTTCGCGGGCGTCGGTCCGTTTGCCGTTCCGGCGGCACGCAAGGGCGTTCGTGTGCTGGCCAACGATCTCAATCCCGAATCGTACAGGTGGCTGGTTCGCAACATCGCGGCGAGCAAGGCCAAGAATGTTCAAGCGTTCAACAAGGACGGTAGAGATTTCTTGCGCGACGACGTGAAGAAAGATATTCTGACGAGGCGGGAGAAAAAGTCATCCGGCCGCGAACACGTGGCGATGAATCTGCCGGCTTTGGCGTACGAATTTCTCGACGTGCTCAGCGGCTGGTTCGACGCGGATGGAGCGCGTGTACTTTGCGAAAATTCACCGATCCTTCATCTCTATTGTTTCGTGAAGACGGAGAAGGATGACTGTCCGAAGGAACTCGCGAGGAAACTCGTTGAGGAGAAGATCGGCTGTTGTCTGAGCGGCGAATGCCTCAGGGCCGTCGATCATGTGAGAAACGTTGCGCCGAACAAGGAGATGATGAGAGTCTCGTTCGCGCTGACGGAGAATATGATCAGGACGGAGGAACCAGCTAGGAAAAGGCCAAAGATCGAGGCGCTCACTGAAACATTGATCGTCGATGATGTTCCAGGCGAAGATGGGAAAGAGCCGGAAAAACGACAGGACCAAGAACGTATTTAAAGTGGCACTTGCGACCTCAAATTCCAAAGGCTCATCCACGTCCAAAGTTGGAGCGACAAAAGCAAAGAAGGTAACTCGGCGTTTTCTTCGCAATGTCGTAATTCATCTTGATTCTGTGGCTCATTCGTTGCTTTTAATTTTAGGCCAGCCGAGACAACGTGTTCAAGCGAAACAAAGATAAGATCAAGTACATTGATCAGCAATTGCAAACTTTGCGCCCTTTGGTGAACGCGAAACGGACCGTACCGAAGACCCAACCACTCGCGAGAGTCGACAAAGCTGAATATTCCGGCAAGTCGAACGACTCGAGGCCTCAAGAGGCTACGGCGATGGTGGAAAATCTTAAAATATGAACTTTTCTCCGGCTACTGTACGGACTTGTAATTTTTGTGTACATATGAGATAATTTTATACCGCGCTATTGTATATTGAGGAGAGAAAAAAAAAAATTGCCTACGAGAAAACGAGATGCGGATAAATATTTTGAAAAAAAAAAAATCTACTCATTTTACCTGGTAGCCATAAATTTTAGTGGAATTTAATTTGACGGTTTTAAAAGTGTCCTCCTTATGGAAATAAAAAAATTGCCGGGGATTCGTTTTATTGCAATTTGTTGTAATCGATACAAGTTTTAATAGCAGAGGTTTCGGTAGCCTGACACTTCAATTGTCATATCAGAGTAATCGTAAAATTTCGTTCGTCGTGTCTAGCTCGAGGCTGGTGCATTGGTAGCTTCGGTCGTCGTGCTAGTCGCGTCGCTCGTCGGTGCCGATTCTTGCAATTCCAACCATGGAAGTCTCTTCTGTAGTTCCAGCCTGAATTAAATAATAAAACTAATTTCGTACGAAAGCAGAATTGGCAATTTTCGGTACTCGATAAATTTGTATCGAGCAAAAAGTAACGCCCGATACAGATTTTGGTAAAACTCTGTACGAGAGTGACAAATTGATGTTAAAAAAATTTATCAGTTTTGTATTGCACGGGAGGATGACGAGAGATGCGATTTTTCGTGCTATTTGCTGACCTGTATCTCGGATGACTTATGGCATATACGTATGGATCGAGGCAGGCGACGAACTTGCAAGCGCAGGCGGGTATCATCGTCACTCCTGGTGTCAGCAGAGACTTGTTGCCAAAAGCTCCGATCAGGGAACAGATGCCGTAGGGAGTCCACGAGCACACGAACAAAAAACAGATTGTGATTGCTGCCTGCGAGCAAAAAAAAAAGCTCAAATTCTTAATAATTTTTTTGGTTCCCAACAACTAGTTTTTCCATTACTTTGTTCCGGTTATAATTTCTTTTTGTTAAAAGAAATCGAGCAATTGAAAAATAAAAATGAAATTCCGTAAAAACTTGATGGAAAAAAAGGAAAAACCAGGGCCTTACCTTTGCGATCCTAATTTCGGCACTTTGAGCCTTGCTGTCGACGTTGCTTCTGAGGCTCTCGACGTTCATCTTCTTCGCCTGTGCGCGCAACGATTTTTCGTGATTCACCACGTGACTGACGATCTGACTGTAGTAAAAAATAATTAGGCTCATCGGTATGACGTAAGAGAATGTGAATATCGTTGCAACGAAATAGCGTATTTCTTGGCTGTCCGTGATGTAATCGAAGCTGCAAGATGTCAAAAAACCCTCGGGCACGAATCTTCCCCAGACGCCCATCAGAGGCATCAGCCCCCATGGTATCGTGTAGGTCCAGATCAGTACGATGAACAGCATCACTTGACCCCTCGAAAGTTTGCCATCCAGAGGATGCGCGATTGTACTGAAAAGGAAAGGGAAAATTATAAATATTAAAAAAAAAGAATTCTTTTTTAACCCTTCGCGGTCAGCCTGGGTAGAATCGACCCGTCGATCAATTTTTTTACCTAGAGTTTGAAGTATCCTCGTCCATAAAATTTATCCTCTTCACATGTCGAAATAAATACCTATTTTTGGAACGCGCACTGCGCTAGTATTTTTTTCCCAAAAGTAGCATATCTAAGGAGTATCGCGTCCAAATTTTAGGTAAAAATATTAAAAATTCACGGATCTATGATTTTTTTTAGCGAAAATAGTGTCTCGTTTTTACCTCTGATTTTTTTTTGTAACACGTCGCCATTTTATTTCTTGTAATTAAATTTTTCGCACATCATCTAGAATGTTCAAAGCATGTTCGGTAATTTTTTGAAGCACTTCGGACGGATAATTATTTGAAAACTGACTGGATAGAATGACTGAAGAATTTGCTCGATTCAATTTGGGCACTTGGTTGAAATTATTATTGAATTCTCGGCAGGTATAATTTGTTTTTTTTTTTTTTTTCACCTGTATCTGTCGTAAGCTATCGCGGCGTTCGTCATGCTAGCCCCGATTCCGGAGAGGGATCCGATGAACCCGAATATCTGACATCCCAGATGTCCAAGTGCGAAGCCCGTGTTGAACGAGTTGTAGATAAAAATTGGCGTCTTGATCATCATGAAGAAGTCGCAGGCCGCCAGATTTATCACGAACATGTTGGATGGTGTACGCAACGATTTGGCTCTGATCAGGAAAATAATGTCCACGTTATTATCAGCCATATGTCATTTTCTTCACGTAAACAAAAAAAAAACCATTAAAAGATCCGATTTATACGTTTTTAGGAGAGAACGCAATGTTCACTTTTCAACGTCCATCTCTATATTGCAATATAGAGATGGACGTTGGAAAGAGGGTAGAGTTTGGTCTGGGTCTGTTTGGATTCACTTGTTTAGGTTTGTTTGGGTTTGTTCGGGCTTTGTTGAGACTCACGCGCAGAATACCCATAGAACGAGGCCATTGCCGAGTAGCGCAACGAACGTAAAGACGATATACAGAAGGGCCAATAAATAATGAAGGGAGGGGTTTGGCTCCGGATAGACGAGCCAGTGATCCGGTATGTGTACGATCTCCTCGGTCGGGACGTTCCAGCCAAGCAGACGTGGTGGTCCTGCTGGAAAAACTCTCGCCTCCCAATGAACGCTTGTGTTCGACATATTGGTCATGAACCGTTCACCGACACCCCTCACCTTACTTGAAACCAGTCAGGCTACGTTCTTTTATACCTTTTTTAAAATCCTCCCACCGTTACATACGCTCGAGCTTAACTCCGCTAATTGACTTATTCCTCGGCTTCCTGCTCGGCTTATCCGTAGGATCATCTCGTTTGTTAGCCTCGGGTCAGCAGAACGAAGCAAATAATAACCGAAGTCAAAAGAAAATACGACGTAGTTGCTGAAAGAAATGTTCTTTCGCTTGCTCACAGCGGTGGCTTGCATTTTACGACAAATTATCGTTGCTCCGGATAGCTCGAAGGGAAATTTCAAAGTGTTGCGCGAATCACGAAGTTTGTTATTATTTATATACGTTTTTTTTTTTATCGAAAACATTGTTACGTTTTGAGAAAAAGTCCTCGTGGATATTAAAATTCGGAATAAATTAAAATAAAGCGTTTTTTTTTTATGATTCTCAATAGTAATAATCATGTAATATTTATTTTTGGAACGTGGTATTCAGCGTTCGTACGAGTGCGACGAAAAAGCGAAATGCCATTTCAATTCGTATTGAAGTTCACGTTACGTCGTTCAATCCGAAGGATTTCAAACGAGCAAGTTTTTCCATCCATCTGTAAAAAAAGAAACGTTTGAATGAATCGTTCGAACGTTTTATTTATCAAAAGCAAAAAAAAAAAGCACTTTGATATAAAACAAAAATTCTGAGAAAATTCTTGAAAAAAAACTATCCAACCGGCTAGGACATTAATATTTATCGTAAGAATTCATTAGTGTCGAATGGGAATTGCTCGTGAATGAAATTATGTTAGCGTAATAAAATTACATTAACAATAAATAAACGAGACTCTCGTACATTAAAAATAAAAATTCATTCGCCATGATTGTTCGATAAAAAATTTAATCGTGATAACGGCTATTATAGAATTATTGGAAATGTGGAACAGTCGATACCTGCCGATGCGTAATAAAGTATTAGGGCAAATACAAGTAGATGATCATTCGTAAACGTGGATGGATTCGCGTGCGATCGACCGCGAAAGAATTCTTCGTCCACTTCGCCCCATTCAGGAATGCTTCGCGTTTTCTCCATCATCCAATAAAACGTTTTTATTCGCAAATTTTTTTTCAACTCCGCGCCGACGTTCTCGCGAATTCGTCGATTGTAATTGTTGAGCCAACGCCGCTGTCAATTTTTTTTTTTTAATAAATTAAAAAATAAAAATTGCAACGTAACACGAAAAATGAATGTGACTAAAAAAGAATTTAATGAAATAAATTAAAAAAAACAATCTAGGCCTCAATTACTGGCGTCGTAATTTTTTAAGGACGCTTCATTAATTGTTCACTTAAAAAAAAAAGAAAACAATGGAAAATTTCACTTTTCCAAATTATTCGAATGCACGAGATCGAGCTTACGTGTGCGGGACTCAGCATTTTCACGTCTATGAGTTTCGGCTCGTAAGGTACGAGAGTCACATCGCTGAATTTCAGAAAACTTCGTCTCCCCGTATGCTGTGTAAAAAAAAAAAAAAATAACGAGATAAATATATTGTGACGATAAAATAAATCGCGTGACGACGAAAGAGCTGGCAAGATTGCGTACCGGTATCTTGGCTTCGACGACTTCGAGAATGTTTTCCAATCGTACACCAAAGTCACCCTCTTTATAATAGCCCGGTTCGTTAGAAAAGAAAAATCCCGGCCTCAGTCGTTCAGTGTTGCATTGTAAATTTGAAGGAACATCGCCAACGTAAGAAATTGTTATTGGCGCTGCATTAAAAAAAAATAACGATAATAACAATAGTAAAAATGAGTTGTTGAATTAACGTTAAATTAGAAAATGAATAGTGAGAAAGTTTCTGAGCACCGACGGCGCTGAAAGTGATTTAGTTCGTTAAGATCAATGTGAGTCCGATCTGTAAAAAGTTTGTAAGCGAATCCTAGATAAGATATTATTTTTGTTGGCAATACTTTCGATCTAATAACATTAGTAATTGAAGGAGTGGATGAATTGATACCTAAAAAAATTATAATCACTTAAAAAAAAAGAACAGGCCTAGAATTATCGCAATATTTCGAAATAGAATAATGGCAAAAAAAAAAAAAGAAACAAAGAAATTAGATTGGATCTTTGCGACGTACGTTCGTGAACCGAGCCAAAATGCCCGATCCCATGACCAGTTCCGTGCATGTAATCGTGACCGGCACTCCAGAGATGTTCTCTCGCAAGAGCGTCCAATCGATTGGTTTTCAGCTCGCTCGGGAATATCAACGAGGCGAGCTGTATAGATCCCACGAGTACTCTCGTGTAGGCTTCCTTTTGCGCCTGGGTAGGCTCGCCGTAGTGCAACGTACGCGTAACATCCGTCGTTCCGTCTGCGCGAGAAAATGATCCGCGGATCGATGGGCACTTTGTCAATTTCACGAAATCGAATTAGTCGGAGAGAGAATGATACGTTTTTTTTTTTTCTTCATTTTACCAAGATATTGGCCCCCCGAGTCGACGACCAGGGTCGAGGTAGTGCCGATCGGGAGGCTCGATTTTTCGGACGGAATATAGTGAGGAAGAGCGCCGTGCGGGCCGTAACCGGCCACGGTTGGGAAGGCGATGCCTTTGCTGAGGTCCTGCTCTAGACGAAATTCATCGACCACGCGAGCGACTTGCATCTCGTTCCAGCCGGCCGAATCGAGGCTCATTTGCTCCTCCATGTAGGCCAAAAAATCACACATCGCCATAGCGTCGCGCAAGTGCGATCTCCTCATTCCTTCGATCTCCACCGCGTTCTTCTCCGCCCGGAGATCGATTATCGGCGAGGGCCAGGCCAGCCTTTTTTCCACTGGAATCTGAGGAAAATTCTCATCGTTACTACAATAATTCCGTGTGATCGAATCTGTAGGTCTAAAAGGTTCAGAAATCATTGAAATTTGTTAAATCGGTACGGAGATCGGTAGAGCTAATACCGATCACGTTTGAAAAAAAGAACGTGAAATGGATCGGTTGACGTTGGCGCTTCAAAATAATGAAAATGTGTTAAATCGGCACGGAGATCGGTATAGTCGATACCGATCACTTTTAAAAAAAGGAACGTAAAAAGGATCAATTGACATTGGCGCTTCAAAATAATTAAAATGTGTTAAATTTGCACGGAGATCGGTAAAGTCGATACCGATCACGTTTGAAAGCAGGAACGTGAAATGGATCAATTGACGTTGGCGCTTCAAAATAATTAAAATGTGTTAAATTTGCACGGAGATCGGTAGAGCGGATACCGATCGCTTTCGAAAAAAAAAAGCTACAGAGAATTGATCAATGGCGATTGATTTTTGAGGAATGGAGTCGAGAGATTCCGTGCGACTGAATCCAGCGCGCGGTGCTCCGGTCGCTTCCGGTGACGCGGGCGCCGAGGCGTCCAATCTCGCCGGGTACGAGGACGACGAAGAGGCTCACCAGGGAACGCGCGATCCGAGAAATCAGCATTGAAATCGGTATCTTGCTCCCTCTCTTTCTCTCTCTCTCTCTCTCTCTCTCTGTCTATCGGTTCCGGTTCGCACAACTGATCTGTATCAGCTTATCTCTTTTCGCTGATTAAACGAATCCGTAAAAAAACTGTGCCGTGTTCCAAAACTTGTCACGCAGCGATCAAGCTGAGCTGGAACAGCTACTTTGTCACAGGATAGCAGAAAGCAAGAGATATATTTTGAACTAGGATTATCGCGTTTGTATCTTTCCGTGCTGGACGAATAAGGCCGAGGGGGTGGAGAGAGTCTTCGAAAGACGAGGATTAAATCAAAGAGATAAGCAGACCGCGAGCGCAGTGACTCGAGGAAGAGGAGTTCATAAGGCAAGAAGGTGCGCGCATACGGATCGGTACCATCTCTGATTTGAGGAATTTCTTTACCGCGTCATGACAGCCTATATCATTTATAAAAATATAATTTCTCAGTTTTTGTATTTTATTTTATGTCATCGCGTATTCGTTTGTTTGGGTTTCGATGTTTCTCATTTTTATTATTTTTTGGCATTATATAGAGTCACTTATTATTTTGTATCGTATGAGCGGATGACTTTTTTCATATTTTTATCAATTTAATAATAAGAAAAGATGAAGGTTGTTGCTTCATTTTATTTTGTTAATTTACTTACGGACGTGTATATCTCTCGGGAAGCGCCGGAACTGAAACTACAAGGTGAAGGTAGCCATACCACGTTCCAGGCTTGTGACATTGTTCTCAGATCGTCCCAAATGGTCGTATAGTTGTGCCATCTGAAATGGATTGCTGTTATTTTTCTTGAAAAATACAGGAGAGAGAAGTGCCTGATCAATTTAGCTTTTATATTTATTTTGAATCCTCAATTTTAATTGTATAATTTTTGTTTAATGATTTCAAAATCGAATTTTCCGAATTTTTTCATTGACGTCGACCGTTCATTTTGCATCGATTAAACTCGAGAAACGTGTTTTCTACATATTTGACGACTTTTTAAAATAGTAATTGAGGGGTTTTCTTCATTGAAGTGACGATTGAAGTGACGATTTTCTTCATTTTTTTTTCCCCTCCGTATATCGTGTACTCACTTGACACAGTCAGCGTGAAAGCACGCGTCCATTTTCAGATGAATGTCGACAGCTCGCAGGATTTTTTGCCTCGGTGCATAGAGATGCACGGCACCCTGGGTAACGATAACGTAAGATCGCAATACCGGTGTGTTCGGTAGATCGTAGCCGCGTATGTTCAACAACCAGGCGATCTCGTCGAGGGCAGTAACGACAAGAGCGTCAGCGCCGATTATTTCCATTTCCAAACGTACGCGCTTAACTTTTTCCTGCCACGGTTGACCGGCATATTCAATTGGGAATGGATAAGCCCCGTAAGAATTGTAACTCGGTCGATCCACTTGCCACATTAAATCGACAAGATTGTTCTGTACAGCGATCAATTTTATCGGTGATTCTTCTGAAAGGGGAAATGTCCTTTGAAATAAAAGGGGCTTATTTTTTTTTTCTCACGTGTTTTTTTTTTCTGTCAGAAAGACGTGCCCATTCACCTAGAATTAATTCCCATTCTTGCCATTTTAAGGCAGGTACCAATTTTGAATCGGCGCCAATTCGTGCTTCCGTATAGTTCGAAAATTCACGGCTCAGCCATTCCGCTATCGTTGGTACCTGAAATTATAACAATTAACGGTCAATTGACAAAAATACATAATATATATACATTTCACTTAACCCGTGAAACCCGAACATTTTTTATTTTCCTAATTTTTTTTTTTGTTGTAAAATTCTATCCTATGAAAGAAATATCCACAGCAATTTTTAGATTTTTATCTCTTCTCGTTTAGGAGTTATAATTTTCCAAAAAATGTCCCAATATTGAAACGGTTTATTTTTTATTTGTGCTGAAATTAACGAAGAAGATTTTTTGTGCAAAAGTAATTTTTTTTTCACTCATAATATTGACCAATAGAAGTATGATAATTTTCAATCGGATCTCATGGTCATAACTATTCTAGTTTCGATCCTTTACGTAAATAAAATGAAATAAATTCAGAATTATATGGGAAAATCTGAATTTAAAAAAGAGTGAATTTTTTGAAAAAAAATGGCAATCATCTTTAAAAAAAATAATTTCCACTTTCGAAGCAAAAAAATACGTGGTCCGGCATATATTTTTTGATCATATTTTTTCAAGAAAATAGCTTCAAAATGAAAAAAAAATGATTGAAATTTGTCGATAATTAGTTCAGGAGTTATCAGCGTTTAAACGTTTTCAAAACTTCGGAAATCGATATTTTTTGGAAGATTATAATAACTCCTAAAAGAGGAGATAAAAAATCTAAAAATTAGCGTGTTTTACCTTTCATGGGGTACAATTTTACAAAAATGAGGAAAGTAAAAAATAGTTGGCCTCGGTGAAATGGCATGATAAATAAATATAGAGGAAAAAGGAATTCGAGAGAGAGCGCAATTATCGACCCAAATAATCGAATTGGTTAATTTCATAAAATTGTATTTTTATTGAGAACGAATAATACTGACTAAAATTATGTTTGTGTAATAATTATAAAAGAGCAAGACCACTCAGAAGACCCTCTTCCCATGCCTTTCGTGCAAAGCACAAAAGGTGAACGATCATCGATGACTGGAATTCCAATTAAAAATCAGATTTCCAAGTCGTTCTCACGCTCAAGGAAGAGGGTTATATCTCCTCATCGTGGCTGCATCAACTCCACTATTGAGTAGGGAGCATGTGAAGATATACTACAGAAATGATCCTGTGAAGTATGATCTTAATTTGATGGTGAATTTGCCGGGATCTTATAGCCGCTCCTGGCTCACTCCGCGAGTGAGAGCAGCGTGACGAGACGCCATCTAGCGGGTCTGCGGCTGAACCAGCGTCTCGTCCGCGGGGAGCTCGAGCGGAGTAAACGACGCACTCGTCAGAGCCTTTTTATCCAACAGTGGCTCGGCCCGATTGCAGTCAACTTTTATCGCTCTTTTGTCG
The DNA here is from genome assembly GCA_963932345.1 of Ophion ventricosus. NCBI lineage: Eukaryota > Metazoa > Arthropoda > Insecta > Hymenoptera > Ichneumonidae > Ophion > Ophion ventricosus. Next base: position 1,229,852 of record OZ010722.1, on the reverse strand, counting down.
TTGATAATTGATGCAACTAATATTTTATGATTATCACTATTTTTGTACGTAGAATGAGATGGTAAAAAAAGAGGAGAAAAAAAAATTCACATACATTTGGACTGCCTTCTTTCATGAGTGTCCAGTTACAGTCGAGTTCTTGATCAGCTTGGAGATGATATCGCCCGTCGGTCCATAGAAGAGCCTTGTGCAGAGTCACAACCGTCTCTCCCGCACTTCCGTGAAACCCGGTGATGAATTCTCGCCTCATGTCGTGAGCCGCCACTGTCTCACTCTGCGACGAGCAATGATTTCGTAAAAAAAAAATAAAAAATAAAAAACAACTCCAGGAATATCGAAACCCAAAAGAAAAGCTCGTAGTTAAAAACAAAAAAAAAAACCTCAACACTTCGGGACACACTTGATTTTGGCGAATTTCACAAAATTCAAAATATTAGCAGTAAAAAACTGGCTTGAATAACGTGGGCGAAATGGAAGATTTATTTTGAGAGAGAGAGAGAGAAAAAAAAAAACGAGGAGGGGAACGAGGGACATCGTGCAAGGGGAAAAAAAGTACCTCCGGAGGGCCTTCGCGGCCATGTCTTACGAATCTTGCAGTCTGAAAAGGTGAACGACAAATTGTCATCTAAAATACGATGGGGTTGTTTATTCGTAAAAAAAAATAAAAACAAATGGAACGCATTTTTGGATCAATTTTTTCGCCACATCTCTGGGTTAACTTTAGACATAAATAATATTTCTACGCGTTCTACGCATTCAACGCAATAAACGAAGCCCGAGAAAGAAGAAATTTATCAGCAATAAAAATCATACAAAGTCTCACGCAACTTTCACTCACCTGATGATCGTCCTCCGAAGTAACAATGTAACCGTCCAGAGGTGAGCCTTGCACAACAGTTGTACGAACCATATTGAATCGCAGCTGACGAAGTCTCATCGAAGTATTCATTCTATTCGCGGGCTGATGTCCTATCCGCGTCGTTCCCGAACAACCTGTCCTCTTCGAACCATCGTAATTAAGGGACACGTCGGAAAAACCGTGACCACCGGGATGGGCCGTCAGATCTACAGATGACACCGGGGATCCCACAAGAAAAAAATTGATGAAAAAAAAAAAAAATTTTTTTGGAGGCGCCGGGTATCGATCCCGGTACCTCTCGCATGCTAAGCGAGCGCTCTACCATCTGAGCTACGCCCCCGGTTGAGAAAATCTTCTCAATAATTCATTCATATACTGCAATATCACAATATTCAATGTTTTTAATATTTTATTATCCAATTACGTACTTTAGAGAAGATTGAAGTCTGTTCTTCAATTTTTGATACCGCATATTAACGCCAGGGAAGAAAAAAAAAAGATAACGAGGTTAATAAAAGTTTTTATTGATAAACGCTCCTATCGAATGATTTTGGCTTTTTTTTTTTTTTTTTAGAAAGCCGAGCTGATGTCCCATGAGAATCCAGAGGGTGCGTCGAGTGGGGCTTGCGTAGTAGGCGCACAGGCACAGCGAGGAGGTGCAACGCTCTCTCTCTCTCTCTCTCTCTCTGCTCCGTTCTTCGCCTCTCTTTTCTATCACTTTGCTTAAATATTAATAACTTCATTGTTTATCGATATTTTTCAAGAAAAAAAATCTTAAGCTCGGCAAGACCATGCATAAATCGGTGTGAAAAATCCTGACCTCGTAGTCTCAATATGCTCTTCAGGAAAAAATATTGAAAATCGTGGTTGAAAATTTTTTTTTTGGGAATACTAATAAATCAATAAAAATGAGGCTTGGAGGGATTATTCTGCATATCTGTAGATACTCAAATGAATTTTTATCTTGCAAAAAAAAAAATACCGAATGGCGACTGAGTGGCTGGTAGACTTTAAGACTTTAGGCCTTTTATTTTCTATAGTCAATTACGTGTATAATAAAACTCCTATTTTATAATTCCAATTTATTTTATAGTTTCGCTGAAAAAAAAAAATCACAAAATATACCCTTTTTATTGGCTTTTAGAGTGGCCTAAGGTCTTTTAACGCTAAACGATTTGTTGTCATTTGTTGCTTGTCACTTGGCGCAACACGTGGTGACAATCCTTACTCGTACTTTTCCACTTTTCACCTAGCAATGACTCTGCAATAATTTCCGTAGCCGTGATTTCCGCGACGTGCGTTACGAAACTTGACCTCCGTGGGAGCGAACGGAAGAGGACTATGATAATTCCGGGCACGACACGAGGCAATTCTGTATAATGATACGTGCACGATGGGCTCACCAAGAGCGAGGATCGTTCCGGACAATCATCCTTCATTGCCGAGCTATGTGCACGGTGCAAACACACACAGCTGTCCTTGTCGCGTATGAACAAAAAAAATACCACGACCTTCTTCCAACGTGGTTGAACAGCGTTTATTTTAGGCAAAATTGATATCCTGTTTTTTGTTTTGTTTTTAATCGCCTCTAAAAGTCGATTGACACTCGTTGCAAAATCAAACGACTCGAGTGTGTTCAGCAATTATGCACCGTTTGCTTTTATCTAGTAGCTTTTTCATCACCAGGATGACGGACGGTATTTGTTGGGCAGGCTCATCTTAATTGGTTCAATATCTTTTTTAAGCCTCGTACTCCGTTAACGCTTTAAAATGTTTTACCGATTTTATACATAGCGTGAATTATATAAATGAATTTATAGAAAATTTATTTTTATAAATTCATAAATTTATTTCTATTAATTCCTAAATTTATTCCTGTAAATTCCTAAAATTATTTCTATAAATTCCTAAACTTATCTCTATAAATTCATAAATTTATTTCTATAAATTCATAAATTTACTTCTATAAATTCCTAAATTTATTTCTATAAATTCCTAAATTTATTTCTCTAAATTCCTAAATTTATTTCTATAATTTTTTATTGAAATTCATTCAATTAATAAATTAATTTCCTTAATTTTATAAATGTATAAATTCATTTCTATAATTTGATAAAATAATGTCCACAATTCGCTAAACGAATAAATGTACTTCCCTAATTTGCTGAATTACCAAATGAATTTCTACAATTTTACAAGCGTATAAAATTCCAATCGTAAAAAAAGGCAAACTCCCAACTCGTCGCGTAGTTTCTCTCCCATAATTCCATGGCCATGATTTTTTTTTCCCCCACCGCTATTAAAAATCATTACGAGCAATCTATTGCAATATATCTCTCCGAGCAGGATGAATAGAAATATAAAATCGGTATCGAGTTTACCAATTTGGCATAGGGGCTGATACGCAGCTATCATTAGACACGAGGATGATGAAAATCAAGCGTGATTTTGCTACGATTGCGCAATGTCCTGTTGCGGGGGTTCAATTTGAAATATGGCTGGTCACCATTCGCAGATTATAAAAAGTCTTGTTGGTTGGCGAGAGCGGGACAATGGAGTCGAGAATAATGTCGGTGATGAAGTTAACGTTGTGTTACGGCCTGATGGCGTTGAGCCTCGTAATGGCAAGCGAGGAATTTACGTTGGACATAGGTCAGGGTTCGTTGAAGGGCCTCAAGACCGAGACGATAGTCGAGGGTAAAGCCATGTACAGTTTCAAGGGTATACCGTACGCGAAGCCTAACGTTGGACCTGACAAATTTAGGGTGAGAAGATCGAATACGCGAGAGGCTCGAGGAATGTGTTAATTTCGACAGTCTGAAGCGCTTGTGTTCGTTGAACGAAAAGTAATGCGTTGGTGGTTGCAAAAAAAAAAAAAAAAAAAAAAACAAAAAAATCTACAGGAGCCGATAGCAGCGGAACCTTGGAGCGGAGTTCTCGACGCGACGAAGCATCGTTCACCGTGTGTATTTTACTGCATGATGCGCGATGGCATATTCGGCGACGAGGATTGCCTCTTTTTGAACGTTTACACACCGGAAGTGAGCAAAGACGCCGGTAAAGCTGTGATGGTTTGGTTTCATCCGGGTGGCTTCAACGGTGGTTCCGGTGACGAAGATCTGTTCGGTGCTGACTTCCTCGTGGAGAAGGACGTTATTGTCGTGACCGTTAATTTTCGACTCGGTGCCGTCGGTAATGTTCATCATCGACTCGACGTTCTCCAGCCAACAATGCCGAATCCATCTCACCGTTGACGCCTTTCACGTTGTTGCAGGCTTTCTGAATACCGGTGACGCAAACGCACCCGGCAATGCCGGTCTCAAGGACCAATCGATGGCGCTGAAATGGGTCAGGGACAACATTCAGAACTTCGGTGGTTGTCCGAAGAGAGTAACGATCTTTGGGCAAAGCTCGGGTGGCGCTTCCGTGCAGTATCACATGATATCGCCAATGTCCCAGGGTGAGCTTTTCTATTCCAAGTTTCAAGGTCAATTATCAATCGCCGGATGTTATCTCGAGGTCGTTACGCTTCGCTAGGTCTCTTCAAGAGCGCCATAGCACAGAGTGGCTCGGTCGTAAATCCATGGGCTTATTCTTACACGCCGAAGGAATCGGCCTTCATGCTCGGCGAAACGCTCGGTGTCAAAACCACCGATACCACCGTACTTGTCGACAGGCTCAAGGAATTCACCGCCAAGGAATTGGTCGACGCCACCGGTCAAATGGCCAAACACGGCGTGAGTCACGTCGAATAAAAAATTGGCGCAATGTTGCAACTTTCTTTTGATACTTGGAAGGAAGGGGGAAGGTGGGGCACAGTGTGTCACTCTTCCCTATCTCATCCTTCCAAGTATCGAATGAACCGAAGTTTCCGAACGGTTCTTGAAGCTTTTCTTTTTCTTCGTCCAATTGCAGAATCACTTGAACGGCTTTATGCACCTTTTCGTACCATCGGCGGAGGCGAACGTCGGCCAAGAGATTTTCTTACCGGCGGATCCTTGGGAATTGTTGAAATCGGGAAAAATTGCCGATGTTCCATTTATGACCGGAATGGTCGCCGACGAGGGCAGTCTCTTTATGCCAGGCCGTGAGTCGATGTTGTTGTTGCTTTTTTTTTTCTTCTTTTTCTTTTCGATTTAACGGGACAAACAAAATATGTGCCGATTTCTTATCGATCGCGTTTCAGTAATAATGACCGATCCAAAGATGGTGGACGAGCACTTTGAGAACTTTGTCCCGAACGACTTGAACATCACCGATTCGGCGAAACAAATGGCGATCGGTGAATCGATCAAAAAGTTTTACTTCAATGGAAAATCGGTGGCCAACGAACCCGCCAAATCTACAGAAGTAATTAAATCTCGAATCACGATTATCGATCAATGCTTATCTCGTCTTTTAACGCTTCTCTCATTCGCAGCTTCTCGGCGATCTTTTCTTCAACGCTGGCATAAACATGGCTTCGAAAATAATTAATTCTCGAAACACCGCGCCCGTTTTCAAGTATTTCATGAAGCACTATGATCGCAAGGGCTTTATGAAAACTCTCTTCGGAATGGAAGACGGTAATGTACTTACTCATCCCTTGACATTCAATTCTTTCGATCTCTCAAATTAGACAGTCTTTCGAAAAAAAATGTTCCTTTTACGTGCCAATAATTGTTAAGTATTTTCAACGAAACCAGGTGTGGCTCACGGGGACGAACTGAACCACCTATTTTACTCGAACTTTTTCAAAAATAAGCCCGTGCCCGGTTCAACCGAGGAAAAAGAAGTCGCCCTGTTCTCGGGTCTCTGGACCACCTTTGCCAAAGACTCGTAAGTTTTTTTTTTATTCACGAATTTGTCATTCGATTGAATTATTTTATTAATCCCGTCGATAAAATTCAGCCAGGAGAATTCTGACGAGATATTTTTTTTGTTTTTTGTTTTTTTTTTTGCTACGAAGGGATCCGACGCGTAACATGGAAGGGATGCTGAAGATGTTGTGGGAGGCTATGGGTGACGCAGATAATTATCTGGAGATCGATTTGGAGGTTCAAATGAAAAAAGGCATGATGAAGGACAGAATGGACTTCTGGTCGAATATTTACAACAACGTACTTGGCGATTACTCGAAACTCTTTGCATAAACAATTACGCACACGGCATCTCTCGACGACATTTTTCTATTATATAATTTTGCAACTCGGACAATGATCGCGGTTTTTTTCCGTCTCTGTGATAAGAAAGATAGAGAGAGCGCGAGTAATAAACATTTATTGCATGAGCCGCAAATTATGTAATATCAATATTATATCGATGTATATAGATTCTAATCGATATTGTATCGATTCTAATCGACATTGTATCGATTCTAATCGACATATCGATTAGATCGATTCTGATTGATATTATATCGATTTATATCGATTTTAATCGATATTATATCGATTATTATCGATATTATATCGATTTATATCGATTATTATCAATAATTCTGAATATATGTACTCGTTCCAATATTGCATCTATAATATTTAGTGTATAAAATACACTCAATAAAATACCCACCGACGATACGAATTTGCATCATATTTTTCCAAGTCCCCTTGTTTCCGGAGGCATAACATTTTTTTTTTGGACCTGTATTTTGAGTTCCGGAACAATATACTACGAGCACGTGCTCATTGGTAGCATCGAGCCATAGCGTTCAGAGCCTTTTCGAACTACAGGAGAACATTGGCTTCGTTCCAAACGGGTTTTCGGAGCTCCGTCTCTGTCCTCGTGCGTCTCGAAACTGCTGCAGCCATTGCTTCGTCACTCGCTCCGTTGTCTAGAAGCCACCAGGAACCCAGAAGGTAACCGGCGGTCCACAAGTGGCAACGCACAGACGTTTCACTCCGCAAGTACACGAGAGCAGTATGGGCTTCCGACAGAGAGAGAGAAAGAGAGAAAGAGAGAGAGAGAGAGAGAGAGAGAGAGAGAGAGAGAGAGAGACGTTTCCATTTACGCGAAGCGTCGTAGACGACGTCTAGCGTAGCGCAAATTTTTTTTCCTGACTCTGTTTTATATAAATTTATTTCTCGCTTATGTCAATTTTTTTTTCAAAATTCCAAAGCATATTCTATAACTTTTCCTGCCGTACGACTGGATGCTTTTTTTTTCGTATGTTCATTCATTTGTTAATAACAAATGATCAAAGTTGTTTTTGTGTTCGAAAATCGACATTTTTTTTTTCTAGTTTCTTTCTTGCGTTTTCACCTCTTTATGATATATTTTCTTAACATGTCGCCATTTTATTTCTTATAAATAAATTTTTTCGCACATCATCTAGAAAGTTCAAAGCATGTTTCGTAATTTTTTGGACCACTTCGGACGGTTAGTTTGGTCACAATACTTTTTTGAAAACTATGACCGGGTAGAATCGATCCAACTGTGACTACCGCGATTGAATTTGGATGTGTCACCGCGAAGTGTTAAATAATAATAATTTCATTGTTTATGAAGATTTTTCAATGAAAAGAAAAAAAAAACCTCAAGCTTGCCAAGACTATGTGTCAATTGCGTGTAAAATCCCGACATCGTCGTTCCAATACACCGATGAGAAAAAATTAATGAAATTCGATTAGTTTGCTTGGGCCCGAAGCCAGACCCGCTGACTCGGCGCTCACGTCTACGGACTACGAGGAACAGGGCAGTAGACGATGAAGAAAGTGAGCCTTTCTCCAGGATCGTTTCACGAGCGAATCTTCAATTTCGTCGCGTTATTGTTATGTCTATTGCTTCAGCATCGTAGAAGTTGAATTAACACGTTATAACAATGGCATTCGGTGACGAGCAAGATATTTGCATGACACAGGGGGGAAGGGGGAGGGAAGAACAATCATCGTCGTTTATCTCGTGGCATTCGAATTGGTGTTTTTACGGCTGGAGATGCTGATCAAGATGCTGGAACACTCGTGGACCAGCACTTAAGATGACTCTCGACATCTGGCGAACGGGACTCCATGAGGAACGAGCTGGTACCAAGTCTCATTTATTTTTTTCGCCAACCTGGCTGGACCACTGTGGTCCAGGGATCCTATCCAGATCTTTCTCTCTCTCTCTCTCTCTCTCTCTCTCTCTCTCTCTCTCTCTCTCTCTGGAAGGATTCATTTCTTGCAGAGCCAATAGGAAAGCGTTACAAAAAATTGATCAGTAATAATTACGTGCTGTCTTTCTCCAGACATCTTCTCTCATTTCCGTCTCTCTTCTTCTACCCTCCCCCCTCCCCCGCCCCTCCTGCTCGCCACATGTCTCTCTCGGGAGTTTCACTTTCGCTGAAATCGTTGGCTCACGACTCGCTTTCACGTTCGCGGTCGATCAGGACCCCAGGAAGTGTCAGGGGGCTTTGGTTTTGTCGCCTCATTGCCACGGGCTGGTTGGGCTTCCGGTGGGAAACCCAAGACGACGTAACGGAAATTTTGTCCTCGCTGTGATAACATTCTGATAAGTTGGATAATTAATTAATGAGGAGATTTTTTGTTTTGTAAACAATATTTATATGCGATTACATTTTGAGAATCTATTGGAAATTTTTCTTTCACATCAACAGACTGCATGCAATGATCGCGAGCGAGGGAAATATTTTTTTCGTCGGCTACAATAACAGCGCTTCCGGTTAATATATATTTATTTAAAAAATTGTCAATATACGCCAATAGTTATACTTTCGTATGAAATAAACTTGGATGTAATTGGACAAATAGTTTTTGAGATAATATTAGGTGTACAAAACTTTTACTTCCGCCGTTCTTTTTTCCAAAATTTCGTCTGTCTCGTCTCCGATCTCCCAGAGAGAGAGAGGGAGAGAGGGAGAGAGAAAGAGAGAGAGAGAGAAAGAGAGAGAGAGAGAGAGAGAGAGAGAGAGAGAGAGAGAGAGAGAGAGAGAGAGAGAGAGAGAGAGAGAGAGAGAGAGAGAGAGAAAGAGAGAGAGAGAGGAAGAGAGAGAGAGAGAGAGAGAGAGAGGGAGAGAGAGAGAGAGGGGCTTAAGGCCATATGCCCCTCTCTCTCTCTCTCTCTCTCTCTCTCTCTCTCTCTCTATCTCCGATTATCAATCTCACGTTAATCTTTTCCATAATTGCAACTCAGCTTTCTCCATGCCCTTTCCCGCGATATATCACATTCAAGCAAAAAAAAAAACTCCATCTAACAACGTAATGAAAAGAAGACCACATCAACGGCGCCTCGTCCACCCTAAAAAAGGGCCAAAATGAAATAAAAATTTATCTTCATTTTTCCAATAAAAGCAAATGTTATCGAAGCAGCAAAAAAAAAAAAAAAACAAAAGCTCGTAGAACGAGCGAACAAGAGTGGTGGAAGCGAAAGGGGTTGTTCGCGAAGGGTTCATCCCCTAAAAAAAAACGCGAAGTCCGCGCGCACGCGATCGCGCGTTGGGTCTCGATAACCGAAGAGGTTGGAAATTCGGTCGAACGGATCCTCCCCGTTCATGGGAGCCTGGCAAAGTGAGACGCGTCCCTTGCTTAAGTGCCTATTCAACGTTCGATCACCGGCAAAGCCTCTTTCAATACGAACGAGAAAGCACCCTCTCCGCGAGGTGTCTCGAGACACTCGCGCGCGTCCAAAAGCACAGCCGAGAAAGTCTCTCGCACTGTGAAAAAAGACGCAGCTTGGATATTTTATTTAATTTTTTTTTCGAAATTTCGTTGGGGTTTTTTTTTTTTTCGAGCTTTCTTCCGAGGATCGAAGCGTCGCGGATGCCCGCCATCGCGACAGGATTCTATCGTACGCGAGGAGGTCGCGATGCCGAAGGTTTCGAGGCGCGTTAGGGGATGAAAGGGGGTGGACGTTCCTGCGTCAGCGAGGGGTTGAAAATGGAAATGTATAGTGTTCATTATGTGTTTATATATACATATACATATATATATATATATATATATATATGTATAGAAACGAGGGTCTGTATATTCTGCAGAGAAATATGACAAGGGAGAGCTGAAGCTGTGAGAAGGGTAGTTTTCTCTTTATATATATATATAATATAATATACAATATGCAATACATGTATGACGTGACTATATATATTGAAATATATTGTAGCGCTGTGAGCGGGTGAACATGACGTTCGGGAGTTTCTTTCCATTACCTCGGGGTTGAAAATGTGTTCGTTTTTTTTTTTATGATCGTTCCAAGCAGAGTAAAAAGAGGAGAAAAAATCGACAGCGTTTCGTCCACGCTTCGTATATATGTTGTGAGTGATTTCTACCTGTGGAAGTTCGGAGGCAATATTGGCAGAGTTTGCTTAGGGGTGAAAAAACTCGATGACAGGTATTTGTTTAATTTTTCTGGACGTGTATGTATATATAAATTAGGGTCAGTTAGATATGTAGGTTAGGTTGCTTCAGGCTAGATATATATATATATGTATATGAAATCATTTTGCATAAGCACCCCCACGGAGAGAATTAAATGTTAAAAATGACCGTGCAGTAACGGTAACCAGATGACAAGCCTGAAACTTCGCTTATTATTACCGAATAAAACACAAATTTTCACGAAAATAAAATAAAATTTCTTCTTCAGATGGAAAATTTTACCAGATTTTCTAGTAAATTTTCATGTGTAACAAAATACGAAAAACTTAAGTTTAAAAAATATATAATGTCAGTGAAATTTTACGGTGCATTTTATTATTTTATGCCTTTGAAAAATGTCTATAAAAAAGTATCGTCTTTGTAACAGTTATTTTAAGATTTATGATAAAATTTAATGAGTGTTATAGGCAAATGTATTGTGCTCTCGGTACAAAATTATCGTGCGCCCTACCCTTCTTGTATAGTAAAATTTTACCTACGTATTTGAAATTTTCTGTAACGTGAGTTAAAAAAAAAACTTGTCGCATACGAATTATTATGCTTTTTTCTCACTTGTTACCACATTGAAATATATCACGGTCATTTTTACCGTGAAATTCACGACAAAAATGACTTTTTAATTCTCTCCGTGCCTCATAAATAAATATAGATATATATCCGAAAGGTGGTTCTGCAAAAACTTTTTACTGGGCTCGACGTCGCGTTATTGGAAACCGATGAAACAAGGAGGTCTATCTCGCCCTACCCCCCTAACAGGAGCGCAGAAGCACCATCGGGGCTTACCGAGCTCCTTCACAAATCGCCAAAACGCAAAACTTATAAATTCTTTTTTTTTTTTTTACATTTATTATTAATTAATTTTTTTCGTTCAACCCCCTTCTCGATTTTTTCCAAGCTTGATGAACATTGATCAGACTCTAGATTTTTTTTTTTTTTTGCTTCCGACTTACCGATCCGTAGCGATCTGACGAGGCCCCGGTCAATCCGAAGATCTACGGCGATTATGTGCCGTTGAAATGTACAGGCGCTCTCTGGATGAAAACCTCGCTTTTTGGGATCGGCGATTTTGCGCGAACGGGGAATGAGGATCGGTAATTGGAGATTTGCGGTCGCCGGTTGTTCGGGGGTGGGTGGGGCTTTGGAAAGTAACAGCGCGAGGTAATGTTTTCACGTTCACTCGATAAACGATTGATAGATAGACGCGTGGTCGCTGATCGGAAAATAGTAACTCCCGATTGGTTATCGGAGCCGGGAGACATGCGGGAGTTGGAGCTGTTTTGTCCGCGCTCCATGATCTCCCACGCTACTCTTCTAAATATATATTATATTAATAATAATAATAATAATAATAATAATAATACAGAACATCTTGCAACAAATTTATGAGAATCGTGCATCAGGAATCTATAAATTGAACTGCAAGAGTGTACTCGAAGTCGTCAGTCCGTGGAAACTCGACTGGAAATGGATCAGGGAGTCATCAAGATTTGCAGGTCGAAGAGGGGGTAGGTTTGATAGCGACCCTCTTATCAGTTATCAGTGTACATGCTGATACACTGACGACTGACAAATATATATATGTTTGAGTCTTTATTGATTTTCGAAGCCTCTCACGTCTCCCCTCAAGTGCACTTTAAAATGCACCCTCCAAAGTGAATCCGTCGTTGCTCGAACGATCGGCAAATTCGAGTTTTACCGGAGCTCACTTGGACTTTGTGTGTTTATTGGAAAACAAGGGTGGCACGGTAACAGGGTAACACGAGATTGAAGCTAGTGAAAATCAACCCACCCCTCGAAAGACTCGCGAGGGTAGTACCGTAAACCCGTCAAACTTACGACCCTTGCTTTTTGCCACGGCTTTTACGAACGAGCGAGCGATCTATTGTGTTATTCAACAATTTCTTATTCGACTTATTTGTCGTATAAGAGTCTTATTCGAAGCTGGGAACTATTGGGTATTTACGTCGAAAATTGATCGACCGGTCGCAGTCGATCAATGCGAAAAAAAATCTCGTCCTGTCTTTATTTTACATATTGTTTGGGTCTGTATGGGTTTGCTTTCTCGGGCAATTAATAAAATTCGAAACAAACCCAAACCATCTCGTCTTCTCTTCATTTGACACGTTGTTTGGGTTTGTTTGCTTGGATAATGCACACAATGGGAAGAAAAATCTCGGCCTGTCTTTATTTTACATATTGTTTGGGTTTGTATGGGTTTGCTTACTCGGGCGATTCATAAAATTCGAGACAAATCCAAACCATCTCGTCTTCTCTTCATTTGACACGTCGTTTGGGTTTGTTTGCTTGGATAATGCACACAAAGCGAAAAAAAAATCTGCTCTTGTCTTAATTTTACATATTGTAAAATTAAGACAAGAGCATATTATTTGTATGTTTCGTTTGTTTTTTCGGGACTAGTATTGGTTTAGAAAATCAACGGTACTGTCTTCTTTTTCGTTTCTCGCGTGTGACACGCACGATGAGCCGTCCTATTCACGCACGCATTATTAGGGGTGCAGGAAATGCTTTTCAACTGGAATCCTTCGGGTACGCATAGGCGTACGTTTACGATACGCACGGTCTACGCATCTTTGATGAGCGCCACAACATCCGTTCGGTCGATCTGGACCTTCCAATTAAAAAAGCACGACTTGTTTTTCCGTAAGATTTCCCATCCCGATGGCCAGAATCTAAATTTCCATCACGATGATCTCGATGTTTGCTCTGAGATAAGATAATATTAAAAATGAAGATAATTGGATGTTGGCCCTGAAATTTCGTCATTCGCAGGTAGTACGCCGCGTGGCCGCCGTGTGGCGCAGTGCGATTTTTTTTCGCGCGAGCGTCACACACACTCCTAGCGAGACTACGTCGAAGCCCCAAAATTGACAGGATTCGGGCTGATTTTTGTGGTGTCGAAGTGTGGTTGTAAGCCGGACAATCGCGTACAGAAAATGTTGAGCTTAGGAAGAGAGAGAGAGGAGAGAGAGAGGAGAGAGAGAGAGAGAGAGAGAGAGAGAGAGAGAGAGAGAGAGAGAGAGAGAGAGAGCCAGGCTCGTCCAGACCGCTAATCCATACAGTGGTGATTCGTGGCGTTGTTAGTAAACCACGGTTTAGGCACAACCGGATAGCACAAGAGACGAGGAGGTAGCCCACTTGAGCTAAGCGAGCTTAGGACAACTTTCTCGCTCTCTCTTTTCTTGCTTTGCTTATGTCTGTCTCTCACGGTCTGCTCTCCCCTCTCACCCGGCTACTGTGCTCCCTCTCTCTCTCTCTCTCTCTCTCATTCTCTCTCTCTCTCCCTCGTTATATTGCCTTTCTCAGGCCAGGGCTCTCTAAACTACCATACTCGGGGCTCTCTCGATTCTTGATTCTTGACTACCAAGTGGACTGTCCGCTACATCGCTGTGATCGTTTGACGATCACTGGAGCTCTCCGGGCTTTGGTTTGCGGCCTAGGGTTATAATCGTTTGATCATTTTTCTTGGAGACTCTTTTCTTTGGGGTATAATCGCCCAAAGATCACTGGGTTTGGGGTTTGTCCAAAAACTGCATCCTTGCAGTTTTTGGACAAACGAATCATTGACAAAAAAAAAAAAATTGGATGGAGGCGCCGGGTATCGATCCCGGTACCTCTCGCATGCTAAGCGAGCGCTCTACCATCTGAGCTACGCCCCCCTCGGACGAGTTATTCATTCGCAAGTCCTACTCACTATACTCATATTTTTAAGTGATTCATTTTGAGTCACGAAAAAGCCCGAAAAACCCAAACACAAAGAATTATTCTTCAAGCAATGATATGAGTCAATTGGTCCGTAAATTTGTTTGGCTCGATGAACAAATTTATAAATTTCGAAATACACGATACCAACCGAAGCGATTTGTCAATGAAAAAACAATACATTTTTTTTTCTCAATTAACATAATTAGATTTATAATTAGAAAAATATTAGATATAATTATATTATATTTGATATTATATCTTCTGTTTCAATTAGATATGATTTGTTTGCATTCTATAATAAGAATTTTATTTATATTGGTAAGATAAGATAAGTTGATTTTTTTAAGCTATTGTAAGATATTAATGTTAGTGTGAACGTGATTCAAGCGCGTTTCATATCGGATGTGTGTTACGTGATTACGGAATATTATGAAAGATTTTTTTTCAAGATGGTTCTGACGAGAACCAGCTTTTCTCAGGCCTCATCCAGCTCCTCCTCCCCCTCCCCCACCCACGCGCTGTCATATAACCATGACAATCAGCTGTCATGTTATTCTATAACATGACAGCTGATTGTCATGACAGCTGTCATGTTATTCTATAACATGACAGCCACTTTTAGCCAGGCTGCATGGATGACTATGCAAGAGTGCTTGGGAACTCTACATTTGTCGAAACGTTTGGACAAAGATAGAGACATCACAGAGTCCTGTCAACCTCCGTCACGACATGCCAGCCTGCTATCCTCGGCATCCGCTTTTCCGATAATTTACCATCTATTTACGGTTAACTCGAGTAGAGAACAATCCGGACGATTCGATTGATGAACAATCGAAGAAAAGCGTGTGAGTTCGATGAACCGAAGAAACGAGAGTCGTCGTATTACAACTAGGATCAGTATTAATAACGCGTATATGTTGGGGTTACGTTATCCCCCGGGAACTTGGTCCAAAAATAGACCGAATGCGGGGACATACTGACGGGATCGAAAATACGCATACCGCAGTACATACGCTCCTTTTCTTCGTGCTGTCCTGGTTGGGATTTTCTCAAATTTTCCAATAGCACCGTTCACCGCTCGGGTCCAATCGCGTATATCGAGCGCTATGAAACTTACGGATGCTGGGCTCTTCTTTCGTGACTGAATTTCGACACTTTCGTAGCGAATTATCGGTTCTAATTATTGCTTCGATTTTTTTTTTAATTGCTTTAAATAATTCTTTTCTACCGATTAATAGTGAAAAATGTATAGTCTTGAATATTTTCTAATTTTCTCTTTTGAAATATTTTGGTAATTTGTAGTAATTATTTTTTTTATGATTAATAACTTTAATTAAAAAAAAAATCGTAATTTTATTTCGGAAACTGGAACAGCAAAATATCGGTCAATGTTTTCTTTTATTTTAAACGGCATTTCTCACGATCCGGCTCTTCCAAGGGTCGTATCGCGAGATTTATTTCAAAATTATTGCAACTTTCAGTGTTATCGAATGATAAGAGTTTGGTCGTCGAGGAATTGGGATGCGAAGAGACGATACAGGTAATGCTCGTTTATTTAATTTAAACGAGATAATGCTCGTTTATTTAAAATGCTGCCGAGTTTTTTTTTTATAATTATTTTCTTTATCTTACAATAACAAATTTGCCGATTTTTTTTAGGGAAAATCGCGTTTTTCACTTCCAAGTGCTACGGAAAATGAAAAAATCGATTAAAAAAAAACTCGGCAGCGTTACCTCGAGAAACATCTCACCCGATAAACTCATTTTGATTTTTTTTTGTTTCAGATGATCCAGCGACGAGTTACAGCGTACACCGCAAAACAACTTTTTTTTCGAGGCGCCTGCGGAGATTTGCCGCCAACAGCTTGTTTGTCAATATTTTGCAATGAAAATTTCGGAAAATATAGTTCAGATGTTGTATCGTTATATGGAAATTAATTAAATAAACCAGCGTTACCTGTATGGTCGAAAAAAATTCTTGAAAATATGCTTTTTTTTTCAGCGAATTAACCTTAGCCCGCCCTTAAGTTTGTCCGTACGAATGTGTATAAAAAAAAAAAAAAAGAATTAGCGACGATGAACAGCGCAAATTTTAAAAGCGAGTTTATCCAAAGTAGGTGGATGACCTCTTCGCTCCGAATAACTCGAGTAGGCAGTCCACTCAAACACGATATATTAATAGTTCAACCTAGTGGTCGGACGACCTGTTGGACGATATACACTTGACGAAATTCCTCGCGGTGGACAAATTTCAATAATTTCCATCGCTTCCAACCCAAACAAACCCAAACAAATTTCAATAATTTCCATCGCTGGGTAAGGGATCTGGCAAATATCAATTGGATTCGGGTTCGTAATGCATTCGTGAAGAAAATTCCTCAAGCCTTGAAATGACTCTTCAAGGGACTTCCGGTTGTTGCTGTATTTTTGTACAAATTTTGGTTTTATTTGCATTCGTTTGTCTGGGTTCATTTGGATAACTTTTGACAACTCGACTTGGCCGTCTTTTCCTTCAGCTCGGAAATAACGAAACAGCTCGAGAATTTATACTTTTTTTTTTCTCACGAATCATTGAGAAATTGAGATCCGCGAGTAATCTCGATGCCGCGCTCGTTTATTCGTGCCGAGACGTCGCAATGTTTTTTTTTTTTTTTTTTCACGCTATAAACGAGCAAAAGCGTTGCAATTAAATTACACGATTACGATCGATATCTCGTCGCGAAATCTCGCGGACGCAGCGGGACTGTACACGTGATATCATTATATCTTGCTAAAGTATAAAGAGCCATTATGCACGGTACAAATAAATTCATTATAAATTGAAGCAGATGAGACGTTTCCAAGGAAAACTTCCATCGAGTTATTCCTGGCATTGATTCGACGCGCATGCGACTTGCGAGATGGCAAAAAATAATTCCGATCACGTTACTCGATACAAAAATTATCAAAACACGTCAATATTTATCCTTTCGAATGAAACGAACTTGGATTAAATCGGACAAATAGTTTTTGAGATAATAATTCCCAAACTTCATCAATTTTTTTTTCCATCTTCTACTCGGATGTGCCCCATTAAAAAAATGAGGAATTAATTTTTTTTTCAATTAATTCGTTAATTAACGAAAGTTGGATAATTGTTACGAGCCATCCCCCCTCCCCCTCTCCCCCTCCTCCCGTATTTTTACTAACCCCACTTTCTCCACGTATTCTTCCTGTATTTCCGTTGACGTAACATGTGTGCCAGGCGTCGCGGTAATATTTTTAGCCCCGGTCATCGTTTGGACGTGGAGTCTTAAATTCTATTAATAAATACGTAGGTCACAGATTCAAAAAAAAAAAAAAAAAAGTAATCGTGAACGAACATAACGATAGGTTTTCATCGATCTATTTGAAGAGCGTTCTATATGGGCCATGGACTCTTTTGATCTGACGTAGCTTTCAAAAGCGCAAAACTTTGTGGCAAGTTCCAGAAGTGCCTTAAAAAAAAAAAAAAATAACCAGCTGTTACGTCTGTGCCGATAAAGAGTAACAATTATTATCATTTTTTTTTTTTCATCAGCGTGACATAGTGATTTATTATGACAAAATATTGATTGGCTCAATTAAAATTCGATAAAAAAATTAGGGATCATTCACTGGGCCATATGGGAAGAAATATTTAGAAAAAAAAAAATCGTACGAACCTTAAAAAAAATAAAATTGAAGCTTGAGCTTCCCCCTTTATGAATCCGGTCAAAGAAAAGCATTAAAAAATTTTTGTCTGTAAACGAGGTCCACCAGAAAAGGAACAAAAAAAAAGACGAAAAATGATCGTTTTCGAAAAAGGGTACTAGTCGTAAAAAAAATAGTAAAAAATTTAAAAAAACACGGAATGAAGGTGAATTCCTCCCCTTCAAAATGCCGTTTATTAAATTCATTTGTGTCAACTACCGGCGAAACTGCATAAAAAATTCTCGGGTGTTACGTTGACGCGAAATATTTACGAAGTTTAATTCTCGCGAGGCTCATTGCCGAAAAAAGATCGTCAGTAAATGCGCGACGATCGGGTCGTATAATACTTGAACTTGGGCTTTGCACGCTTTGACGTTCGTTGTCTTGTCACTTGTGACTTGAACGAAAGCGGCCAAATGCGTTACTGATTAGCCGCTTTCAATATTGGTCTCAAGGCATTTGCTTGACAAGGGGAATAAAATGTGCGCTCTTGCATGGAGACCTGAAAGCGATCCGTTCGAGATCGATTTGACGCGTTTTTTTTTTTTAAATTTTCTATGACGGTCAATAGGATCATTTATCGACCGGAAATAAAGCTTTCTCTTTTGTTTCAAGGAAGAAGAAAAAGTTCCTCACATTGTTGCATTTTTTGTTTTTCAATAGTGATGGAATTTTTAGGCTAGCGTATCGCTTAAGGTGTAACACCACTGTAAACGTCTAAAATTAAGTGATTTGTTTTTTGGTGGAAGGACAAGTAAAAGGATCATAGTATTCGAGTCATATTTTATATAATTAATTACCAATAGTCATAAAAACCATATAATTAATTTCAATAAATATAAAACCAAATTTCAATGAATTGAAAAATAAAGTTTCATAAATTCTAAAATAAATGTTCACAAATTGAAAAATAAATGTTCATAAATTGAAAAATAAATGTTCATAAATTGAAAAAATAAATGTTCATAAATTGAAAAAATAAATGTTCATAAATTGAAAAATAAATTTTCATAAATTGAAAAATAAATTTTCATAAATTGAAAAATAAATTTTCACAAATTGAAAAATAAATTTTCACAAATTGAAAAATAAATTTTCACAAATTGAAAAATAAATGTTCATAAATTGAAAAAATAAATGTTCATAAATTGAAAACTAAATGTTCATAAATTGAAAAATAAATGTTCATAAATTAAAAAATTCGTAAATCAATTTGTGACATTGATCTTAAGGCTATGTGTCACACCGACCGAGCGGCCATGAGTTCAAGAGAGATAGTTGATTCGCAGATTCCTAGTGTTCTCCGAGACGGCTGATATTTCGGGGGGAAAAAAAAAAACGAACACCTTCCGCTCCGTTGCACAACGAACAACGTCATTCTCTTAGTTCGCCCAAAACGTGATTCATTTGGGAGAAAATTTGGCCGTAGGATTTTAAGCGGACGTGTGAGTCATGTCCTTAAAAAAAAAATAGTGGGAAAATCCTGACCGATCGTCACTTAAAAGTATAAGTCCAATCATCGTCCAAGTTCGTATCAAAGGGTACAAAAGCAATTATCCAATACAGGGAAAAGACTACTCACCGAAGAGAAGAACGGCGATTACGATCGAGCCGATTGTCATCGTTAAAATGTTCACAAAAAGTATTCCTTCGCTTTCGTTAGTTCGCACTCGTAATTTTTCACACAACCCCGAACGAACTCATTGACATTGAAAATTCGCAAACTGACGTTTGTTCGTTTAACGTCATGTGGGCCTGAGAAACGAGAGGGGGGACGGTGGGGGGCGGAGGCGGCGGTACAAAGCGCGGGAAAATTTTCGCGCTCGTTACGGGGCCGCGAGAGTAACTCGTGGCTAGAATCGGCTCGTATAAAACTTGGCGGTATACAAGACGCGGTGCTAAACCAAGTTTTCGATTCTTCCCCCACCGCCAAACCCCTTTCGCTCTTCCAATTTCCGATCCCTGTCTGTCTGTCTGTCTGTCTCTCTCTCTCACTCTCTCTGGAAAACACGCACAACATGGGATGTATTATAGATAGCACGCACGTACACATTTACTCATACGCACTCACACAAATGGAATTCCAGTATTTTTAGAATTCCGCTCGAGCCGACCGCGCACTACTACAGATTCCGTCTGCCCTTCATTCTCTCTCTCACTCACTCCCTCTCTCTTTCTCTCGATATCGTTCATCCGCAGGATGATCACGGCCACGGAGAGAAACAAAAAGTGCGATAAGAGCGACAGAGAGGAGACCCCGCAAGACCGCCTGATGCGTAGCTTGTCTACGGTCAGAAAAATGAGAGACAAAAAGAGAGAGAGAGGAAAGGGAGAGATTCATTTTGCGTACTTGTCAGTGTAAAAAAGGTAACTCTCCGCATTCAAATTTGCGGCCTTTTGACCCTCTAGTTTTTTTTCTTCTCTTTCTAATAATGTCAATAAAAAATAAACCCATTGATTAGTCCATTTTTTACTTCCGTTTCCTCCGAGAAATTGCATGTGGCTCACTGTGCCCCACTCTCCACCAATTGCTACTATTGGCAGGGATGAAACATTTCATGTTTCATTCCTCCGAAAGTTGGAGGCATCTTCGTCGAGGTTCGCCGACAAGTAGCTTCTGTGATGTTTTTTTTTTTTCTTCTCACGTTCGTTCACCTACGACGTGCATCTCCTCGTTGCTGGAAAATTGTCCAGTCCAAGAAAAACGATGGATACTGAAGATACAAAAAAAAAACAAGCAACAAATGTAAAAAAAAAAATGTTATCTAAGACGAAAAAAAGGACCGAAGTACATTGTACCCAAAACCCGTTTAATTGAAAAGACTGATCGAAACAAAAGTGTTTGTCCAATTAACAAATAAATTATTAAATAACTATACACAAAAGTAATCGCAGGCTTTATTAATCACTAATCATTGACGCTGCTTTATCTCGTTGCCAATTGATTTTCCGACACATTTTTCTCACCGCTCTTCTCATCCTCTCGGAAAACCTTTTTTCTTCCTTATTTTGAATGATTCGGATACAAGTATTTTCGTGGCCCGGGAGCTTAATTTTATGGATATTGTAATACTATTTTATTATTATTTTTATTATCTTAACTCGTTAACAGACTCTTGTTTACAAGATTGCATTACAAAAACGAAATTCTAGTCGTCGCCTTTCATATTATAATATATCATATATTATAAATTATATATTGCAATATAATATATAATATAATATATAATATAAATTATACTAGTATATTATATTATAAATTACAATATATCTTATATTATCAATGATATTTATATTATTTATATGCATACTTCTTAGAATTTAGGATACGTTCGTACAAGTGATTCTCGTCAATGAACAGCGCAGAGACACTCGAATGGAAAACACGATCGGCCGTAGAGCGACGATCCGCGGATGAAATTAAAAAAAAAAAAAAGAGAACAAAAGATATCCCGACAAGTAGCGAGTGGCAATTTTTTTTACATTTTGCAGTCACCTTCATCCTCCTCGCACTCTTATCACACGGTTTTTTTTTCTCTTCGTCGCTAGGACGAAGCCTAAAAATCGTCTTTTTTCGCGATCGATATCCCGCGGGAGATTGAAAAAAAAAAATCTAAGGGACGTCTTTTTTGGCGAAGAGAGGCAGCTGTAGGGACAAGCTCGCGAGAAAAATTGATCGCGCACTTAAGTAACATTCTAGCCGTCATAACGTTGTGTAAATTGGAAGTTTCATTTGTCATTGTCATAATATATATATATATATATATTTGTATGCGTGGGCGTATGTGTCGCCTATAAAAAAAATGCTCACCTTCGATCACTTGTTGGCAGACTTTTTTTTTTTCGTTTCTTCCTTTAGCCCAGTCCGAGGCGGCTCGCGTTATTTCGTTGCAACGAATGTACAATTGTCGAGGATCCGCTTTTAATGTGTGAAACAATTTTCGTACTTCCTTATATATATATATATATATATGTGTGTGTGTATTTATATGTATGACTTTCATCAATATTTATTTACAACGCTACGCTCGGTACCGCCACTTTGCTAACTCGTAATTGTCTAGAGGATTTTTTTTTTATTTCTTCATTTTTTTTCCACTCAAACCGACATCTGTGTGTCTTAGCTTGAGACTGTCCTGTCGGGGCCACGTTTCGTTTGCCTATTTATTTTTATTTTCCCTAGGTGTGTCTAGTTTTTTTTTCGGTTTAGGGACTTCGAGGTTTGCTCGATTTTGTTTTTTTTTTTTCACGAGCCAATGCAATGGAATAAAAATTGCTGGTCTTAACGAAATTGGAAAAAAGGAAGATGAAGAAACGTATTCTCGCTTCAATACAGAGGCCGGTAAAATAAGCGATCGTTCCCTATGGACTTTTACTAACGGTCGTTCCTTCGAAGATCAATGCATAAGTGTACTCCGTTTCCCCGCATTGCTCGATAAAGTCTTTACGACGAATTTCGTCGACAAAAGTCTCGCGCAATCTTCAGCCTACATTTTCTCGTTTATTTATTTTCTTTGTTCTTCAAGGTCAAATTAAAGAGGGGCGGAATGTGGATTTTCGAAAAGTCGAAGGTTTTATTTCTCGAGGAGAATACTACCCGTTGGTACAGTGAACAAAATGAATATTTCATGCAGGATTTAATTTGTACTGGAATTTTTACTCGGTTCTCAAATTGTGGACACAAAAAGAGAAACAGGAAAATGTTTTTTTTTTTAAGAGTGCTGGATTAATTAAAATTCCACGAGCGCGAAAAAGATACTTTATCTTTTCCACGTTTTGTTTTTTATTTTCACCAGAAAGTTGACCGGAAATTTATCGAGTTTATTCGGGTTTATTTGGATTTGTTGGGCTCGGAATTTAAAAAATTCTACGAGCGAATAAAAAGATACTTCATCTTTTCTAGATTTTTTTTCCGCAAAGTACTTGACCGGATGTTGAACGAATTTATTTGGATTTATTCGAGTCCGTTGGGATCGCCGCAAAAAAAAATCTACAAGGGAAGAAAAAAAAAACGCCACCATCATCCTTTCCAAAAGAAACCTTGACCGGAAGTTGAATCCCTCCAAATTCGACACACACTCAAAACCGGCCCGCTGGGAATTTTTTTTTCCACACTCGCGTGACGTAAAATGCTGGCCAAGGCAATAACCAAAAATGAAGGAGAAAATACAGATAAAAGATAAGCAAATCTCAAATCAAAATACAGATAATAGGATAAATAAACCGAGACACAAATTCTACAAACGTAGAATCGACTATTTTTTCCCACGCTCTTCAGTGCAATGAAATAATGCTAATCTTCCTATTAAAATATATTAGGCCACGTTTATACATATACCACTGGCTCAATGCAGGCGTCTCTTGTCTGAATTGAATTTAGGAGTCGGCGTAGTCACGTTCAATTAATTAAAAATTAAGCAATTTTCAAATTAATTTCATAAAAAATTAATCAATTGGTCACAATTTTCAAAATAATGCAACGTGACCACACTGTCTCCTTAAATTATTAAATTAATTTAATAATTCATTATTTAAATGCGATTAATTTACCATTTTTTTTTAATCGTATATTAAGACAAAGGATGTCGGGCGAGAGGGGAGGGGAGGGGGAGATGGTTAATGTCGGTTTGCCTTAAAAATTGGCTCGAGAGATTGTCAGCAGCAGGGATCAAGCTAAACCCTTGTCCCAGTCAGCAATCGCGACGGTTCCTACATTTTCCTTTCGTCCCCTATATATGTATATATATATATATATATATTTACTGGTTTTTTTCTTAACCCGACATAACGAAGCATGAGTCAATATATTACACGTTCACTTTCGTCCTAAATCTGCTATATTTAAAACGTGGAAAATGCGATTATCGCTCGATAGGACAATTTTCCCATTTTTTTTTTCATTCGCTCTCCCGTCGTCGGGAGTAAAATGAATCTAGACGGAGAAGTCGGAGCAACGCTGGAACGCGTGGGATGATGAGTGGCGATTTTTTTCGCCCGTTGCGTTAAGACGCGAACATCCGACGACATTGCCGATTAATCTCGTTTTTATTTCTCGTATATTGGCTAAAAAAAATGTTCCCTCGTTGATTGGACTCGCGATTGGCGATCCGGAGGGGGGGGGGGGGGGCACTGGCGGCCTCGTTGTCCGACTCGCTCACGTGAGAAACGGCGAGAGAGCGAGAGAGAGCGAAACGTGAATTTTCGTCATGACTGGAATTTTTTTCTTTTTTTTTTTACAATGACGGTGCCGCGCGGTAAAGAGGATTTCCTCGGATCGGAAGCACGTGAGCCTCGGAGTTGAAGACCCAGTCGTCGAGGCTTATCAGCTCGTTGTCGCTGAACAACAGGTATAGGTACTGCAACGGAAAACAAAAATTAATAAACGAGTTTGTTTTGTGAATGTTATTCGTCTGTACTTTCATTGCTGGTGAATCGTCAGTGCGGGGATACAATTTTGGTTGTCCGGAATGATAAATGAACTCTCTGAAACGAAGGCTATCAAACGAGGCACCAAAACAACCATTAAAAAAGTATCAATAATGTACGTCCGATATTTTTCCACATTTTTTACGATTCAGCTCCAAAAAAAAATTCCGCTAAGCATAAATTTATGCCACCGCATAAAGGTTTATTTCATAGAAAAAAAATAGTCTGACATGCTGCGGAAAATGTCACGATTCCTTTCTATACGTCATTCCACTTTGTTTCTCGAGGAGCGAGATAGTTCGCTCTACTTTGGAGACATTTTGGATGACTCTCCCGCGGCAAAGTGCGCACACATGAATATACAGCAAGGATATGGGACTTCTCGCGTTAAAGAGAAAGAACGAAATAATATATACCTTGAGAGTCTCGGCGAAGAAGTAGCTTTGCTGCACGTCGTCCTTTAGTGAATCAGCCATATATACGTTGTGAAGACCCGTGAATCCTCCGGGTACACGACAATGCTTTTCGAGGGCCTGAACTGCCTCCCAGCCCCATTCTCGGTACTTCGTGTCGTTGGTGAGTCGCCACATCACGAAGTACGACTCGAAGGTCTGAGAACGCGGAGAAAAATAATGAAAAAAAAAAAAAAACGAATAAAAAAATCACGAGATCCGTTGTTTTATATAAAAAGGGGGAATATTTTTCTTAAATATCGTAACTTTTGGGATTGTTCATTTGACAAATCAGTCACTGGAGCATTGATCGATCTTTTTTATAAGTCTTGCTGCTTACTTATTTTTATTGAGAAAAAAAATTGATAATATCTCAATTATGTTCGCTGTAAAATTGCACCATTCCGAAAAAAAATTCATTAAACATTTTCAGAACCCATGGATAGTAACCGATATTTCGAAGTGTAGAGTTTTTTGAGAACATTTTTCATGGTATTGAAGTTTGCATCGTTGGAATGCAATGAAAATATTTTTTTTTCGTATTCTCAATGTTTTTTTTTGCACATTCAGGCTTCACTGAAACATTTTTTGAGAATCTTTGGTAAAAATTTATAATCGAAAGTTGCGAAAAGAAAAGTTTTAAAATGATAATAAAAAAATTAAAAAGTGAAGAGATTTCGTTGCATTGTAAGGATGGAAACTTCAGTACCATCATTTTTCGAACTGTGAAAAATTGAACGAAAAATTGTTCTCTTTTGAACGTATAATTTTACGGCGACTGGGCTACGGGACAACTCTAGAAAGTCAAAGTGTATAAAGGAAAAACCGGGATTTACCTCGGGTCGGAGGATGTAATACTTCTCGCCGTTTTTCAGGCTCTTCGCCTCGAGGCCCTCGATGAAATGGAAAACCTCCGGACCGAGTTTCGTAACGGTGCGATCGTAGGACTCGTGACAGGTGTTCGTTAGCCCGGCAGCGATGTTCATGTACTTTTTCGCCATGTCGTTCTTCGTGTTTTTCGCGCCGAGTGCGAACATCCCACCTGAGAAATGCGTCGTCGTTACAGTAGATTAGGGTCATTGTCGTTAGTAATCGTGGAGCTCTTGGCGTTCCTTTTTCATTTCTTACTCGCGATACGGTGATGGCAACGATAACGCGAACAATTTTTCATGTCTTTTGGAGCGGTTTTTTTTGTTGTTGTTGTCTGCGCAAATAGATTATTTGTAGTCTGTCGAGCGATCCGCGTTATCTTTTATTCGTAATTTTTTTTTTTTTACAAACGTACGTAGCGCGAAATTTGAGAAAAAAATATTATTTTAGTCCAAAAAGTGACAATTTGTTTTTAGTAATTTTTTCAAAATTAATTTCCTGAATTTATTGTTGAATAAATAAATAAAAAAAATCCTGTGGCCTGAGTATTAATAAATAAAATATGATGGATATTTGTCCAGATTTTTTACGAGCTAGACTTCGAAAAAAAAATTGTCATTGAGATATTTTGAGAAAATACGAAGCAAACAAAATACCAACAAAAAAAAATACAATTTTTTTTTCTTTGCCCTCGCTCGAAGCGAAACGGTGCACTTCCGGTAATTTTCCACTATCGCAAGGTGAAGAGTGATCGATAGTTTCTTACCGGCGAAACAGGCGAGATGACCCATTTTGTTTTCGGGTCGATCGTACTTGAGATCCGAGACGTAGAGTAATCCGCCGGGAGACTTCATGATCATGTACTTCTCGATTGAGGTCATAGCCTTGTCCCACATTGTTCTCGCTTCGACGTCCTCCATGCCGGATTGGATCCAGGCTTTTAGCAAATACTCGTAGAAACTATCGCCCAGGCCGCCAAGGGACATGTGGTCTGCGAAACGTAAAAATAAAAAGTAAATAAAAAAAATATATACAAAACACTTTTCGTTGCTTTTGTGTGCAAGGAAAAGTTGTCTTTCGAAATTGATGGTGACCGTAAATTCGATGTAGCTCGAAAGAGTGGTAAGTTTTCCGAGAGTTCGGAGGCTCGAACTAAATCGCCATCGGAAGTATAAAAATCGCGTTATCTTCGAATTGGCTTCCGTGAAACGTGCACGTTATCGTCGACGTTGACAAGCGAGTATACGCACGATTTTATAACGGAAGCGTTCGTAACGAGGGCGATCGTTGTTTCACGTAAAAGAACAAAAAAAAAAACGTGAGATCAACGCACGCAGGCTACGGGGATTCGGGTCCAAAAATATAATCAAGTCAAGGCGTCACGTTCCTGACCCTCCTTAAGGAGAAATTGGATCGAGCTACTTGGGGGTCGTTCTCCAAAATTGTTACTGCTAATTTATTCAGCTGTAGTCCACGCGATCGTGGAGCAGAAACGAAGAGAGAGGGACAGAGCGACAGAGAGAGAGAGAGAGAGAGAGAGATAGAGAACAATCCGAATGTACAATTAAAAGGATTTTTTTCTGAATTTTTCAACTCTGTACCGATCCAAGCAAACGCGAAAATAAGTTGTTTTTTTTTCCATATTTACATATTTTCAACACTAAAATGAAACGATGAATTATCATCGGCAAAGACAAATAAAAATCGGCAATGAGGAACGAAAAATTGCCAATCAGGAACTAAAAATCGGCAATGAAGAGCCAAAAAAAAGTGGCAATGAAGAACTAAAATCGGCAGTGAGGAAGAAAAAATGGGCAAGATGCTACGAGTAGCGGCGAGAGCGAGGGTTAGATTGGAATATCTAAAGGGATAATCATCCGGCTTGACGAATGGCGTACGTCACGATGAAAACGACGAGGCGAACGGTGAGGGAAGAGAAACGCGGAGAGCGAGGAGAGACCGTTGGAAGTAAGTTTGGGTAGTCTCTCTTCTCGTACACGCCGGATGCCATTTGATTTTTGTAATTGATAAGTGAAGAAGTTCGATGAACGCTCGCGCGAGGATTGCCCACGGGAGGCTCGCGATCGGCGCGATTATAAATGAACGAAGGGACCGAATTAAAAATCTATTTGGCCACCGAATTCGACGTAGATTTATTAAATGACATTACGGTAATAGGATGGAGAATGTTTATAATGGCAGTGTCAGCCAGCCGGACAAATAATAGGGGATAAAGAGAGATGGGAGGGGGGGAGCGTAGGGGATCGCGGAACAAGACGGATCGCCTCGAAAATCGACTTGGGTGCAACGCTCTTGAGGCTTCGCCTCATTGCGGCACATTTTCGTCCTGGTTGCACAATATTTCGTAGCCCGGGGCACGGATCCTCCTCACAGTGAAATTCTTTCGCGCGATCTCCGATTCATCAATATGCCTCTTTATTTTTACGTTTTTATTCTTCTTCTTCTTCTTCGCTCCTGCTCTTCTTGGAGTTGATTTTTATTTTTTCTTCCCCTCGGGCGCATCGCCGTCGATCGCAATTAACGTCGAAGGCCTGCGCGCGCGAGGAAATAACTGACGGGTACGATTTTTTTTTATTTTCCACAGCGGGGATTTTGTAGTTTTCGTCGCGATATGCCAGTAGAGCAAGTGTGATGGGTAAAATATTTTGGTAGAACGGAAAAAAAAAAAAATGGTACTCACGCTGTCCCCATTGGCCGGTTTTCGGATGTATGTAATTCGGATAAAGTCCCTTCGGCTTGTCGAGGCTGTTGAGCACCTTTCTTATGTGCTCAACTTTGCTACGGAATACCGGATTACCCGTTATGTCGCTCAGATATGTGAACTCGAGATGAAGAGTACCGATTTCGGAGAGTATACTGCAACCGCTGCTCGCCCAGCCATAATTTCGGCTCGCCTGTTCGGAAAAGAGCAATCAAATAATTCGGTCGGTGAATTTTCTCATTCTTTTTTCTCTCTATATTAATTCTGTTATTTTTTATCGAAATTCGGCTGTTTTATTTATCTAATTATTCTATGAATATTACATAAAGAAATTAAGATTCAATTTATTAGCAATTGAATTTGCGATTAAATTTAGATTTATTATGATAGATATTAATTTAATGATGAAGAGATAATAGATAAATATCTCCATTAATTCATTCGCTGTTATTAAATTAAGATCTATTATTTCTCTATTAATAATTTCTCTATTATTAAATCGAGATCTGTTATTTGTCTATCGATTATTCGTCTGGTATTAAATTGAGATGTACTATTCCTCTGTTAATTATTTCTCCATTATTGATTTGAGATCTTTCTCTCCGATTTCTCTGAATTTTCTCAAGCCTCCAACCAAAGCATTCTGTCAACAAAATATATTTTTCTACCATTTTACTCGAATGTCTCGTATTGAATAAAAAATAATAAAAAAATCTTTCATAGCAATTAAATAGCTCGAATAAGATATTACGATAAACAATAATTTTTAAAAATTGCATGCTCTCTTCATTATTTTCATACAATTCTGTTTTCAGAATTAAACAATTTAAATAAATGATTATTTTTGCGCGTCAATTGTGCCGAAGGCTAGGGTTCGAAACTATATTTCCGTGCTCGTAATTTCGCACAGTGTCGGGAAAATCATCTTGCAAAATATTTTCGCCTTGTCTGTTCGAAATCACTGTAAAACAATTATAAACCGCTGGGATGATAGTTTTGCGGACTAAAGCCGGAGATGCTCGTGTATGAATGAAAGACGACATTAAAACGGAAGTGTGAACCCGGGCAGGGAAAATCCAAGGGATGAGCATGATCGTTTTATAATTTAATCCGAGGCAATTAAGTTGTCGGCGCTAATTCCAGCGAGGGAAGATATAAACGAACGGGGCTCCCTTTTATGGAGCAGCTTCTAAACGAGAGAGTTGATTACGTCAACCTAGATGGGTCTTCCCTTCTTCGTATGTTCAACGATCAATTTAATTGATTTCACACTACTCTTACGGAATATTATATTTTTTTTTATTCGGACAAAAAATGCTCTTTGTTTTAAAATAGTTCATCGACAGTGTGACTTTTCAAGGGTAATCGATTGACGTGAATTTTTTCAGCAACCCGCCGGAAGCCTCAAATCGATCGAAAGCAGCCCCCCCCCCCTCCCCCCTCATCGCGGAGTTCCTCAGGCTCGCAAGGGTGTAGACAGGTTGAAAATCTTGAAGGATATTGAAGAGCTTCTCAGATCGGCTGTCAACGACGAAACGTTTGGGTTTGTCGTAAAAGGAAAGATAAAGAGCTCCATCTTTATCATTAATTTCCTGGCGACGAAAGAGCCATTCGTCTTTTTTACATCGAGAGAAATTCTTTCGAGTGTCGTTATCGGAGTAATTAAAAATTCACGTCTTAATTAAAAAATTATATATATATATATATACATATAGATATCAAGAAATAAATACGGAAAAAGATTTCTTTCTCAAACTGCACCTCTCTCTCTCTCTCTCTCTCTCTCTCGCTCCCTCCACCGTTTTGCGCACAGAGAGACGTGACCCGATGGAAATCGTTTCAATTAAATGAGCCTAGCGCCACGAGCTGGCCGCACTTTCAGTTTCTCCAAAGGGGTTCGAGCAAAGAGAATTTAGCCGAGCGTTATTACTCGAGTGGGCAGTGTGGCGTGCGCACGGAAGAGTGGAGACGAATTGGAGTACAGCGAGCCGGAAGGTCCACAAACTATCAAACGCACGAGCCGCTTTATAAGACTCTCTTTCTCGCCTAATACTTGAGGTTCGTTTGGCCGAGAAGTGTGAGAAACAAAAGTGGAAAACTCGAGAGTTTCGTACGCGCGATTCGAGGAGTGGAAAGCTCTCTCTCTCTCGAAGCCCCCGTATCTCTTTCTGTTTTCTCACCTCGCTCGCGGCGCACAAAGTCCACCGTCGATGCGGTGCAAGAATTTTTGCAAAATTCTCTGGGGTGAAATTAAGAGAGAGAGAGAGAGAGAGAGAGAGAGAGAGAGAGAGAGAGAGAAGGGTCTTTCAGCCTGTGCAAAATCCGGAACGAAGATCTCGTTTGTATAATTCTAATTATATCCCGCCCGCTCGCGTTGTTTCCCAAAGAGCTTTGATTCTCGCGAGATAAAACTATCACGCTTGGGGAAAATTTCAATTGCGGGCTTTTCGTTTTTTTTTGTTGCAAAAAAAGCTTTTTTTACGCGTTGATTGTAGCTGATATTTGACTTAAAAAACATTTTTTGTACTTTTTTATAACAATAACGATTTTACTTGAAAAGTGACTTCTTTTTCGTTCGGGTTCAACCTTCCGCGGTCACCCGGGGTCAAAATGACCCCAAGGGAAAATTTAAGCGAAAATTACTATAAGTTGTTGACGGCCACTTTTTGTAATAAATCGCTAATTTTTCATTATTATCATTCTTTATTTCCGGCCTTCCGGAAATACGGCTCTTCATATTTAAGAATAAATACTTTTTTTTTTAATCGCCCACTACGGACCTATTTTTTTTCCCTTAAACTATCATATCTCGAGACTATCACCCTAAAATTTTATGAATAAAAAAATTGAAAATTGCCAGAGTTATGATTTTTTAGTAAAAAAAAAAAAATTTTAGAATTTTAACTCGCGACTGTATTGAAGAAAAAAAAGAAATTTCATCATCAGTACTCACGCCAGTTGCCAGGTTGATCAAGGAATGTGGGATTCCCGTTTCCGTCTGGAAGGCGGGCAATAGTCGTTCGCCCAGCTGGGCCGCCTTGTCCCGGAACATAACGTCGCCGGTGAGGGCGTAACAGGCCAGCAAGCTTCCCAAGAATCGAATGTTCGTCTCGAACAGCGAGCTCTCGGCTTTCTGCAAAGCGAAAATACAAACGTCTTGAATATTATCCTCGGTCCAATTTTTCCATTTTTTTTTTTTTTCGTTTTCCTACGTGATACTTTTTTTCCATTCGGAAGAGGGCAAACACTCGCGGCATATCATCTCCTGCATGGAAAGAAAGTATGGTGGAAAAGGCGACGCGAAGGAGAGAGCACGAGCTTCCTCGCAGTGCACTTTAGCATCGCAGGAAATTAGAGAGGTTTCTGAATGAGAAAAAAAAAAACAAAATGTGAGAGTCCAAACAAGAGGAGGACATTAAGAGCTGCAGCTAATTAAAATAACCTCACTTGGTTCTGTTCCAACACGACTTCTTTGTTTTTTTTTGTTAACCATTTTTTTTTTTACGACCGTTAAAAACAATTGCAGTAAAAAATGGTAAAATAACGTAAAAATGTATTATTCCAACGAATTTTCAGTATCTTTTTGGGTCTCGTTACTAAAATTATCGACGTTGATTGCATGAAAATTGCCACTCGGTAGTATATTGACGTTGTCGGGAATTGAGATGATGCATATAATTAATTAATTGCATTATCGAATTATCGCTTCCGTGCACATTTTCCCGTATTCTGCGTACGTGGCGTACGAAGCTGCCACCGTAAAAATATATATCATACGTGGAATTTCACCGCAATAGGAATTATACTCGCGAATAATGAGCTGTTTCTAATTAAACTTTATTACCATGTATTATTCTTTAGTAGACCTAGGAGCTATGGTTGAGGAGCGAAAAAAAAAATAATTTCGCGATAATACTGGTAAACCAGTAGATAAAAAAAATACAACATAATAACGTAAAATATTTCATGCTAAAATTTGCATCGTTGGGGTGTGTGTATTATTATTATTATGCGTCTCATGATTATAGTTGTTATTTTTAATTATCTCTTCCTTCGTAGGGGATTGCTTCCGCTTTTTACATGCCCATCTTATTTTATTCCATAATAAAAGAAATGTAAAATGATAAAATAAAAAACATAACCATAATTTTATATTCACTTTTATTCCTAGCAAAACCCTTTTTTTTTTTGCTTTCCAACATTTCGAAGCCTAAATCGGCAAAAAAGTCGATTTTATTAATGGAAAAAAAAATCATTTCCGTTTCAACGATGCAAACACGTCAAGATCGCAATAACTACGGAATTTTTTTTTTTTTTTTTGCCACCGCATCGCGTACAGGAAAAGAGCACAGCTCGAGCCTTCGGCTCTCGCAATTTCATTCCGTGGCTCGTTCTCGCGTTGTAATTCCGGGCATCCTGTCATTCCGGCGTTTTATCCGCGAATTATAGCGCAAATTCGCATGACGCGGTGTATTAAAAGCGAAGCGCTCGCTCGCTCGCACGAATCAACGTGAATAAAATCTCCGCTTACAGCTGTCGGAGGATAAAAGAAAGCCCTTTGCGAAAAGCCACTGGGAACTTTTTTTTTTTTTTTTTTTTTCGTTGACAGAAAAATGGGCCGGAGCCGACGTGGCCGGCTATCCCGAAGGTACGAGCAAACTCTATGACTCTCCTAATAGCCCAAAAGCCAATGAGAGAAACGTTACGCAGGAATTCGCGGTCCAATGGCACGTGTATTTAGCCGCGGCTTTGTGGCTTACCTTGGGAAGTATCTACTCTAGAGTTTTGGGTGAGAGCTGAACGCTTCACCTTTCCCTGGTTTCTATCGCTCGCTGGGATTATAGCCAAGTATCGGCGAGGAGTGGACGAGTGAATGAGGGAAAAGGATGAGGTGGGTCAGAAGCGAAAGTCAGAGAGAGAGAGAGAGAGAGAGACAGAATGATTTATCATTCGTATGAGAAGTTCTAACTCTCGATTCGTTAATCGAAGAAAATTCCATTGGATCTTGCCTACTGCAAAAACATTTTTTTTTAAATCGAATAACCAAAAAATACTCCATAAAACAAAAATATATTTTTTATTCGGAAATATTTAATGGATATGTAATTTTTATTTATTTAATTCAATGAATTTTTTTTTATTAGCAAATGTTTAATCGATATTAAATGGATATTTCATTTTTCATTTGGAAATATTTAATTGTCAGAAATAATGTCTTTTTGGAAATTAAATACTTTTTTTATTTGCAGTATTTTTTTGGAAACCTTGAAGTCGAGAAATTCGATAGGAAAAAAAATGCATCGACTGCAATAAATGATAACTTCTTTTTGTCTTGATTTTGTTTGCGAGAGAACAGGATGTTTTTAATTCAAAAGAGTGGCGAGTACTTTCGTCGTAACAAAATTGGAAAAATTGTCTGGACGGGCTGTCGCTTTGCAAGAATCTTTTTGGATCCGTGGGATTGAGCAAAAAAAAATCCTGTACTCATCTCACCAATAAATTAATGTACGACGTATATTTTTCCGATTTCTTTTAATTTGCAAAAATTTCTCGTCAGCCGAAAAAAACTACACGATAATTAAGAAAAAAAGCACGTCTTCTCTTTCATCGTAGATGGATCGGGGATCGATTGGCGGATGGAAAAAAATGTCAAATTGACATTTGAGAACCG
Organism: Ophion ventricosus; assembly: GCA_963932345.1. NCBI lineage: Eukaryota > Metazoa > Arthropoda > Insecta > Hymenoptera > Ichneumonidae > Ophion > Ophion ventricosus. The sequence goes on along the minus strand of OZ010722.1, from coordinate 1,196,062 downwards.
CTGAAAGGCGGCAATACTCGGCGATGGTGCGTTAGCGCTAGTTGTCCGACGTACGCGGGTACGGCAACGGCGGCTTGTATCCTAAAATCTGTCCTCCCGCGCCCGCAGTGGTTACGCGCACACATGTGTATCACACGCAGCCATAAATAGCGCGCGCAATCGGCTGCATCTCTCACGCGCCTGGGCACACGCATCCGACGGGAAAATTGCGAAATATGACCGGGTCCACCTGTTGTAATGGCAGCAATTTATCCTAATACCGGCGAGTGCTCGAGGTGTGTTGGAATGTACGCGTGAGGGACGAAAGAAATCGACGATGAAAATAGATCCGGAGGATACGGGAGTATTCAAAGTTTTACTACGATATATTAAATCGATTAAACATAATCGATTTAACATAACAGACAAATAATTCCTCTCTGTCTGACTGTCTATGACTCTCTCTCTCTCTCTCTCTCTCTCTCTCTCTCTCTCTCTCTCTCTCTCTACCACCCCCTTCCTCTTCCACATATAAAATCCTTCGACCTTTCTGGAATTTCGTAATTTATTTTTCATTTGAAAAAAATTGTGGCTGTGATGTCTCAAACCAACAGGCATGCAATGTTATCATTTGAACGCGGAAAAGTTTAAAAGAAAAATATTCGACCTAATTCTCCAGTCTAAAACATATTGAAACAACACATATCTTTTCTACATTGCACGAAAACGCTTATTTAAAAAAAATCCCATTCCTGACCACCAAAAGTCGATATATCTAAAAAAAAAAAAAATTGCAAGACAGCCTATTTCGGGCCAAACCATGATATTCTCTGTATTGGATTTTCGATTTGTATGAAAATAGCGGTGAATATTTCTATCGTGTCAAAAATATGAAAATCCATTTGTCTTCATTTATTTTTCATACTTTTGTTCTTCAGCCTGCTCGATCCGAACGGGAAACGAAGTGAATAAAATCCGAGAGTGCGAGTTAGACAAGGCCGTTCTCTCCTCGAGTGATCGATGGCTACCATTGTGTGTAGCAACATCGATCGTTCGCTATGGGAATACCTATGATATACACATCCACCCACGTGTATATATATATATATATATATATATATATATATATATATATATATATATATATATTTACGTACGTGTATGTACAAATTGGGGTAACGTCAATCGGTCTTCACGCTGGGCAATAAAAATGAAATATCTGTATGATCATTTTGGTAGCCACCAGGAGCCCGATACCTTCGGGACACAAACCTCTTCGGCCAGTCATTAATTCTTCATTATTATTATCATTCGGAGAAAGAATGAAATTTTGCCAAGCGAAAAATGTCGTTCGGCAAGTTTGTAGGTGTTTTTTTTTAACTCAGGACACGTCAGCTCTGCACTAAAATTCTCTTCTCAGCCCGAGAGTGGAGCATGGAGTCGTGCCCCCGTCGAACCGGCGAAACTTGAGTCTCCCCCTTAACCCCCCATCCCTCTTTTCTTACGCCCTCTCTCTCTCTCTCTCTCTCTCTCTCTCTCTCTCTCTCTCGCACTCTCTCATCTTGCCATTTACCTTCTCCAGCCTCCGGTTTATCCAAAGTTGCACAACAGCCCCCGCGGCATTAAAGCGGATTTCCAAGTGGTTAACTTCATGTATTAGCCTCGATCACGGGGCGCGAGGCAAACGAGACGCAAACTCTCTCGTTCGTACTCCTTATTCGCGGCAAAGCCTCCTCTTTTGGCGGCAGCGGCTGTCACACATGTGTGTTTCAGCCAACACCACGACCCCGAACATTTATTACGTGCAGCCTGACGCGGAATTCCGAGATCGGATAAGATCCGTACGTGGATTAATGCGCAACGTGCATATCAAAGGGATACTTTTGCTCGGACGATGCGCCCAATCACGGGAGTATTTGCACCGATGAAAAACAATTTATTGACATCGACTCAATGATTTTTGTGAAAGCAAGGTTTTTATTTATTTTATTTTGTCAATTTGATTCAACTATCCGATTTATTTAATTTATTTTATTTAATTTTATTTATTTATTTAAATCATTTATTTTACTTCAAGACCATTGAGTAATAAAATTTTTATTTTATAATTTGCATAATTATATTACGACGGTCCAAATGGATAATAAATACAAAATACTACTACTGTATAATTATATAATTTTTTTAATTTGCGCGGTATGAGAAAAAATATATTAAATTCGCCAGTTGCAATTTAAACTATTAGTAATTTAAATAAAATTATTCGTTCGAAAAAAAAATATATTTGAATCAAAGACACTGCATGCGAATAATTTCTTATTCAAATGTATCTCTCGTACACGCTTGAAACAAATTAAAAAGCTATATATTTGAGACAAATATAATCGCAATGAGAAAAAAAAGCTCTCTCCACTGAAATAGATCCCAGTCAAATCGAATAAACTTTTTTGCAACAGACTCTCCATTTTGATAAGCACATCGAGATCCTGCGTCAAATTTTCGCCTCCACGATTGTCTTCCGTTTCTCTGATGTTCAGTCGTAAATCGCGGTCGCGATACTCATCGTTCGCCGGGAGAGAACGAAAAAAAAAAGAAAAAAGAAACGCAGCACAAGACTGCGGTGAATTCTTAATAATTCCCCTCCGTTCCCACAGGCACTCGCGCAAATATACCGCGATCTATGTACCTCGAAACGATGTATATATAAATTTAATGCGCGAGATATAGCGTAACGATATGCAGCGATAGACCGCGGACGAGGGGATGAAAGCATATAGGTGTGGGGGGGGGGCACATCCTCGACCAAAGATTGTGCGATCTCACGCACCGTAAAAAGAGGGCCCTGAGATAGCCGTCACGCCACCGCAGATACTATCGATAATGCGGTTACGTTGGCCCAACGCGAGGGCGGAAGAGATACGCAAAAAAAAAAACGTCAGAAAAAACGCCTGTGTAAAGAAGCTCAAAGATCTCGTAAAAAAAGCTGCGGAATCTTGTGAATTCTTCAGGTGGACCGAAGATCGTTGTTTCTTGTCTTACTCGTTTGACTTTGCAAAAGCCACAGGCGAGAGAGAAATTATTCGCAACCTGTCGATTGAGACACGATGATCATGGGGGATGATCGGGTGTCTCAACTGCCACGATAGGTCCTCCAACTAGGTACTAGTTGAGTCGTCTCTTGAAAATCTCTAAAAACTAATGTACACACCTAATATATATATATATTAATAATATATAATATATATTAATATATTATATTATATTATATATAATATATTATTATATATTATATATATTATTAATATTATATTCATATATTATATTATATTATATATAATATAATATAATATATTATAATTTTATAATATAATAATAATATAACAATATTATAATTATAATTATTATATTATATTATATTATAATATAATATACTAATAATATATTATATTAATATAATATTAATATATAATATATAATATATATATAATATATAAGGTTAATATCGAAAGAATTTTTGTGTCAGTCTAAGATCGGCACGTGAGATCGGTATGCATTTGACGTTATTTTTTTGCGACACGTAAACTAACGATACAAGTGTAATGCGACGATTGAAGAATTTTTTTTACTTTTCCTTCTTCCAAGGTAGATTCCTACTGCATTTCGCGAAATTCTCAGGCCTTGAGGTGTGTCAGTAATTTCGCGTTGTACCGTGTATTGAGTGGAACAACGTGGCTCGGTAGGGAGCTCGGCCGTTAGTTCCGTGGCCCTTGCAACTCGGTAAATCGTGATTTAGTTCAGACAAGCAAGCGAGATATCCCGAGAGAAGCAAGCTTTACTTCCTCTCTCTCTCTCTCTCTCTCTCTCTCTCTCTCTCTCTCTCTCTCTCTCTCTCTCTCTCTCTTTCTCTCGCCTATGGTAGTTCTCCGCTTCGACGTGTGAGCCAAACCAAGAGGGCTCGCATTTCCGCCCTATAGTCCGTAGAACTCAACGAGCTCTTTCTCTCTCTCTCTCTCTTTCTCTCGCCTTATCTAAAGCACAAGTGTAATGTCTCTATGCTCTAAGGAGCGACGCATAATGGCGCAACTCAAGCGGCGTCTCCTCCGACGCTTGCGTGTTTTGCACCCTCGGTGCAAACACAAGTTCGCCTTGTACACCTCTCACGGGGAGAACGGTGTAATGCTTTTCTAAGCATGCTGCGCATTAACGCCCCCTCTCTCCTCTTAAGGTCTTAAAAGTACCGCGCATTCTTGTGCTAAGTCAAGAGACTTTTAGCCATCATTTTTTAACTTTGATGTATTATGCGATATAATGGGATCTATTTTGGTCGAGGATCTTTTTTTTATGCCTCAGGGCAATAACGCGATTTCATTTTGTTTCAAATATCATTTTATTGTTTCAAGCATTCGTTGATTGAAAAACAGTGATTTTACGGAAAATTTCAGTGAGTTCAAGTGAAATAGGATCAAACTAAATGCATTTAGTTGACTTTGATAAATCTTTTTTGTCCGTGTAAATATATATATATATATATATATATGTGTGTGTGTATGCATTAGAGGATGATCGTGACAAACATGGCGGAAGACCGGATCGTAATAAGATGATATCGTACGAACGTACGCTCGTATATAGTCGTCATTCCGGCAATTTTCTCGGACGCGCCACGAAGGACAAGAGAGAGAGAGAGAGAGAGAGAGAGAGAGAGAGAGAGAGAGAGAGAGAGAGCGAGAGAGCGAGAGGCAGAGAGAGAGAGCAGGAGGTAGAAAAGAGCGTAAAAAAATATACGAGAACGCGTACGACCCCAACGGCGAGCATCGCGTTGCGACTAATAACAGAGTAAAAAGCCCTCCGAGAAACTCCCTTGACTCTTATAGGCATGACCGAGATCTACGATCTTCAGATCGTAGTAGTCGAGAGAGAGAGAGAGAGAGAGAGAGAGAGAGAGAGAGAGAGAGAGAGAGAAAATCTCCATTGCTATAGGGGTGTGAATCGTACGAACATAATTGATATGTATTTTTGTTCGTTACACGTTGCTTTTCGAAAATTATATATCTGATATTCATCTACGATCGTTATGCGTTTTGCGATCATTCTTTTTTTTTTCATTAATGTCGTATTGAAAATTCTCGCTAATGAAAAGTAGTCTGGTTTTCGTAATGAAAAATTAAATTGCATATGTATTTGTGTCTTTTTTTGCCAAATATAATAAAGTATTAAAAATTGTTAGTATATAATTTTCAATACGTTATTATATTTCACAAAATAAAAAACACACAAAGCATACCGGTCTCATTCAGTATGCAAAATCGGTATGGGAGATCGGTACGCATTTATGATTTTTTTCTTCTTTGTGACACGTAAGAACTATAATTTGCAAAAAACCGAAAAAGTGCATCTCGTTTTTCCCTCAGTTCTCCGTCCCTTTGCCAAAAGTATATATAAAGTCGTAAAAAAAAATCGCACCCTTGTCATTGATTTCCAAAAAAAAAAAAACAATTCCATCGCTCCCATCCTGCGCCTTTTTTTTCGTTCTTCCCGCGTACCTTTTTTCTCGCATCTGTCACTCGATCGTTATGGCAATAGGGGTTTTTATGTGATTATGAAGAAACGCGTAATTTATGCAGAATCGTTGGGTATACACCCCGAGCGTTTGTTGGCTGGTGGCTTTAATGATCGGAAGTTTGAAACATTTGATATATTGGGTCACGCACCCCCCACGCGAGAGAGAGAGAGAGAGAGAGAGAGAGAGAGAGAGAGAGGCGAAAGTAAGAATTTACGGAGGTCGTCGAGCCAAGTTTACCGTCGAGAAAATTCAACTTTGGCTTATTTTATGTTTTGTACATAGGGGTGGTAAAATATTAGCAAGTATAGCCGAAGTACAGCAGCCCCGATCGTGTGTATACAACTCTCAACGGAGTTGTTACGTGTCCGTAACGTGTGCTCGGGGCTCGATGTCCGAGGTAAGAAAGCGAAGGTGCTGGAGGGCTTGGAAAGGGATCGAGAAAAGCTCGTAGCTTGTACGTCGCGTTTATTTAATATCGGAAGACTCGTTAAGGCCTTGGGCCACTCTAGGATTTTACAAAAATCGATTTTTTTTTAAATGTATCCTAGTACCTATAAAATTATATTCCAAAAGATTATGGCTGTGAAAAAATCTCCAAGTACTCGATTTTCGAGTTCTAGCGCAAGCCCTCTTGATTCGTGTCGTGACTTTCTACTAACTTTAAACGCTTTTATCTCAAAAATACATTTTTCAAGTCGGCCGGATTGATAACTGAATCTGATGAATTTTACATTGGTGAGCACCTTTCCTCCCCCAACACACATTTATACAATGTCATACCTCCTCCCACACCCACGCGCACACGTATATGAGTTTTATCGTTCGCGATGCTTCAGGAACACGCCTATCCATTCTCCATAGCCATTAACCGGGTGAACCACGTACGTACGTAGAGTGCCCAACGAAACGTCGGGCTGTTTATCTTGCAAGCTCGAGCTAGCCCACCGACGGGAACTTCGAGCACCCCATTTCGTTCGACAGAGACGATTAAATGCGGCGACCGAACATCGAAGGAACCAGCAGGTTGTTCTTTGCCTATGTGTTAACCGAGTCGTCTACCAACCCAATACACATTGAGGTATCCAATGTGTATTGGGTTGCAGCACATCCGGTCGTTAATATTAAATACATAAGAGATCGATGCTGTGTGTCCTTTTTTTTTTACTGGGGCCTCTTCGATGTTCCTTTGGGTACTATCGCGTTTGAACTCGAACAGGTAGCACATCTCTTCGGATATTGTGCGCTTCATGAGACGGGGAGAGTTTTCAGAAGCAAATGAAAAATCCCCTTCCCCTCGCATCCAATATCACACGAAAAAGTTCCAATTGCCTGTCACTTTCGGAAATATCTCGCGGTAATATTTTTATTATTGTTACCGCGTGCGCCATGTGTATTTTATTGCGCGTTTATTCAAGGCGGCAAGAGCGACAGGAGGATAGAATCCAAATTGCGGGTCTAATTGCAAATTCAAGCTGCGTTAAGTTACCAAAACTCCTGAAAGTTCTGCGTACGTAAACTCCGCAAGTTTTCGACTTTCCCTAAATGAAGTGACGAGAGATCCCCTACTCGCCATATACACACATGTATGGAGTGATGAAAGTGAAAAAGTTTACTCACCACGTCGAAGTCTAGATTTTTGGCGATCCAGTCACGACCGTGCTTGAACTCGTCGTGAAGGCCCATTATGTAGAGAGTATCGAGACCATCGATTATCGTTGCACCCATCGACATTCCGAATATACTCGGGTTGTGACCTTTCTTCGATATCGGCTTTAGCTCGTTCTTTCCCCAAGCGTATCTGACGTAATTGTCCCAGCCGTGTTTCATCATCTGTTCAAGGCAAAAAGAATTGTTTCGAAATGTATTAATATTTTGTAAGGATGCTCGGATAAAAAAAATTGATTAACGATATCATTTTTTTTTTTTGCAAAAGAAATCATAATTAAATTTAAAAAGAATAACGGAACAATATAAACGAGTTTTTTTTTTTTTTGAAAGAGTAAGTAAACATGTCTAACAATAAAATAACCAATGTAAAGTTCTTTTGCACGAATAAGAAATCGCACAAATATATCTCGCACTGATGAACGGTATAGTCTGGAACCGGTTTTTCTGTACTCGATAAACTTCGGAACTAATGGTCCGATTTAGATGCGATTTTCACCGGCATATAGTGTATTTTTCGGTGCAGGTTTTAAGCTACGAAGCATCGTGGTAGAAAGCCAGGTACGTCAGCTAGTTTTTTTTTTTTTTTATAGACTTTTCCACAATGTTCGGAAGGTTCAACCGTTCGTAAGGGATTTTTGGAGTACGCGACGTAACTCGAGAAATATGGTATTTACGGAAAAACGTCAAAGAGGAAAACAAGTCGTGTTTTCTCATTCTCGATACACTGGAATTTTTTAAGAATTTTCCGTAAGGTTCGAAAGGTTCCCTTTGCAGAGGATTTTTGGAACACGCGACGTAACTCGAGAAATATGGTCTTTACGGAAAAACGTCAAAGAGGAAAACAAGTCGTGTTTTCTCATTCTCGATACACTGGAATTTTTTAAGAATTTTCCGTAAGGTTCGAAAGGTTCAACCCTTTGCAGAGGATTTTTGGGACACGCGACGTAACTCGAGAAATATGGTCTTTACGGAAAAACGTCAAAGAGGAAAACAAGTCGTGTTTTCTCATTCTCGATACACTGGAATTTTTTAAGAATTTTCCATAAGGTTCGAAAGGTTCAACCCTTTGCAGAGGATTTTTGCAACACGCGACGTAACTCGAGAAATATGGGCTTTACGGAAAAACGTCAAAGAGGAAAACAAGCCGTGTTTTTTCATCCTGGATACATTGGAATACTTTCTGCCAGTGACAAGTCCACGAAAAATCGACTTGCACCCAAGCCGAGCCGGCTACAGTGGCTAGTATACACACACACACACACATATATATATATATGTATATGTGTATTTACGTGGTCTGGAGAATATAACCACGTACATCCGGACACGTACTTATTGCAAGTTTACAAACGCTCGAGCAAAACACTTTTGGCGTTATACATTAGTTGTTGCGCTAATGGGAGATCTCTCGCGACACTCTCTCAAAATGATTTCTCTCTTTCTCCCTCTCTCTCTCTCTCTCTCTCTCTCTCTCTCTCTCTCTCTCGCTCTCTATCTCTCTCTCTCCGTATCATCGCTGTCGTTTTTCTCTCGTCTCATTCGTGCACAGTCCTCATTAGGCACGTAATTGCGGCTAATTTGTCCGGGGAACACGAGTGCCCGGACAAAGCTGGACGACCGACTGTCATATAAACGAAAGGGAGGGAGAGACACGCAGGGAGAGAGAGAGAGAGAGAGAGAGAGAGAGAGGCAGAGTAAATTGTTATTTTTATTTCCTTATCAACCTTTTATTCGCAATATTTTTCATCAACATTTAAAGCGCGCAATTCGACAGAGAAAGGCAAAAAAAAAAAAATGGTGAATCTCACATCAAGTGTGCTGAGCAATAACTTTTTCCACTGACGAGGCACCTCGTTATTTACTGTCGCGGCAAATTCTGCAAAATCTCTGCTGGAGCCTGATTACAATTTTTTTTTCTCTTTCACAGAGCTAAACTTTAAACAAAAATTTGAACTCAGCATTTTTCCGAGCTTAGGCAAGTGTTTTTTTTTTTTTTTTATGTCTTCTTTTTTCGGAAACTGTCATAGCCGGGAAGGAGAACGGAGGCTTAATCTCATTATACGCCAAGGTAGACACGGTAATAAAGGGCCCGAGACGGGGCAGAAGCTTCAGTAGAGAAAAGCCGGAACGACGATCTCGATTTCATTACTCATTTTTCTCTCCACCTTGTCATCTCTCCTGCCGAGAAATCTGTCCTTGTTGCCTTCTTTCTACTTTTTTTTTTTTTAATTTTTTCTTTGTCGTCTTTACACTCTAGCTTCGTAGCCAGAAAATATACATCTTTCCTCTACATATATATGATTGCGTGCGAATTTATATATTTTTACGAGAATTAAAAGAGTGACCTAAGGGCTCAAGGGAAGTTTGCCTCTTTTGATCCTGTGACATCCACATTATCATCGAAACGTCTCTCTCCATTGATTATGAAATAAGCCTTCTAAAAAAAAACACAAAAGAAATAAAATAAGAACAAACGCAAACAAAAAGCGGTATTTTCGTGCCCCCATAATTTTAGGCTATCACTGTTATTGTGAGAACGTGATGTGTGGGATACGAGTATTTTGGCATTTGCAGTACCAGTTATATATTTAAGCGAGGCGATTTCCACCGTCTTTCATGCCCCTCATCATCACTACGGCGGAGTCTCATTAGGGGGGGGGGGATATTTCCATTGTGCGAGAGGTCTAAGAGCGAAGAAGAGCGTAGTCTCACGGAGCATCAGGGCTAATAGGAGTCGCGGCATGAAGGAATGGAGGGAAACCGGAGGGTCAGGAAAGGCAAAAGAAGGGAGAGGGGGAGGTGAAGGAGGCAAGAGAGCGACGGCAGAGCGACGATAGACAATGAGGCATTGTCGGGGCCAAACGGGGCATGGAAGCGATGGTTGATCCGCGATTATTCTGGCGTCGGTGAGAGCTCCGGAAGATGAAAGTTCGCGATGAGCCAAATAGCTGAATGTTTATGTGTATGTGTTGGACCCTGTGGGAATGCACAACAGGAGAGACGTTTCGAAAACTGATGCGACTAACGCGACAATTTCGTGTGGAAGAGGCAAAGGAGACTTTCGGAAATGCGAGAAAGAGAGAATGACGTTAAAAGAGCAACCTTGATTTGCAACTATTCCTATTTTTTTTTTTTTAGCTCTCATATCTATGAAAAAACTTTTTTTTTGCAAATTGCGACTGTGAATCTCCGATGACAATAGGGAAAAAACGTTCCCTATTAAAAATTAAAATTAAAAATTTAATTTTATTTAATTTAAAAAATTTCATTTAAAATTTTATTTAATTTAATGATTACTAAAATGAAACGTCCATTTTTGTCAAAGAAAAATTACGAAAATCATTGGACTTGCAGAGTTTTGGATTCCTAGTTAACAAAATATTTTCACTTTCTTATTTTGTTGTCGATCATTCTTTGTGACTGTAGCCTCCAACTAGAAAGAATAAAAAAAAAAGCTTCATACCATACAACAGTTTTTTTCTTATTAATTTTTAAAGCTACCAATTCCGCAATTAAAAAAAAATAATAAAAATATCTCGAAAATGGTGCACTTTTCCATAAAGCATTGCTGAGTTGTTTGACAGCGAAAAACTAGGCCTGTAATCATTTCACGGGAACGTGTCCAATAACCAGTAGCCCTGTATACATGTATTTTAAAGATTAAAAAAAAAATCTTATACGATCTGGACAGGTCCGGGTATTCAAAACTTTCGTCATGAAATTCCAGAGCTCCGATGTAACCAAGTCCCGATCAATTTACGAATTACAATAACACCAAGTTAACAGCCGACGTTCACAAATATAACGATATTGATTTTTCAATTTACTTGAAAATGGCCCACTGGCTGATGACTTACCCGATGCTGTTGATGATAGGATCCTTCATCCAGGATTAATTTACCAGTGCGATAAGAATTTAGACTTTGACTTACCTGAGAACGATGGCGAAGTACCAAAAAAAAAAAACATGGCACTTCGAGGTTTTACAATGACAGAGGGGGGGGAAAAAAAACGAATGTCGTTAACAAACCTCCTTGACTTTCTCGCGACGTTGATTGGTCACATCGTCAAGTGGTGGATTGGGCGGCCGAACGATGTATCGCGGTATGGTTGTTTCCGGTACGACTGGTGCTTCAACCGCTGACGCTTCCGTGAGTCTATGTTCTACGTTGAGCTCGCCATGTTTCGCCTCGTTGGCGCGACGTTGAGATTCCTGATTGGACGGCACAGCGTTTTCCTGCACCCAAGCGGGATTCGATTGTTCCGAGGGCTCCACGGATCCGGTGCCACGTTCGACGACGACGCTCGCCAAATCTCGCCTCGTCATGAATGTACCGGTTAGTAGAACAATCAGCATGACCGAGAGCAGCCCGCTGATCGCTAGCCTCTGCATCAGCCTCATCTCGTAAAGGTATCTCGGCAGCCAGCACCGGTTGTCCGGGATCTCCTCCAATGTCCCGCTCGTATTGAAGCCTCTGAGCCGGACAGACCATCATACGTAGCATAGATGAAAAAAAAAACAACATCTCCTTTGATCAATTGGATTCCTACAGGGGGATGGGGGTTGTGATTGAATGACGGACAGGTCGTCAATGTGTGGATACGGTTCACGGAAGTTTGACTGGGCAAGTTTCTTCGGCCGGAAGTGAGCGGTCCTATCGGGAAAACTAACGCGCGATAGTATTCGCGATGAAGTGAAATCGCACATTAGGCCAAGGAAAAAATTTCGAAAGTAAGAACTTTTTAGGTGCAAATACGCAAAATTGATATGAGGGTAAGTGGATGACGCTGAATCGAATGACGATAATAATTTTGCGATCAATCCTCGAGAAATTGTTTAAAAAACATTTAAAAAAAATTTTTTAAACCCGTTTAATTCGGAACTTAACAATTTTATCGTAAAATATGTCAAACAAAAGTTGTGCGGGACATAAAAGTACGTAAAAAAGTATTGAACGTTCATCTTCGTATCTTGAAAAATAAGGGAGAAAAAGAGACGAATGAAAATTCATTTGCAAGACAAAATCGCTTTGCAGCCGAAGGCACCACTGGGAATGTGTGCGGGACGCAAGATATGTCTATTACGACGGATGCACGGGAACGATAGAAAGAACCTCGGCTATGAGCGCGAACGGCATAGCCGTACTGCGTCGCTTTCTGACAGTGATCCTGTCAACCAGTCATTTGTCAATCTTCAGTCGTCATTTTTCAATACTTATACAATAAATAAAAATATAAAAAAATCTCTGAAAAGTTAGATTAACTCTTAGTAAAGCAATATGTAACAAACAAAAAAAACCCGAGATATATACGAATATTTTTTTTATTTTTTGAAACTTCGAAGTTTTCGCCTCCAAATTAAATGGTTTTTCGTTTTTTTCTCCCTTATTTTTCAAGATACGAAGATGTACGTTCGATATCTTTTTTACGTATTTTTATGCTCCGAACAACTTTTGTTTGACATATTTTACGATAAACTTATTAGGTTCCGAATTAAACGGGTTTTGAAAATTTTTTTTTAACGTTTTTAAACAATTTCTCGGGGGTTGATTGCAAAATTATTATCGCCATTCGATTCAGCGTCATCCAATTATCCCTGTATTAATTTTTCCGTATTTGCATCTAAAAGTTCTTACTTTCGTGCTTAACGACTGGTCTACATGGAGATGGGAATTGTACGGCGGAGACTACTCCCGTGCAACTGAGAGAGAACCGTGAGAATAGTGTCGCGCGCGCGCGCTACTTGTCAACCACCTGTTGTCGTACGCGAGAGTCTACCAACTACTGCAACTTCCACGAGTGCTTGAGAAAAAAAAAAAAATTGACCAACTTCCAACGGTATTACAGCCAACGAATCGTACGCGCGGAACAATCAGCCAGTCAGCTTTGGCTTTTTTTTTTTTAATTTAAAGAAGTGGGGAGAGAGAGATTGAATACGGCGATGCGCTGTTCATTCGATAATGTGGCTGTAGGGAGAAAGATAAGCGTTCGTGCGTTACAATAACTAGTTTATCTCTATTTGCCTTTCGTTGAAGATACTTTGAACCGCTGGTTTTATTTTTTTTTCTCGTTCCAACCTACCGATGGCACACTATTCTTTTCACTTTTGCGCTAATGATAAATTATATAGAATTTTACCTATCAAATGGGACAACAAAAGAGCCACATGCGTTCGATTTCATTTCATTCTGTAGCATTGCTCAATCGTTTCATATGTTTAGTACCATCGTCGTACTTCTATCGCTCATTATTTTTTCTGAAATATTTGTTTACCGTCAGTTCTCAGTTTGTGGAAGTTTTTTTTTTATCGTCACGGAATGTAAAATATTCAAATTGGACATTCCTTCGGTGGACTTTAGTACAGTCTTTTTTTTAAAATTATTCTGTTATGCTAATTTGAGGATAACAGCTGTGTCTTTTACTCAGAGGTGTCTTGGCTCATTGGCTTCGTTGACACTGCTATCCGTCACCCTATCTACTTGAGTTGCGTTCTCTAGCGAATTTACATTCTTCTGTTTTCCCCTTTATTTTGGGATTCGTTATATCATTGTAACGCACATCGTTGTTATTGATATTCAATTGGTTCACGATTGTCAGCTGCGCAGTTTTTTTTTTTCACCCACATCTTACTCTTCTCCGTCAGGGAATGTTCAATCTTGAAATATTAAATTCAAAGTGCGACTCAATGGATCGACCGTATTTTTTCTCGCTATTCATAGAAAAAAAAAAAAAAAAACCCCCATCAACCGAGAAACTGATTTTCCGGAGAGAATTTCGGTATTAATTTTATTCACGGCGCGTTAGAAAATTGAACTTCCGAAGATCGTGACAGAGAAGAAAAATAGATTGCAAAAAAAAAAATATATATATAGATCCATTCTCAGCTCCGTGGGTATGAAAGGAGCCGTCGAATCTCGGGGCTTTCGACCCGGGAATATTTTATTGCCACGAAAGGTACATTCGTACATGTAGAATCAAATCCTATGCAGCCTCTTACATATGTAGCTCCTTACATGCACGCAATAAATATGTATGCAGGGACATTTATTTGACATAAGAATGATGGGCCATATATATCTATTATATATATATATATATATATATATATATATATATATATATGTTCACGATTCCTCGTCTGGATAAAAAGCACCGAGTGACGAACGTCTCCTTTGCCGATCGATACGTCGAGACATTTCAATTCCGTCTGTCCGCTTTAGTACGTATAGACTCACGGATCAATTTTTCGTTCCGCGACGTTCGGGAGTCTTCAGACATACGTACACGAGACTAATTTTTCGAGACGAAACACTTATCGGAATCTTTATTCTTTCGATCGGCCTGTATAGTTGAACTTTGTGTGAGTAAATATTAATTTACATATAAAATAAAAAAAAAAGAACGACTGACGAAAACAGAAAAAAAAATATTCGATACTTCGGATAAGTTCTCAAAACAATAGCTAGCTTTTTTTTTTCCCGCAACTAGTTAAAAATTCGAAGAATTTCGTTTAATTAAAATTGTGAGAAAAAAAAAAGAAGGAGTTTCGACGCATTCGAAAGAGAGAAAAGGATTTTTGACACGGGTATCGATAACAATAAATATCTCGTTTTTATGCCAAACGTGAAAAACAAAAAAAAACAATATGCCGTTAGTTCGTTAATGAACATCGGCGTTGGCGCACTCAAGCACGGGGTTTATGACGTGGCTCGTAAAATAAGTATTTTCATAGGCAGGATGATGTGTGTGAGTGTGTGTGTGTGTGAGAGAGAGGGAGAGAGAGAGAGAGAGAGAGAGAGAGAGAGAGAGAGAGAGAGAAGAGAAGAAATAGAGAAGAGGAATATTATGATTCGATCATTTTCATCCATTGTTTAATATTCAGTGGAAGTTCATCCACGTCATATATATAAACACACAATGAGGTGGAGGGAGCTGAACATTACCAGAAGTTACGAGAGGTTATGTGACGCGGATGAAAGAAAGCGTAGTGATTGCGTTGAGGATTCAAAGACTGAAAAAAAAGAAACGAGTGAAGCACCTTCGAAATTTTTATACTCGGGCATTAAATATCGGAGAGACGAAGTTCGCCTGTGGATAATTTCAAAGCTTTGCAGGATGGATCGTACTCTCTCTCTCTCTCTCTCTCTCTATCTCGCTCTCCTGCTCCTCTGCCGCAGGTGTAACGCCTGCAGCGAGCTGAGCGATAAAATGCACGCGGCGATGTCTGTCTGGGGTGCCACAAACGGCGAGGATGAGCACCAACGATAAAAGACATTCACTTTCCCCAGCCCCTCGTTCAGTTTTCCACTTTCTCACTTGACCCGCACACACCGGGCAACTCTTTTTCGACAATCACCATAGACGAGATTTGCTCTCGTTTGAATGACGAGTGGAAATACTGGATATTTTTGGAGCGTGGGTGTACGGGTCACCCAACCGAGTACACCAGCCAACGTTGCCGATCGTCTTGGGTGCGATCGATAGCGTGTAAACCTGGAGGAGGAGAGAGAGAGAGAGAGAGAGAGAGAGAGAGAGAGAGAGAGAGAGAGAGCGAGAGAGAGAGAGAGAGCGAGAGAGAGAGAGAGAGAGCGAGAGAGAGAGAGAGAGAGAGAGAGAGAGAGAGAGTGCCATGAAAAAGTTTACGAGAGGACCGGTGCATAAACATGTCACGATGAAGGCCTCCGGGCTCAGCGGGACGGTTTCGCGCTCCGCGGGCCAACAACCGGCAAAACCAAAAGGGAAGAGGAGAACGTTCGAACCGAAAGAGGCGATGGTAAGAGAATGTCGAAGAAATCGCGGTATACGTGAAGAAGATCGTTTGAGTACATGAAATCGTGAGCAAATCGAACGAGTAACGAAGAGAGAGAGAGAGAGAGAGAGAGAGAGAGAGAGAGCGAGAGAGAGAGCCGATCAAAGAGAAGAGAAACAGAAAAAAAATTCCAAAAAATTTTTTAAAAAATCAAGTATATATGTAACATTGATTACAATTTTTTACTTAGTTATTTTTAGGAAATATTTGCAGGAAATTATCAAAATGAGACACCCTGCATTTACCCCTAATAAATAATTAAAGTATTTCTTTCACGAATCCAATTTAACAATTGATTTTCGTCTACAATTAAGTAAAAATACATCGCAGTATACTGGTAAAATTTCAAACGAAGTTATCCAACTTTTAACAAGATATTACGACTTTAAAAATCGTCTAATTTATACGCAGCACTTTATGGAGATGACACGCTGGCCACATTTCTATCTGATAATTCATATACTGAATAACTCCAGATCTCTTGTATAAACTGTTTTAAGCATGTAAAAATTCTGAAGATTTCGTAAACACGATAAAAGAGGGAGGGGGGGGGATCACCGAATGTTTCAAGAAAAAAAAAATTAAAGATAAAACATCGAAAAATTGTGACTAGCAGAATTTTCATAACAGCAACTTCTCATAGAACGTGTAAAAAATGTCCAAATTTATGAAATTTATGCGAAATTTTTCATTCCGGTTCATCCGTTCGGTATAGTAATTGATTGTAACTCATTTTTTTTATTAAGCACCATCGTAATAATTCAATCGTCGCAATAATTCAATACTAATAATTGAAAAGAATCTTATACGCCCACAACACACGGCCATCCGCGAAAGCAATACCTTAAAGTTGCCCGCTATTATCGAACATCCGATAACGGAGAAGAGCGTGTGCATCGAAGCGATCCTGTGCTCCGAATGAACATCGCTATACATGTCGAAATGCATGGCCAAGTTTCATTGGCAAAAAAGAACCATGCTCGTATGTGGAAGAATTTTTTTTGTTTTTTTTTTTTTTTTTACGGTATCAATCTCATTCGCAAATAGGGAAGATGCGAACGTAGGAATTCTCTGATAAAATGATAGTTGAAAAGATTCGCGAGCACTCTTTACGATTGTACTGTATACGTGTGTTGTGTGTGTACGAGGGAAGTCCGAGAAGAGTTTTCAATCACATACCGTTCGGACTTTTCCGGCATACGATAGGAGTATTTATGCATATGGAGGATCCAGCAAAACGGAGTACAGAGATATAGCCCATCCGGCACATTCGCTATTCCCTATTTTCAATCGCTCCTTGGCAAAAGAAGAAAAAAAAATCGAATTTCCAACGTAGCCAAACTCGTGTTCCGTTGGGAGTGGAGAACGCGCTGACCGCAAAGGGATAGCCAGGAACCGTCTCGAAGACGAGCTATTAGGAATACTGTTCCTCGATAGACATCGAAAACTCTCATCGTGTTTTACAGGTGTATTACGAATTTTTTTCTTGCTCGTACACGTGCGCACCCCCTCATCTTTTTCTTTCTGTCGATATGACTTCACATCGAGTAAGAAAGAGCCTGACCTTGTTACCCACCTATTTGACACATCGTACCCCACCCGCGGGCCACAATGAGCCAATCCGCAAATTTTTTTCGATCCCATTATTTTAGGATTTCTAATCTTTTTTTTTGCAAAAAACATGGTAGCTTTATTGTACTCCCAAAGGTCTATAAAATCGATTGACCTTTTTTTTCTGATTAGACTTACTTTGGTGAGAGTAAAAATTCGAAGAAAAAAAAGTGACACACTGTGGCCCACCTTGCCCTACGACAGGGGTAGTTTCTATGGGCGAAGTGAACAGAGGGGTGGAGTACGACTCATTTGCATCCCGGATACAGCTCGGGGAAAATTCCCTTTGGCTATGAACTAACGTGTCCAGGTCAACAGAAAGGTCAGAATTGCTCTTGACATGGTGTACGTGTGTCTGTGTGTGATCAGCTCTGTATTCTTCCGATCGACTCTTCGTCTCAATCGAGAAGCGTTCAGGACGAATAGCGGTGAACGCGCATGGGTTAATCTTGCCTCTCTCTCTCTCTCTTTATCTCCTTTCCTCTTTCCGCCTCCTCCATACCAGGGTCCTCGGAATGCACCATTCAATTCTCCAATTACTCGAGTCGATCGAAAGCTCAACGAGAGAGCAAAGTGCTCTCCAAGCTTCGTACGCAAATCCTATGATCCTTGAATACAGAGAGCGTGTTTAACCTTCCCCACACCTGAGACTTGGCAAAGCACAAAATGCATTCGATCTTTATTGACAAGGCTTCCTTTTTTTTTTTCTCTTTTCTTTTGCTTTCCAAGAGTTTGCGCTTTGTCGGAAGTTGCAACATGATTGTAAACGGGACAATCTTTCGTCGGGTGTATTGTCCGTGAAATGGATAAATCGCTGAGCCGTTGAGGCGAAGACGTGTGGCGACCGTTCCATACCCGAAAATTACTTGTCAAACTGCGTGAATATGTTCGTTTGGCTCCGTGAGTGAGTGTGACCACGAGGAAGAGAAGAAGTGAGAGGGTTAGCGGCCAAAAAAAAAAAAAGGATCCGCGACCAACATGACCATCGGACTCATTGGTCCTATGGACCCACCACGTATCTTTCTTCTCTCAATTCACGTCACGAACATCTCGCGAAAGAGCTGTCCCAACTGCAGAAGCGAGCACGTGTCTCATTGGGCTGGTCGAATTGCACTTCCCGTTCTCCTTTTCCGGTTTAGTGCCACTAGTTCATTGTCCCTCGGAAACATCTTCATCAATCTCCATCCACGACACGCCGAGAGAGAGAGAGAGAGAGAGAGAGAGAGAGAGAGAGAGAGAGAGAGAGAGAGAGAAAGCAAAGGAAGCTTTTCCTAAATGGTCGCGGTCCAGATCAGTGCGTAACAATGCGCTGATGCTTATGAAATCCGTAACGAAAGTGGCAGTTGATTCTACGATGGCTCGATCGTTTCGTCGGAAGTCAATTTCCAGGATAATGGTCAACCTGTTGGCTGCAAACTGACGTTTGCTTTCTCAAAAAAATCGAATTGAATGGAAAAAATCAAGTTTCACATCAACGACAGGCTTTCTCTTTGTGCAATGCAAAAATTATGCTGCACCAGAGATATCACAATTTTCTTCAACGAATAAAATTTCCTCGCTTACTTTCAAAGCCGAAACGTTTTTACGGTTTTTCCTCTTCGCATATTTCCCCGTAGACGTTTATTTCGTTAGTTTTCTGGCAATATATACGCTGCATACCGTGCACGCAACTACCAAGAGGGTAAACGAATGACAAAGAAAATGTAGAGTAATAGAAAAAGATACGAGAGAGCAAGATAGAAAGATTGGAAAAGGGCTCGCTTGGAAGAGATTGGGCACAAGATGTACGACGAAATAGCTCAGCGTGTCGCGTTCATCTATTGTAATCTATCGTAACTCGTGAATCAAAATTATAGCCAAAAGAGCGGCGGGGCTCTGTGCCAAGTAGGCCCATTAATCTACGAAAACAAATGGCTCGAACGGACTTGGCTGTTTTCTTTGGTTCGTTTGATAAACTCCTATTCGCCGCAAGGACAATTGCGCGGATCCAATATCTCTGTGTGTGTGTGTTTTATCCACGAATTCTCTCACGATTCCTCCTCGTAATCTCCCAGCCCTCTCATCGTCATACACATGGCCCTGTGATAACCTAGGGGGCACAGGTGTTTCTCGATAATGGCGATTAATAATACGGCAGCCCAGCTCTATCCACAAAAATACAGAGGTGTAATATTCCAACAGCTCGCACCCCCCTGCAGCCAAGATAGCCAAATGTCGTGGCAGCGGCAATATTCGTAAATCCCCCCCCCCCCCCCCCCCCCCCGATACAAAGATCGCAAAGCTTTATGGTAATTGCCACACCAGCTGAAAAAAAACGTGAATATCGAAACGACGAAGAAGTCTCACACGCGTGCGAAGGAGACAATAAAAAGTACGAACTATAGCGAGAGTGTAGGCACGATGAAACACATTTTATACTTCCTATGTAAAGCTACAAGTAGCATTTGGGATGGTGAAATGATGTTGTGTTTTTCAAGCTATCGTGCCCCAGGGCTGTGCTTTGATGCTGTCGTCGTCGTCGTCAACGTGGACTCCATTGGCGTGTACGCTTTTGCGCGATAGCACTATAAAACGCCAGTGTAACATCTGTCGGGTCTGTTTGATCCGTGTAAAAAGTTTGCCAGTCCTCGGGCATCGCAACGATTCAAGTACAAGTACTTAATCTCCTATACACGATGTACGTGGGTGTGGGCAAAATATGATGTAATTGTTGTGATTCAATGGTAACATGGAATGTATGAAGAGATCGTACAAATTAAGAGCAACGCAACTCGTGTACGCTCTCGACGAGAGGCTCTCTCTCTCTCTCTCTCTCTCTCTCTCTTTCTCTCTCTCTCCGGGGTCAGAGATTAATGTCGCTTCCTCGTATTTGCGAGAGATAATGCTCGCCTATATCACGTGGAAGATTTATAAACGCTTATGATGGTTTCAACAGTGATCTCGTCATACGTTTATCCGTACAGACGGATACAATGTATCACTCGTGCGTAATACACTGGCAAAAATCTTAATTTAACCCCTTCGTGATTGACACTTGGGTCGATTCTACCCAGTCAATTTTCAAAAAAAGTTTTCCGACCAAACTATCCGTCCGAAGTGGTTGAAAAAATTACGAAACATGCTTTGAACTTTCTAGATGATGTACGAAAAATTTATTTATGCGAAATAAAATGACGGCATGGATAAAAAAAAATCATAAAGAGGTGAAAACGCAAGACACTTCTTTCGCTCAAAAAATCATAGTAATATATTTATTGAATCCAACCAAAAATTGATCAACGGGTCGATTCTACCAAGGCTGACCACGAAGGGTTAAATAGGATCTATTTAAATCAGATTTTTTCCTTGTCTCGCGGTCTACTACGACCCTATTTGTTTCAAATATTTTCTCTTATTCGTTCGAGCTATTCTTGTTTAAATATTAAAGATATTCAAACTAAAGATTTGATTCAAATTAAATAAATATTTTGTTCAAATTAAATAAATATTTTGTTCAAATTAAATAAATATTTTATTCAAATTAAATAAATATTTGATTTCAATTAAATAAAGATAAAACACAATATATCGCACGAATACGAGAAAGAAATGTAGGTTCATGACATAAAGGTGCGGTGAAAAAAAAAAATTCTTTTTTTTTCTGCCTTTTATTAACAGGCGCGACTATTTATGTATAGAAAGACTAACCATTTTCCTCAACTGCAGAATGTTATGACATTCTTCTAAAAACAAAGCCATGAGATTTTTGGAGAGACTTAATCGCGTACCATTTTTCCGTCTGTCTCGTTTTGTCTAATACTACCAGATGAAAATAAATCACAGTTTTATTAGAAATAAATAAAATATTAAGTTATCAGACTTTTTAAAAGATTTTTTAGATTAGATTTTAAATTAGATTTTTTCCAAATAGATCTTGATTTGAATAAATAAATACATTTAAATAATGAAATGCAATAGGAAAAATTTTATTTCACGAAAAATCTAATTCAAATTAAAAAAAAAATCAAATAAACGCATCCAGTTAATATCAAAAGAATTGTTCTGTCAGTGTATATGATATTGAAGTTTGCATACGCGAAAAAAAAAAAAAAGGACAAGTGTACACGTATTAATCGTCACTCGTTAAAAATGATCTTTCAACGTCCAAAAGGCAAACTGAATCGTTCTGA
The DNA here is from genome assembly GCA_963932345.1 of Ophion ventricosus. Taxonomy (NCBI): domain Eukaryota; kingdom Metazoa; phylum Arthropoda; class Insecta; order Hymenoptera; family Ichneumonidae; genus Ophion; species Ophion ventricosus. The sequence goes on along the minus strand of OZ010722.1, from coordinate 1,174,263 downwards.
TAATCTTTGGAAGGATTGCGTCCGATCAGCTGTATGTTTATCATAACTCAGGTATGAAAGAACACGACGATCCCTATTATGATAAATGGACAAGTATCGCAGTACTCGATTGGCGTTGGTCGTAAATACAAAAGACCTGTATTGCGAAAGAGGTTCAAGTACAGAGAGTTATATCGACAAAACATATTGCTCGTCGATCCGATCTTTTGACCCTTGTCGAGAACGAACGAGACGACGAGAACGCCACCCACTAATAAATGTTTCATGGGATTGCGTGCCCTGGACGAGCCCCCCCCCCCCCCCCCCCCCACCCCCGCGGTGTGCGCGTTCTACTCGGCATTCGACCGTACCCCAAAAGTTCGTCGCTACTTCGTATGCATCTCGTTCGTTCGGAGAGAAGGGTCTCGGGCGTGTGCCCCACGGGTGTTCATCACTACGTTCCTCGTTACTCACGAGAGAGTATATCCACTTCGAAAGACGGAGTAGGTTTACGGGGGGAGGGGGGGGGGGGGGCGCAAGCCGAGACAACGAGGAAGGGAGAAGGCTAAGAGGGCAAAGGGCTAGGAGCAACAGATAAAAAAAGAATGGATATGTTGTGGAAGGTGGGGGCACAGTGTGTCACGATTTTTTTTTCTATCGAATCTTTACTCTTGAAGTAGTTTGATTAGAAAATCAAACGAGTCACTTTTAGGGCAGGCTACACCTTCAACCGCCCGAGGCTGCCTAGATAGGTAAGAAAAAGAATGAGGATAAAGTAGAGTCACGACCCGGTGGAGAAAGTCTAGAAACTGAGCTTTGGGAAACACGTTAGGTTGAGAAAGATCTACACGTATAGGTACGAACATAGTTCAACTAGCATATACATTAGGCGTACCAGAGCGCGGAAAACCGTTGGACAAACTACACCTGGAACTCGGCGATGTGGGCTCTGGGTTTTGGGGGGGGGGGGGGACGTCGCTTTGTCTCTTCCTCCCCGCCCCGCTGTTCTCTCAAGGGAATGTCGCGAAATATGAGAGTTTCTCTCGAAAGCACTCTAACACTTCTCAGTCTCCGGGTCTTGACTAACCCCTCCCCCGCACTGTACTACCCAAACTTGACTACGCGCCTGTGAACTTTCGACAAAGTTTGCATATCCGCGAATCGCCTGACAATCAAGGGTCGCCACCCATCCTGCGATGCGTATATGGTTGACAGCGAGCTTGAATTCGCGAAACAAATTTGTTCTACATTAGTTTAGTCTCGTTACATTCCAGGGAATGCCGCAGAACGGTTGTATTCCTTTTGGTTGGTCATTGAAATTGTTTCTTCTCAAGACATTGGGTATGAGAAGATAAATGAGTTGGTAGAATTTGGCGTTGCGTTTATCAACGTGCAATTCCAATATCGCGAAGATCAAGTTGACCATCAGTTGTTGAAGACAATTTTGAACGTAAGTGTAAGGACGCATCTCTCGGAGTCTATGCAATTGTAGCACGTGGCTTTTGTTACGCTGGAAAAGAAAAACCGATTGCCTCTGGCATAGTAATTCCGATCGTCTGGTAATTCTGATCGCCTCTATTTTTTTTTTTTACCGTCAAAAGCAAATTTTTATCGATGAGAACGAAGTGAATTGTGACTTGTGTCCCGTGCGTAGTAAACGCGATAAAGCTGCACGTACAATCAGTATGCACATTGTGTCTTTATTCGCTACCGTGACGTTTATAAAGTCTTCTCCCTCGGGCCCCGACTAATCGGATCGATTTGATCGTCTTCATAGACGGAACTTTTCGAATGCCGTAAACCAATGCGAAGGGGCGCACACTGCCACCCTTCCTTCTTGATGCGAAAAACATATTTTATACTTTCGTGTCTCTGTTTGGAAAGTGCTTTGATGAAGTTTGTCCGGTGAAAGTACAATCCTTCCGGATAATTGGTATCAATTGATAGGAAAAATCAATGATAGTTCACAGTTCTCAATGTGAAATATGTTAAAGATTTGCAATGAAAGATTTTCGATCTGCAGCGAAAAATGGCCGGAGAATAAAAATGGAAAAAAATTCGGCATGCTTTATTTTTTTCACGAAGGAAAATGGTTGCAAACTTCCAAGGGTGCCAATATAACTTCGTGTTTGGTAACAATTTAAAATAGTGATGAATCGATAGTGCGCGAAAAGTTAACAGCTACTAAAAACGATCCATTGGGAAACACGATTACAAGAGAAAGAGAGAAAGAGAGAGAGAGAGAGAGAGAGAGGAGAGAGAGAGAGTGAGAAAGAGAGAGAGAGGTATGCAGGGAGTGAAGGGTGGGCGCCGGGTCTCGGTAGAGAGAAAGAAAAAAAAAAAAAAAAAGAGTCCCGCAAAACCTGACGAATATATACGATCTCTCGTTTCACTGAGTTTTCATGAGCAATGCCCACGCGCGTTTGGGGTAACTGCTTTTGCTGACGTGAGAGCCCGCGTTAACCAGTATTCAGCGCACGAACCCAATGGCTTTTTTTTTTTCTCTCTCTCTCTCTCTTTTTTTTTTTTTGCCCTTCGTTTGCTTTCGCTCGAACGGTTTGCGTACGAGACTGGAATAGTCCGCGTACTATTTAAAACTGGCTTTGAACACCCCGCGCTCACTTATCTCTCCTTCCCTCACCCACTTGGCCTTTTCTCCCCACCCAGATCGTTATCCTTACCCAGTATCATGTTATCCATAATTTTCCTTTCCAATCGACGTTATATGTACATCTACGAGCTTTTTCCCACAATCCGTTTCGCTCTGATCTTTTGCATACGATATGTGCGTCCCGTGGACAATTCATGGCAATCGATATTTGAGAGATGAGCGAACGATTCTACGGCCGGTTGCTTTTTGATTGTCAGGACGTAAAAAAAAAAAAAAAAAAAAAAACACGGGCAGTTTGCCAGCTTTGTGTCTTCATCGTGGATTCACTCTAATGGGTGACCCATTAGCCTGCGATGATAACCGTCATCACTTCCTACTTTTCGCATCCGTTATCACTTCCGCGCGCTTGTTTTGGCTACACCATAGAGAAAGCGGACGAACGAAAGAGTCGGACGGGGGAGGAAAAAAGGAAGCAGGAGCACAAGGCCCTTGGGAGGAACTTGAGGAGAAAGAATAATGATCCTTTGGATACTGTTGGAGACGGAACAGGGATGAAGAAGAGAGAGAGAGAGGAGAGAGAGAGAGAGAGAGAGAGCGAGAGAGAGAGGAGAGAGAGAGAGAGAGAGAGTGGAGTTGAGAGAGGAGAGAGAAGAGAGAGAAGGACAAATAAAACAACGTATAGACGCAAGAAAGAGTAAAATTCGATAAAAAAAAAAGTGACACACTGTGTCCCACCTTCCCCCGTCGTAAAGCAAATTCACATTATACAGAATAAATAGTTTCAGCGGCGAAAAAAAATCTTGAAAATTCGCTTTTTTTTCTACTGTCAAAGGAATCTCCGCCGACCTCTCAAGAGCCGAGCGAATTAGAAAAAAAAAACAAATTTTCATCAACATAACATTTACGACGAGCTCCTACGAACGCGAAACTGCTTTTCCTCTTCTTTACTTTTTCAACGGTAACTTCGCAACTGCCCGTTCGTCATTGGATCATAATTGTACGAATTGTACTTTGGTGCGGGCGAAACTTAGCCAAGGCGGCCAAAGTTTCCCTCGCAAGCCTCAATATCGTCGACCGGCACGATAAAATCGACCTCAAGTACGATCTCGCTGTTACGTTTCACCAGTTTACCGTATACCTTCACCGCATTCCACGCATTCTGCAAACAAGCGAGACGTGTTTACTCGATAGTTTCAAGGAGTCCGCGAGGTGGCGTGTGTGTGGGTGTGTACGTGGACCGAGGGAGCCTCTACGGATGACGCGGTGGATGGGAATATTTGAGGGATATATACATGACACCTCTAGGCAGGAAGAAGAGAATGATGGGGAAAAAGGATAGCAGGATTCGGGTATACCCGGAACTCAATGGCGAATAATGTAATTACAGTTGAAAGTCTTCTACCGATCTTCTACTTTACTTTTTTATACGTACTCGTAAACCACGACAACCGTGGGGTCCGATCGGATAAAGGTAGTCGATACGTAAATGTCTGATTGCCAATTTGAGTGGGACAATAGCCTTTGGATTCTCGGGCGTCGTCGAGTGCAACAAAGCTATGCTTGGATCAACCGGCTCCAGCACACCGATCGTCTCGATTTCCTTGACGCAGTCCTTCGCGTAATCTTCAAGTCTCGTGTAAGCCTCGATGTTCCCTAGGGGCATTGGTACATAGGTACTTGCGGTGCCTAAAAAATTTGGCTGACAATTCAGTCTCTTCGTCCACAGAGGGGTGTCGTGATCGACCATAGGGATGCTGAAAATACGAACGTCCGAGTAATGATAAACATGTTTATTGTGTACCCATAGCGCGCGCGGGGGGGGGGGGGGGGGGCGATTGACATTCAATGGGTTTGCGTTGGCTCGAAATTTCGAGAAATACGATTTTTTTTTTTTTTAAGTATCGTTAACCCTTCGTGGTTACCCTGGATAGAATGGGACTGTCTATTCACCATTTTTACCTGAAGTTTCATGTACCCTCATACCATAATATGTTTACCCGGTTTACATGTCGGAATAAATACACGGAGAGAATTAAATGTTAAAAATTACCGTGCAGTAGCGGTAACCAGATGACAAGCTTGAAACTTCGCTTATTATTACTGAGTTAAAGACAGATTTTCACGAAAATAAAATCACATTTCTTCTTCAGATAGAAAATTTTACCAGATTTTTCGAGTAAATTTTCATGTGTAACAAAATACGGAAAACTTAAATTTAAAAAATATATATCAGCGAAATTTTATTGTGCATTTTATTAATTTATGCCTTTGAAAAATATCTATAAAAAAGTATCGTCTTTGTAACAGTTATTTTAAGATTTATTAGAAAATTTAATGAGTGTTATAGGAAAATGTATTGTGCTCTCTCGTTAAAAATTATCGTGCGCCCCCGACCCTTCTTGTATAGTAAAATTTTCGTTACGTATTTGAAATTTTCTGTAACGTGAGTTAAAAGAAAAAAAAACTTGTCGCATACGAATTATTATGCTTTTTTCTCACTTGTCACCACATTGAAATATATCACCGTAATTTTTACCGTGAAATTCACGAGAAAAAAAATTACTTTTTAATTCTCTCCGTACACTGAAACATTATTGAGAATTCTTATTAAAATATATCCTTATTTGTAATCGAAAGCTGCGAAATAAAGAATTTCGTTCTCGTTGCGTTCCAACGATGCAAACTTCAGCACCATGTGGAATGGCCTCGTATATGGTTTTTCATTGGCGATTTGCTGCGTGAGCATTGGATAGTATATACGAGAGCACAAACACACGCATGGCAGTCGCCTGTTTGGCAATCGAGGAAAACGAATGGCCGCGCGCCACTCGCGGCGTGTGAATACGAATTTTGTTGTTATCTCACGAGTTAAGCGCAACTCGTACGCAGTGCCAATACACGGATCGGTAACCGCTTGAGCAGTGTGCACGGGGAAGCTTGTTTTTCCAATTTAATTTTTTTTTTTTTTCCAATTTCAATTCCAATTTCCCGCCACAGGCACGAGAGTGGCTCAGAGTGCGCGAGGCTTCAGAGAATAGGATGAAATGAGAAAGAAAGAAAGTACCCTGAGAGTGGCCAAGGTGAATGCACGATGTTCACTGGATCATTTCTTCGTTTGGGTTAGTAAGTGAAAAAGTACTTTGCCATTTTTGAATCTGCCCACATATGGAGCTACGCGCAATTCCAGACGACCGAGTGATCAGGAATTTGGATGTTTCTCGTGGCTTGAAAAAAAAAAAAAAAAAAAAATAGCCACCAACGGTTCAAGGGCTTGTGCAGGTAAATAGAAAAATGGTTGGAGGCGTTTGAAGTTCTTCTCGTTCAGGTAGAGTATTTTTTCTCTCTCGCTTCTCTTGTAGCGGCGACGACGTTGAAGCTTTGCACTGTGCGAAGTGCTCTCTCTCTCTCTCTCTCTCTGTCTCTCTCTCTCTCTCCTCTCTCATCTCTCTCTCTCTCTCTCTCTCTCTCTCTCTCTCTCTCTCTCTCTCTCTCTCTCTCACTCGCTCTCAAAACTTATCGAAATGTTCTCCAAGCCGAGAAAACTTCAACTTACCGTGAAGTTTTTCCTTTTTCGACGGAGCAACACAGAACGAGAGAGAGAGAGAGAGAGAGAGAGAGAGAGAGAGAGAGAGAGAGAGAGAGAGAGAGGCAGGCAACGAAACCGCGAAATATTCTTTCCGACTTGTACCATAAACTCTCCACTTGGTATTGGCTTTTCAAGATTGGTCTGTGCCCAAGATTGTCAGACTTGGCAACTTATCGATTTGCACAATGAAGTGAACCCCCGTTCTCGAACACGCTGCCCCCACACACGAGTTTTTCGTATAAAGCCACATTTGCCCAAAAAAAAAAAACCGTTTTCTCTTCACACAACCCGATTTTATTCCGAAATCGCCGAGAGTATAATTTTGTTTTCGTCGTTTCGGTTCGATTCATTTTTCGTTCACAAACACCTGTGGGGATTGTAAAAGAGTTGAATTTGGAAAGACACTCCAGAGACAGTCACCTAACACATGAATATAAATACACACTATTTTTTAGAGACTCTTCGCCCGCCTAAGGCCGTACGTGTTTCCGGTAGGCTCACAGTGAGAAAACGTCATGAAGAATACACCGCGATGAAAAGGGGCTTCAGTCGGAGAAAAAAAAAAAAGGGATGACGGTGGGCGGAGGGACGTCCACCGGAAAACGTCCAAAAGTTCGCTAAGTAGAACAAGACTTCTTTTGGGAACTTTCGTCACGGGTTGCGGTCTCGGTACGGTCCATCGTCGTCGAGTTTTCAGCGCTACGAGAATTCAGGACAAGGAGTAGTTGACGGAGCCGTGGAAACGAAAAGAAAAGGCTCGAAATAGGACGGGAATAGGAGGTCGAAAGAGCTTGAAAACGAAGCTTTGGTGAAAAGCAAAAAAAAAAAACGAAAAAAAAAATGTTGAGACCGGGGCTGCGTCTTTTTCTTTGGCTCTGTTCACTCGCTGCTTTCCGGGAGGTATGATTGGAAAAGTTTGACCCTGGTTCATACCCAAAGGTACTTCCGTACGTATACATATATATATATGTATAATATTTGGATTAAGACGATATTCAAGATGAATTTATTCGCGAAGAACAGTGAGTGCAAAACTATCGATGAAAAACTATTCAGGACTGTAACTGAACGATTTTCACAATGCAATGAAACATCTGTGGGTTGCCAACATTTTTTTTTTTTTTTTTTTTTTTTAGTAATTTACGAATACCTCCGCGACCCTAAACTGTAGAGAGTGGGGCACGATGTGTCACGGGGCACAGTGAGCCACACGCGGTTTCTCGGAGGTTTGTAGCTCGTAAATTCCGAAATTTTGTGTGTTGGACCGCGATTTATATTAGGTTTGGTCAAGCCTAGAGGAAAATCGATAGCAGCTCACAAAGGATTATTGAAAATTAACCCTAGAATGGTAACCTTATTTTTTTTTTTTTTTTGACTTATTATGGTAACCTGGGGTGATAAACCACCCCAATTTTGAAAAATTCATATCTCCGGTAAAATGTCACGAAAAGGTTTCAACTTGGGCTCATTCTTTTCGTTTTTTTTTAATGCGGAATCACGGAGGCGATTCCGCTTGAAGTAGGAAAAGTTAGTAAAAACATGAGGTAAAAGGGTGAAAAACATGAAAAATTCGTAAAAAAAAATGACTTTTGTGATTGAATTTGCAATATCTCCGTTGATTTTTAACGAAATTGAATAAATCCAACGGCATTATAAAGTGAAAATATACAGTTTCGAGACAGGATGATTAGTTTTGCTTGATTTTCGAAAAAGTCTATTTATTCCGGTAATCGAAGTCTGGGAATTTAAAAGAAGTCAGTCGTAAACGTGAGGAAGGGAGAAAGGGCGCGTGATTTAAAATCGCCTGGGGTGGTGGTTTTTTACCCCAGGTTACCGTTCTAGGATTAAAAATTGGTTTGATGCTTGGAACAAAAAATATTTCGCTCGCCGGTAAAACGTAAAATATAACTACTTTCTGTCGCGGCAACGGTTTTCGATCACAATCGATAGTTTTATTATTTATGATGCACTCGTCGACTTGTGTTTTTTCCATTCTTAGTTTAATTAATAGTTATTTTCATCGATAATCAAATATTTTACTGGTAGGGTACAATGTGTCACCGAGCTATCATAGTCTTTTTGCAAAAATTATGGTAGCTTTATTGTACGCCCAAAGGTCTATGAAATCGGTTGTATTCTTTTTTTTTTTCTTAGACTACTTTGGTAGGAGTAAAGATTCGATGGAAAAAAATGACACACTGTGTCATTTTTTTCCCCCACCTTCCCCCACATCCTCTTTTATCCATTGACTAAGTCCACTTTAGGCTATTTGCAAGAAGTAGATGAGAAACTTCGTTTTCCAGATTCATTTTCAAACTCTTCGTGTACACAGCTGCGTGTAAAGGAGTGCGTATGTTATATTCTAGTGCCTCGGAAAATGTAATTATAAATACACAGTTAAAATTTCGAGTGAATCGGTTGAAATTTGAGTCACGAGTCCGGCCGACTTGAAAAAATGGAATTTTCGAGATAAACGCGTTTAACGTTAGAAAGTCACGACGCGAATCAAGTGTTGCGCTAGAATTCGAAAATCGAGTACTTCGAGATTTTTCACACCCACAATCTTTTGGAATATAATTTTATAGGTACCAAGGTACATTTTTAACAAAATAGATTTTTGGAAAATCCTAGAATAGCCCGAAGGTCTTAAATTCTGTTAAAATGATAATATACAGGTAAAAAATGGCTTTCGTCTCTTGGTCCTTGAGGATTTGCAATTTTTATAAGTATTGCGATAGAGAGCAGCGTGGAATTAAATTACATCACGCTGTGTATAGCGCGCATGATATCGTTTCGCTAGCCTCTGACAGTGGAGCACTCTTTCAACCTCCCCCACGATTGCAGCTATTGCGCGACGCTGCGCTTGCATAATGCATATTGCCAGTTGCACGTGGGTGCAAGCTACTATGTGTGTATAATATACACACATATATATATATATATAAAAGGATAATGTGCCTATATACAAGAAACTGCTCGACGTAACGCCTGGCGTAGACGGTCCAGCGATTTAAATCTCCGTCGTTCTCTCCTTCCATCCCTAAATCTTTCTCTGTGTCTGCTAGCCTCAGTGCCTGTCGTTTCGCCATTTTTTTCCTTCTTTTTTCGGTCACCATCTAGTTTTTTTTTTTTTATTATTTTTTTTATACCCGGGAGACCTGTCCAGGAAAGTTTTTCAATGTACAAAAGTTCGTCCCATCGGGGAGCATCCCCACGCGCGCTCGGGTGAGCTGTGCATATTGTAAGCGACTAGACTGCTCGACTCGCGTCAACGTCAGTGAAGAGATGCAAATTTTTTGGGCACGAGAATGCGCGCAGAAGCATCGTCAAGGAGAGCGATTTTTTTTTTTTTTCGGCAAGCCTCTCGAAGCGCTTCATGAGGGGCCATCTCGTGAAATGTTGCATTTGTAGGTGTACTGAAATATGAAAGAGAGAGAGAGAGAGCGAGAGAGAGAGAGAGAGAGAGAGAGAGAGAGAGAGAGAGCTAGTTGTCGGGAGTTTACGAGTAATCCGTTTAACGGTAACCTCTTCTGACTGGGATCACGCGTATCGTTAAATTTACGAGACGTGCATCTTGTCTCCGTCTGTAACTTTTCTCCCCTCGCTTTTGACCTCGCTTCTCCCAGACTCCGGTGCACTTTCGTTCGCGATAGACGTTGTCGTGCATCATAAAAATGCTCTGTCTTATTAAAGATTACTTTATTCTCGAGTCTCTGCACCATCGTTGTAGGAAAAAAAAAAAAAAAAAAAAAAAAACATATTTTCGGTTTATTGCTATTCCGAACATATGAATTTTCTATTATTCGTGATTCTGTTGGTAGTGCATGCCGCGTCGAGATTCTCACACAATTGCAAGAAAAGAACACGAGTGGCCTTAGGACACTCTAGGATTTTCCAAAAATCGATTTTTTTTTTTTTTGTTAAAAATGTACCTTGGTACTTATAAAATGATACAACGCACTTTGGTTGATGATTTTTCGGAGAGCAAAGCCCTGTACGTTGCTATCAAGGAATAACCCACCGGCAATATAATCTTTGACCTGCCGCTCCCTCTCTCTCTCTCTCTCTCTCTCTCTCTCTCTCTCTCCTAGATAAGATATCGTACGAACATACGTCCAGCATTGGGAATTCCCAAACAAAAAAAAGAGATCTCTTTTCGTCCGAAAACGATTTCGCAATGAAAACTTTTCTCGAATTTTTTATTCTTATTATTAAGAATAAGAAATTCGACGCAACTAAAACTCTTCTCGATTATTATTATTATTATTATTAAGAATAAAAAAATTGACGCAACGAAAACTCTTGTCGGATTTTTTTAGTCTTATAAAGAATTTTATTTTATTTTATTTCTTTTCTATCAAGAATAAAAAATTCGGGAAGAGCTTTCGTTGCGTTCGAACGATGCAAACTTCAATACCATAAAAGAAAGATGATAGTCAATGTACATTTCTTTTGTTATGCCATTTTTGATGCCCGTTTTTTTTTTTTCGTCCCACCGTTTTCTCTCAACCTGCGATCGATTTGCAATTTGTTTGGGTTAATAAATTAATACACAATCAAAAACCAAACTCAAATTAATCATTTGCAAAGGTTTTTTTTTCGCAGCTTTCAATTATAAATTTTTAACAAGAATTCTCAAAAATATTGCACCGACACTTTCGTAGTCTTCGAATGTTTCGAAGAAAATTTGAGAATACGAGAATAAAAAAATATATATATTTATATTCTCGTTGCATTTCAACGATGCAAACTTCAATATCGTTTTTTTCGGCTGACGACGACGAAAGATGGCGCAACGTTATAAAAAAACGATGGACAATATCTCCAAGATTAAGTTCGTTCTCTATTTTTTTTTTTATATTAAATAAATTTTCTGAAAAATCTGTAATTAAGTCATACACGTAATTCCGAATTAAACGGGTTTTTTTTATTAAATTTCAAAACAATTTCTCGGAGGTCGACTGCAAAATTATTATGGCCTTACGATTCGGCGTCGTCCGCTTACCCTTCTAACAATTTTGCGTATTTGCACCTTTCTACTTTCGAAATTTTTTTCCTGGCCTTCAAGCTTGCGAATTTGGGATGTAAAAAATAAAATAAAAAAAAGTACGGGCAAAGTTAACTAAAATATATTTCTTACCTGTGATATGTTCTTTTGGGATAAAAAAAAATTGAAGGCGTCGACGAAAAAGTAGATTTTCCGTTGCCGAAGCGAGGATGATGCTCTTTCGGATATTCGCAATATCACATGGCTTTATCACAGCACGAGTTTGCCACAGGCGGAGAGTACGTAGCGAGACGATCGAAAGAATTTGACGATTTCACGAACACACACACACACACGCAAAAACAAATGCACACGTGGGGACCGGGGCACACGTCTCTCTCTGTTTCTTGATTTTTCTTTTCCTTTCATTTACATGCGGCAAGCCCGTGTACGAGCCTCGCGAGTATTACACACGTGTGTGTGTGTGTGTGTGTGTGTGTGTGTGGGAGTGAGCGAGAGAGAGAGACTCACAAAGGGGCCCTTTTCGTTTTGCAAACGCGATAATTTATCGTACCGAACCCGTCGAACCTGACAGTTTGAGACGCGCGCGCGCGCTCGGGCGCGTTCTCTGTCTCCTTATTCGGTGTTTTTTTTTTTCTCGCAAAAGTTTCGTCGCAGGTTTATTCACGGTTCTTTAAGAAGCGCCGAAGCCAAAACGACCGAGAGTCTAAATGCGCCTCTTCTGTTTTCTCTTTCTCTTTCTCTTTCTCTCTCTCGTTCGCTTTTCGCCCTCCGCTTCTTTCTCGTAATAGTTCCGGCGCAAAGATCGCGAGGCCTGTTAGCAACGCCGTCTTATACGTTCTCTTCGTAACTTCGATACTTTTTCTTCGCCTCTTTTACACGTTCGCCGTTTTCCACACTCTTCGCTCTATCCTTTCGCACAGAGATACATACATCTGTTTTTTTTTTTTGTTGTCTATATTGCGAGTCTATACACGAGTATGTAAAAAAGTGTGAATTTTTTATTCGCTTACATCATACGCGAGCCGCGCGTGTGTGTGTGGTGGATTCGTGAAAATTTCTGCGGACACGATTACGATCGGTATTTGTTTCTTACGGGACGTGATGTTCGACGGGTTCGCTTTGTTTTCGATGGCCAGGCTATACGGTGTCCGACGCGATAACGCACGATTTTCGGTATTTGACGATTCTCGTTGGTCTCTCGCACGTTCTACAGCGAACTCGTCTGTTTTTTTTTTTTTTTTTTTTTTCCCCCTCTCTTGACCGAACGTAACGGGTCGAGTGTACAGTTGTTTTTCCCTTCACGGTTTAACGCGCCCCTCTCGCACACCGAAGGTCGTCGCGCGCTCACGGCGAGAAGGGATCTCACTCGGCGAAAATCTCTTACGATCGTAAAAATCCCGATGATTTCCACACGTTTACGGCGCGCCACGCGAGGAAACACTTTTCCACACACACACACACACAAAGATACACACGTTTTGCGTTGACTCTTGCGAAGTCACGAAGTTTTGCATGGAATATTTTTTTACATTTTGTTTAAATTCTTTAAAAAAAAATATGTGAGCATGCAAAATTATATTCAAGGACAAGTACGAAGAGGAAACGAGGATCAAAGAAGGGGGGGGGAGCGGGCGAGCGAGAAACCGAGCGTCCTCTCACTCTCGCGTATGTTGAAGCACTGATCAAGTTCCACGAGTAGCGGCCGCACGCAGGCGCGTAGCCTCCCTACCACCCAAGTACGCTTTCCCACCACTCTACCGAAACGCCGTGACACCGGGCAGCACGATGATGAGAGCGCGCGAGCGGTGTGGTCGTGCCCCGACGACGAGAGTCCGCTGACTCGAATCGCGCGAGCCCATCCGCGCGAACTATGCGCTGGGCGCGCGCGTTCGCTACTCTACGCACGCGCGCGCGCGCAACACGCACAAAAACGCACGCAGGTCGTGGTAGTATTTTCGTGACCCAGCGTGTGGCGAGTAAGAAGGAGCGGGGGGGGGGGGGGAAATAAAAGTAATACGTCTTGGCGCGGGGAGCGCGCACAAGTGTTCGATGTCCCGCGTCGGGAGGATCGAAGGTTCGACTCACGAGCGAGAAAAGTCACGAGTTTTTGTTTTTCTTCGGAAATTTGACAAGTTTGGGGTTTTTTTTTTTACTTCGGCTAGATTCAAACAGCGCATTCTTGAGTTTTCGTTTGGATTTAACCCTTCGCGGTTACACTTTCAAATTCAATCGCGATGATCACACTTGGGTCGGTTCTCAGTCAGTTGTCAAAAAAGTAATGAGCTGTTGAAAAAAAAAATGTTCGATTTTTTTTTTTTTCGATAGCGGCTCGGTTCACGCCGTATTTCTAGTAGGCGTACATATTGAGAGAGAGAGAGAGAGAGAGGGGGGGGGAGAGAGAGAGAGAGAGAGAGGGAGGGAGGGAGGGAGGGCGAGAGAGAGAGAGAGAGGGAGTGAGGGCGAGAGAGAGAGAGGAGGGATGAGAGAGAGGGGGAGAGAAGGACGGAGAGAGAGAGAGAGAGAGCTCTCACTCTCACTCCCTAACTCTCTCACTCTCTCACATTCTCACTATCCATCCATCCGTCCATCCAAACAAAGTCAAACTAAACCTCAACAAACCAAACCAAACCAAACCTCAACAAACCCAAACAAACCAAACCAAACCTCAACAAACCCAAACAAACCTCAACAAATCCCAATAAACCCAAACTCACCAACATTGTAATGTACACACCAAAATTGAAACTTACAATGTGTAACCACAAATGACTACATGTAATGCATTTTTCAATAAATCACAGACATTCAGTATGTCGCAGCTCTCCCCACCCTGCCTGTACAGTGGGTGAGCTGCAGTGGAGTAAGAGTAGCGTTAGTTTCGTGTGATATCTCGCTAAATCAGTCTCCCTATATACATCTTTACGGCCTTAGGCCACTCTAGAGGCCCAAAAAAGCGCTTTAAAAAATTTTTTTTTCCAGCGAAACCATAAAATAAATGGGAATTACAAAATAGGGCTTTTATTATACACGTAATTGACTATAGAAAATTATCTTTTGGAATATAATTTTATGTATACTAAGGTACATTTTTACCAAAAATCGATTTTTGGAAAATCCTAAAGTGGCCTAAGGCCTTAAAAGTATTTTCAATGCTAAAATTTCGAACAAAGCAAAGTCTTTGAATTAAATTTTGTCTCGAAAATTCGTCCCTTCATTGAACTCTGCCTAGTGGTTGAATTATTTCTGCGAAACATTTTGTTTTTTTTTTCTTTTTTTTTCCCCCGCACAAATGTACGATCGTCGAACGTTGCACGAGGCGTCGAAGTGACGTGAGAACTCTATCAAAGCCGATGAAGCTTACGAAAGCTGCGAGTGCGCAGCGTTGATTCGTTTGAAACGTCGGTAGCAACATTTTCTGTAGTAATAGCGAAAGGTGTGCGGAACGGAAAACAAAAAAAAACAAAAAAAAATAAACGAGATTGTTCGAAAATTTTTCGTGTACGCCAACGGGAAATCACAGTTAACTGGATTCACATGCACCAAAGTACGGTACTTCGTGATCTAATAACGATTCGCACGCGATCGCGATTATATCTTCATCGTAGTAAGGCGAATAATAAACGGGCCACGGCACGGCTTGTCTCGTGTTTGCTTCAATCCATCCACCGCCATGGACTCAACGTTACTCCTCGTCCTTTCACTCGGTGCCGAATTGAAACGCTTGGGTTCTCTGTTACGTGCGCACGATTTGACGTTGCAATATGACGTTCACGGCGAAGACTTTTGACACTCTACTCGACGAAAGTCTCAAATTCTTGGCCTTTGGGGAGAGAAATTGGCGGCTAGGAATGGAGAAAGAGGCAGAGGCAGAGAGAGAGAGAGAGAGAGATGGAGAAATAGGCAAAGTACAAAGTTTCGGTTGTTTCGTCAAGGTGGGGCAACGATTATTAACCAAAAACCGCACGAAGTTGACAAAGACCGCACAGTCCCACGTAGAAATTTCAACAGGGTCCGATTCGGGACGCTTTCATATTGCCTGACTGCCTTGGTAGGGCACTCATAAGGGAACCCGATAGCGCCCTCATAGAAACTGTAACGTTCTGTCACATAAGATGGTCTTTGTGGATTCGGCTTCAATCCGGCCAGTCAAGGTTATTCCAAAGTCAGCCCTCTGGTTAGGGTCCTCTTCAGAATTTTTATTTTTCTCGATGTTGTTGATATCTCGAATTTTTGCTGATCTTAGGAAGGTTGTTTCGAAGATCATTACTTATGGGTGTAAATAATGTTAGGTGAGAAACTCCAATCAATGGAAATGTTATCGTTTATCGGCGATATTTCGTGTCTATTGAGCTATTTTTTTTTAAACTTTGTTTTCCTTTCCAAGATGAGCGAAAAAAAAATTCGAAATTTACCATTTTTTTCCTACATGTTGAGTTGTGCGGTCAACGGATGTTCGAGAGAAACTGACATATGTGACATGTTCTGTCACATACGGGCCTTGTCTGGCTGCCTGATCAGGCAGCCAGATAATTTATTTTGGGTCTGTTTGGATCTGTATTAAATTTTCACAAGTTTCCTGCTTCCACTTTGACACTTGCACATTTTGTCTCGGTTCGTTTGTGTCTCTTTGGATTCTTCGTTCTTACGCTCTCGATGTGCTCTCATCGCTCCGCGGCAATAATAGCTGCGAGACGTTCGAGCAATACGGATAGTTCTCTTCCGAGTCTTCGCGTCTCCTCAGGTAATCTTACCTCTTACACAGCCCAACCTTTAACATTCTCTCTCTCTCTCTCTCGCACTTCCTCAAGAACGTTAAATCTTCCGCTTTTCCATCGAGTTTCCATTCCGCGCGAGAAATAAGTCGCTGAAGATCTCGAGACGTAAAACGTTCTGCACTGATAACGTTGGAAGATTCGGAACGCGCATATTGTGTGAGACGAGAAGACGTGTTTTTTTTTTTTTTTTTTTTTTTTTTTTCCCGTAAGGAGCGAGATGAACGAATAGCGACAAGGGAATTGCACGCGCGTACGAAGATGACGTTACAACGTCGTCGTCGAGGATGCGAATAAATTAAGTGGAAGAAAATAAAATATTACTTTTATAATAATAATAGGAAAAAAAAAAAAACTAATGTTGTGATAATAAAATAAGAAATTTAAAAAGAAGTAAAATAAATGAGAATTATTGCCCCGATTTCCCGATAGAAGAATTTTTCCCGATTTTTTTTTTGTTCTCAGCGTGAAATATGTAGGAACGATTTTGTAGAAAATCGGATTGAGGGAAGAAGCGAATTTTTTTTTTTCCTGCTCACGATACACACGGAATATCCCTTCAAGTGACTGTGGCTTTTTTTTCTTCTTCGTAATTCCCATAGGATTGACGGATTTTGGAATATCAACGTTCAGAAATATTTTATGCGAGTAGAATTTTCCGAACGTCTCTTTGTCCGGATAAAATCGGCAGGAGGATCGAGATTCGGTTAAAAAAAAAATATATATATATATATGTAGAAATGGAATAAATTTGGCTGAAATATAGATAAAACACGATGACGCTTGGTATGAAGTTTCTCCGCGAATCGATAAGCGGATTCGAGCCGCGTTTTCATTATGTAAAAGGACACGTGACGTCTTCGTTAATATCGAAGCACCCATGCAGTCTTCATTATCTGTATTTTAAGCTACCGTTATTAATGATGCTGCGAATTTTGCAAGGAATTGAGTTAACACAAAATTACACACTGCAGGATATTTAATATCCGCTTGATTTAAAAAAAAAAATGAATACAAGTAATTAAAAAATCGTGTATTAATTTAAAAAATTCTGTATAAATTAGAAAGTTATATTTTGATTGGAAAAAATTCGTTTCCGTTTGTTTGAGTTCAAGATTGAACTGAAAAAAAAAATCCTTAATTGCAAAATTATGTGTTAATTTAACATTTATTGGCGCAAGGAAAAATTTTCTCGTCAAAAAAAAAAAAAAAAATCGCGATGAAATTTCTCTTCATTGCCCGTCGAATTAAAAGTCCAACGACGAAGAATATTTTGCATGTTGTAATTTCGTGCAATAATTCGCACTTTCATAGTCCTCCGTACAGGACGAAAGCGCTCAATGAATTCGTGAATTTAATTCAAAAGTTCGTAGCGAGACGAAGTAAAAAAAAATGTTTGAAAATCGATCTTTTTTTGGCGGCTTCAAAAGCGAATTAATTTCACGATAAAAGTTCCATTGAAAAAAAAAAAAAGAAAAAAAAACAAGGCGCAAAGTATTTGCAACATTTTCGCAATATTGCATATTTAATTTCCTACAAACTCGGCCCATGGAAAATTCGAGCCATTTTCCCGCTCGCGATTTTATTCGAGATAGAAAATCGAGGCGTACCCCGTGCAGGGCGAAAAGTTTTCCGACCATTGCGAAGGGCTTCACACGGGAGTCGTGCAATGCTATCGTTACGCGAGCCGAGCTATTCCCTTTATGCTCTCTCTCTCTCTCTCTCTCTCGCGGTCTCCCTCTCTCTCTCTCTCGGTCTCTCTCTCTCTCTCTCTCTCTCTCTCGGTCTCTCTCTCTCTCTCTCTCTCTCTCTCTCTCTCTCTCTCTCTCTCTCTCACACACACACACACACACCCATATATTCGCATAAGCCCATAAGTGTATTCGCATAACTTCGAGTCTATTAAATTTCCATTTTGCACAGACGGGACAATAATAATGCGTCGAAGGGATGAAGTTTGGAACGTCTCTGTTTGTAGCGCGCCACAGCAAAAGGGCTCCCGAGCAACTCTGCGAGAAGCCCCGTTCGTCAGGCTTCCTCTTATGGCCTCCTGGCGATCCAAAG
>OZ010722.1:1096414-1156040 GCA_963932345.1 Ophion ventricosus | reverse complement strand
ATTTTCGGGGTACCATTAGGGTCTATCAATTTTTTTAACGACACGGATAAATAATTAGAGATGGGAATGTCTCTCATAGGGATATTGATTTTGGAAATTTGGAGAATTCCGGAATGGTACTTGGGCGAAAAATAAAAAGTCCAGCCACTCTAGTGTGAACCCACGCAACTTTTTATCCTCTTGACTTCCCTCCGAAAGCCTATAGTTCTTCGATGACGCCTTTTTTTTTCTAAAACATGTCTTTTTTTTTTAGCTAAAAATGCAATACTGGGACAAAAAAAATCGTACGAGATTTTCTAAAAAACGAAAATATAGGTTTTAATATCCCTTTTAAGTTTACCATGGAAAAAACCGAGGGAAAAATTTTCCACAAACAGTGCAGTTAATTTTCAATGGCCAAAAAGTAGTCGAAAAAAATGGCCACGTTCAAAAGTGCGTACCGGGGTAAAAAAAAAAATCGTAAAAAATTTTCTAAAAAAGCAAAATAAAGGTAAACTTGTCCTCTTTTAAAGGCCACTTGGGAAATTCATTTATATTCATTTTTGAGTCCGATATGTAACTTTTAGTGCGGTAAGAAATTTCGACTATTGTATCCAAACTTTTGGAAAAAGAGAGAGAGCGAGAGAGAGAGAGAGAGAGAGAGACAGCCGGGTGTAATGAGTGATACGACAGATAATGGGTGATCGTATCTTATGGCCCCCACGTTTGCCAACATGCGTTCGTGGCCGTTGGGTGTGATTTCTCGCGGCAGAGTCATCGCGGTAAAGGTCTCTCTTGCGTGCGACTGTCGAGAGAACCGCGTACGTGACGACTGCGACCACTCTGTGGTTACGTATGTACTTTGGGTATGTGCCTCGGCGCTATGCCACAATTTGATGCCCCACGAGCAACACGATCTTTGTGACTACCGTGCCCCATCATGGATCCGATACATCGTATGTGCATGGAATATTTTTATTTTCCATTGTCATTTGTTGCGAGAATTTTTGCCGATGGACTGGGTCGGAAATTTTTTATCTGACAAAAAGCGAGAGAGAGTTCTCGTTTTTGCAATACAAAGAAAAATATAGAAATAAATGAGAAATACAAAATCGATACGTGGCAAAAGAAAACGTGACTCTGTATAAAACAAAAGGGAAAAATTAAATTAAAATAAATATAAATGTATTGATAAAATAAATTTAATATAAATTCATGAAGGTAAATAAAAGAAATATAAATTTATGAATGTAAATAAAATTAATATAAATTCATAAATACAAATTAAAATTAAAATGATAATTAAGTCAAATAAAAATAGATCGAAAGTATGAGAGAAAACGGCAAACGTTGCCAAAATGCCAAGAGATAGAGAGAGAGAGAGAGAGAGAGAGAGAGAGAGAGAGAGAGAGAGAGAGAGAGAGAGAGAAATACCTGCACATATTCTGGTCCACTACCAATCCCTTCGTTCGACTAGCCTCACAATGTGTCTTGTCAGACGAGCCAGTAGTAAAGGCATCGTTGGTCAGACACGAGCTCGCGATCCTTTTACTTTTCCGCTCTCTCTTTTGATTTCCCTCTCACTCTTTTCTCTCTCTCTCTCTCTCTCTCTCTCTCTCTCTCTCTCTCTCTCTCTCTCTCTCTCCCTACCATTTACGATTGCTTCTAAAAAAAAAAATGCACCGTTCTGGAGTTACCATAAAAAAAAATCGAAATTTCCTCGAAAACCGCGTTTGGAGCTAACAAAAAAAAAAAAAAAAATTAGTCTCGTAAAAGCTAGTGATATCCGATGTAATCCAAAGTCATCAAAATTCGTAGCCAACATTTTGTATCTCGCACGAAATACCCTCGAGATATATCGCCATCGTATTTTATCTTTTATCCCTGCGACGGCATATTCGTGGCTTTATATCTCTTACGAGCTGCACTTTAATAAACGTAACTTCGATATTCCCTTTTCTCCGTTTCTCCGTGATATCGTCATCATCTCGTCGTTCGTCTTTCGAGCCTCCGATAGTCTCTTTTGCGTCTCGCGGTTTTCACAAGTCGAAAAAAAAAAAAAAAAAATCGTTTTTCAAGCGATCGAAGAAAGAGCAAAGTTTTATATATGAAGGATGACGTCCGTTCTCTTTTCACAGTCGCGTTCTCATCGAAGTCTAGCAAAGATTTTGCTGCGGGAGAATCCGAGGCGACGACTGACGTGAGATGGAGAGCAAAAGAAGATCCGGACGACGAGAGGATTGAACGTCCGGGTTTTTTGGCCGTTCCGAAGTGGTACCCAACTCAACGCGACAGTCGGATGCTCCGCTTCACTGCGGAATTGTTTTATCCTCGATCGTATTCCAAGCTTTTCCCATTTTTCTCTCTCCTCTCTTTCTCCTCTCTCTCTCTCTCTCTCTCTCTCTCTCTCTCTCCCTCTCTCTCTCTCTCTCTCTCTCTTTCTCTCTCTCCCATTTTCCTGCCTCCCTATCTCGTTTTCTCGAAGAGGACGATTTCGTTTCCGACGTTTTCGTTTTTTTTTTTCCCGTCCATTTCGCCCGACGGTATGTTCCGCACGTTCGCTCGCTCCTCGCTCGAAACAACGATGCGCGCCGGCCCGGAGACGTCTATCTTCGTCTTGTTCGGTGCATCCTGAGACCGCACACTCGTCTTTCGAGAACTACTCTGTAGACCCAGTACCTCCAAAGTCACAGGCAACGAACCTGACAAAGTCTCTCTACACTTTCTCTCTCTCTCTCTCTCTCTCTTCCTTCTCCTCTCTTTCCGATATTCCGTACGTCTCGGTTTTCATTCTCGCACTTCGATCGTCCCACGCCCAACTGACGTTTCCGTTTTCATGCAGCGCGTGTCCCGAGTACCGAAAACCGTGCATCTGTTGTTTGCCATTTCTTCCTATACCGAGATTGTTTTTTTTTTTTCAATTTATAAAACGAACAGAAATTTGTTATAATAGTAATATGATTTTTTGTTTCAATAAAAATAAAATACGTAGAAAAATAATATTCCCAAGATATAACAATTTTGTTTACAATATTTCCAGTAAGCTTGCTTGGCTATTTTATAAAAAATTATTTCACTCTTTTGTACATTTTAATTGAAAAAAATATAATGAACCATTGTTTAAATAAAAAAAAATAAACATTTTGGGATAATGTTTTTGGGGCAATTTTTTTTATTACTTGGCGTACTTTTTTTTTTTTACTTTTTTAGCGTTTTTTTTTAAAGGGTAAAATAAACAAGAATTTTCTTTTCAATATCTATATATTCTGTTTAACTTTATTTTACAAAGATATTTTTTTACTCAACCAGACACCTAATAAATCAGTACGAGACAGCAACAATATATTTTGTCAAATATTAAAAATATCTTAACTAATTGATGTGAAACGAAAAAAAGTTTCAAACAAAAGTTACCTATTGCGTTACGCAAAAAATTCTGAAATGAAAAATACAGTCCTATTTGAGAAACTAAAATTGACGTTGAAAATACCTTGAAAATTGTTAGTAAGTAAAAAATCCTTAACAGCAAAATTTTAGTTCGTTAAACCTATGAAACTTTTATACGAAACTTTTTTTTTCTAAAATGTATTCCTATCGAGATATTTCGTTGTGTCAACTTTTACGGTACACCCTGTATACGCTCTATCGTATGTATATCAAAAGAGGCATAATTTACATAAACATACATACATATATATATATATATATATATATATATATATATATATATATATATGTATATAAATTTAATGGTGATATCCTGTTCAGACACTCGTTCTCCAGCCTCAGGATTCTCCGCAGTCTAATCGAGTCTGCACGAGTGGTCGTGCATCACGCCGGTCCAGCGCGCCACTACCGAGTATAGAGATCTATCTCTCGCTTCGTTCGTCTCGTCTATTGGCTACGGTGAAACCGCGCGTCATCCACTGTACGTATAATATATACGTAATACAAATAGAGTGCATTATCGATGTTTCACATCGAACGTACAAGCCTCCAGGAATTTTCTTATTCTACAATAAATCATATGAAAAATACACCTATACATAAAGTTAAAAAAAAACGTTCCTAGTTCCCTTGAGACGATAAATTCGAGAGAAAAAAAAAAAAACATTATGAACGCGATTTACAACGAAAGACAATTTTGCCAGCAACGATGAGACATGTAACAAAATAAATCAATGATAAAGCCAAACAAATTCAAGCAATAAGAGAAGCCGATTACATTGGAATACTCGTATATTTTGTGCCTTCGGTAATTCGAGCTGTATCGTTTCAATAGCCAATAATTTTGCAGGGTGACCGTATCGATGAATTGTCTCCGATGCTCTGTATGTTCTTGCTTGGAAAAGATTGAAGAGCTATTTGTTTGTCCGTGCTGTGTGAGCCCGGAGTACGCGTGGGCGTCCAGACAATCGTTGGTCGTCCGCAATATCGTCGAGGAGCCGGCATTGGAAAGCGCACGAAATACCAAACGGTGAACTACGAGGATCACTATGAGGTGGAGACTCAAAAGTTTCCAGGTCTCTCGGAGGGTAGTGCGCGTTGTGCCGATCGCATCCGGTTTCCTGTGTACGTGACGATCGGAAGTGTAAGGCAGCCGGATCTTTGCGGAGTTCGCGAAGAGTCGACCGGGGCCAGAAGGTCGATGGACAGTCGGGAAGGGCAGTGAAAAGGAGAGAAAAAAAAATCGCTTCGAAGATCGAGAACAAAAACCGACAGTGCGCGTATTGTGAAGAGTAACGAATGACACCGTAGAAAGGCTTAACCCCCGGGTGCCGATGGGCACTCCCACGTCTTTCTTGCCCTACTCGTCCTTTATGTCCTTTTCCTTTTTTTTTTTCGCCTTTGCTTATTCCTTCTTCTTCTCCTCCTCCTTCTTCTTCTTCCTCCTCTTCGCGGTCTCGTTTCTTTTTCTATTCTCTTTGGTCCTCGCCTCGCCTGCGGGGGCCACGGAACAGGCTTTACACTTATCCTCCTCGCGGTCGGGCTTTATTTACTATCGTTGCTTGGACGAACGACGAACGCTCTCTCGATCGGGCCCGATCGATCAAGTCGGGTGACCATTACACGCGATCTTCGCTCACCCGGATTACCACCGTATCCTAAATCATTCGCGAAAAGAAATGGTCAATGCCTCCAGTGGTCCGACAATCGCCGCTTACGAAGGACATCCTACAGTCGCTAAGGATTGCATAATTGTTGGCTGGAAGATCGTACGCGTTTCGAAGAAGAATCTCTCGCTTAGCTGAAGAAGAAACATTTCATTGAATGACTTGCCTAGCTCTCCAAACGTCATTGCCCCGAATGGATCATGCTCCCCAGGCCTGGAGAAAACTAGATTGTCCAAAAAAAAAAAAAATCGACGTCTAGAGTTCAAAACAAACTCAAAAAATCCAAACCTCATGATTGATACGTCACTGAGCTTCGTGAGACCCAAACACGATGGATAAGTCCATACTTGATTGGCCTGACACAACGAGCTCTGACATTCGGAGATCGGTAGTGCAAGGAGCACGGACCAACGCAGTAGGTAGGACGTGCGATGTACAATGAACGGATGTTTGCAAGATCAGTTGGTACAAAGGATCATCAGAGTCCAATGGGATCCGCAAGGTCTTAAGCTGCTGTGCAACGTCTTAAGCTGTGCTCAACTCGAGAGGAAACGCTGCAGGGAACAATGCGAGGATTAGTTTGCAAATGCTGGTTGTGCTTCCTTGCCACTGTGTGATTCCGCTGATGCGCAATCGGTAGCCGGGTTTGCTGTTTGCTCTCGTGTGGGGCCGATCTCAATTGTCGGCTCGCCGTTGAACCTTGGCTTAATCTCAAACGCAGTGTTGCACGTTATTGACGTCACTCTGGCAGATGCAGCCTCAATGGCTACGAACCAGCAGGTGCAAGCCGTGTACCGCTTGTCGCCATTCGCGTTGACTGGAGATGCTGGGCATTGGAAAAGTTTGCTGGTCAATTTGATGATCGGTTGTCCATTTAAGATTGGTAAGATTTTACTGTGCTTCGAATCATCTCAAGAGGTGTGCCCAAATGTAATTGAATTATGTGAGATGCTATGGCAACTTTCATCAGCACAATGAGCCAATTCGCAAATTTTTTTTCCTACATATTATTTTAGGATTTTTAATCTTTTTGCATCTTTGGTAGCTTTAATGTACGCCCAAAGGTCTGTAAAATCGGTGATGACCTTGTTTTTTTTATTTTTTTCTAATCAGACTACTTTGGTAAGAGTGAAAATTCGATAGAAAAAAAAGTGACACACTGTGCCCCACCCTTCCCTATGTTCAAACTTTGTGGGATCGTATGACGAAGCAGGCAAGTACGTATGAGCAAGCAACGACACGAAGCTCCACAGGTTGAATTGACTCGGCCAAGCCAAATATCTTTAGATCTTGGGGTTGGCCTTGCACGCTTCTGTTGACTCGTTCGAGGCCACTTGGTGAGGTGACGCGTGCCACCAAAGCGGCGCCTTTGTCGTGGGTCACAATAACAGCGATAGCCCAGGAAGATTGAATTAGATGGAAAATCATAGTGTTCGTGTTGCGTGACTTGGAGGAATTTCCACTTTGCGCTAATCGAATATCATTTTTGCCAGCATGCTCCACACGTCCTAGTTCTTTTTTTTTTTTTTTTTTCTTTCGTTTGTCAGTTTCTGGAGGGTAAAACTCGACGATACGGCTCAACGATGAGAGTTTGACAAACCCAATGGTTATTGGTGTTCAGTTGGGTGCTGTTCCTTTCGTTGAAGGACCCCTAGGCCTTTGCCATTTGGATCATTGTGGTAACGACGAGCGAAACTTTTCGCAGCCTTTTGACGAAAAGATCTTCCCTGCGCCTTCTATGCGCTATGCCTCTTATTCCTTTTGCAAGAATTTTTAACCTGCTTGCATGTCACTTTGTGCTCTCTCTCTCTCTCTCTCTCTCTCTCTCTCTCTCTCTCTCTCTCTCTCTATCTCTCTCTCTCTCGTTACGCTTCGTGTAACTGAGAAAAAAAAGTATCTCTCTTTGCCTCTTCTCCCTAAAACTGCGGTAACTTTTCATCTCTCTCTCTCTCTCTCTCTCTCTCTCTCTATGTCTCTTTTTCTTTCTTCTCGGTCCCGGTTCGCGATATATGTCTATTCTCACCCACCGGCAGTGGACTCTTGAAGGCGTGCAAGGCGGCTTCTTCAAATCCTCGTTAAAAAGTTAAAGTGGATTCCCCGCGGAGAGTCCCACGAGTGGTGTGGCTGTCCGTTCCCTTTCTCTGTGGTTGCTTTTTTTTTTCCGATTCTCCTGCCTCTCGTCTCTCTGTTCCTCTGCCCTCGACTCTTCTATTTCTGCTGCCAGAGATGTCGTCCAAAAGGCCACGGATCGGCATTTCGTTTGGAAGCGTCGTGACAGCACTGCCACAGGGTTAAAAAAAAAATTTCCAAACGTACGTCGAGCTGCCGAGAGATGCGATCAACTTTCACGTTCGTTGAACTTGTTCCGGTGTTAATCAAACGAAGATTGACTTTTCGGCCATGGATGTTTGAATAGATTCGCATCGTTTGGCTCTATCGAGGACTCATCTGTTGAGTCGTTGAAGAAAAAAAAATGGACTTAAGGCCTCTGGTTGTTGTGCCGAGTGAATGACGATATGACTTTTACATGAAAAATTGTTTTGCTTGAATAACTCGGCCATTTTCAATTTTTCCGTTAAAATTCTAAGGACTAAACTTGTAGTAAATTTAATTTCCTATATTTTGAATTATTACAGTTTTTTCTCTACGATCGATATTTATCGAATTAAACCTGAAAAAAAGCGGCGAAGTAAAACTATTGCATTATCTCGTTTATTTTTAACTTTAGGATATAAACGAACATAAACAAACTTGTAGAAAATTAAATTTTCGACAATTTTAGTCATTACCATTTTTCCCTACAATCAATATCTAAGGTGGTACCGCCAACGGCAAAGGAAAAGACAATCGTCAAAATATTTTTGCACGAACCATTCGACGACTGAATGCCTCTGTGAAATGAAATTCAAACGATTTTTGTTGAAAAAAAATTCCTACAAATTCAGTCCTTACCATTCGTACCCAAAAATTGAAAATGGCCGAGTTATTTGAGAAAAACTATTTTTCATAAAAGTCAAAATGTGCGGACATAAGCCCATGGAGGATTTAGTCGCTATTTTGAATTTAGAATACCAGTGACCCGCCCCCCCCCCCCTTCAAGGATTAAAACAAAAGCGACAACGGAATTTTTGCAAGGTTAAAAGTACATAGTGACTGGGCTACATGTCGAAGTTGTGGTAGAGTACCCTCGAGTACTTTTATACCCTAATCATCCTTTTTTTTCCACTGTCTCCATCCTTTCTCTCGAAGGCTTCTCCACTGCGGCTTATTTAGAGGCTGATCGGGCGGGGAGGGGGGGAGAGAGACGAACAATGATGTCGTACCTTGTCAAGACACGGGGGAAGCCTCTTACTTAATTGAGTCGAATCTGGGAAGATTCAGGCGACGTTTTTTTGTCCAGTGTGTGTGTGTGTCTGTGAGTGTAAGCACAAGCATTGGGGGGGGGGGGGAGGAGGAGGAGGAAGGTATTACAAAGAAAAAGAAGAAAGGAACAAGCAGGAAATTTAACAGCACACGATTGAAGGACGAGGGACGAGATTCTTAAGAGCGAAGAAGCATAAAAGAGACACCGAAAGAGACAACCAGTCCTGGTGAAAGTCACAAATGGCATCAGCTCACTCTTACTCTCTCGTCTTGTCGGCAATATAAAATGTTGCGCGAACATTTTACCGCGGCTGATCGGGATTGGGTATCTTCCCTTTCGTATCAATCTTCCTCCGGAGCATCGGAGATATCGCTGGTAAGCCTAATTGTATGATGGTTTTTCCGCTACCAGAAAGAAAAGAAAAAAAAAATACAAGGATGTTTCGAGATTTTCGGTCCAGTAAAATCGAACGACCGGAAGCGATGAACAAATGATTTGGTTATCGAAGTCTCTTCTTCGCGTATGCAAGAAAATCGTGTACGCGAGAATTTGACGGAAGATGAATACTGAAAGCTCGTTAGGGGACGTCCATTAATTACGTGAGGTCCAAATAGGTGGAGGGAGTCTGGCAAAATCTCACCAAATGAGATTTGCCGTTGATCTTCCAGAAATAAAGGCGGAAAAATGCTGCACAGTCGTCACTTTGACGTGTATAGCTGTAAAAAAATAAATGTGTATAGCCAACAACGTGTAAAATAAAAGGCCTATTTTGTAATTTCGATTTATTTTATGGTTTCGCTGAAAAAAAAAATCACAAAATATGCCCTTTTGTTTGGCTATTGGAGTGGCCTGAGGCCTTTAATGGACGTTTGGCTTTGGCCATTGCCTTTGGATTCACCAAATACCAAATACAGGGATGTACCAAATTCCTCCGCTTCTTCCACCCTATCTCTTCCTCTTTGAAGCGTATCGATTAATAACTTCGTTGGAGTGTACAGGTTCGATATTGATTTAGCATGTTTCCACACAACATATACAAGACAACGGTCCTGGTTATATACAGAACGACGAGCAATTCCCAAAACACGTCGGAACATAATCGACGTGAACTTTGCCGTTGAAGCGTATGATTTCCACGGCAAAAGCAATCGGAACTAATTACCTGGCGGAAATTCGCTCACCGAGAATGCTCAAGGATTTCTCGTCGTATTCGTCGATCTCACTCGGTACATCATGAAAGTGGCACCTCGAGCTTAACGCTCGTGCCTAGATAAACTCCCAACAAGGAATTAACCGATGAACTTCACCTCCCTCTCATAGTCACTCTCTCTCTCTCTCCGCTCTCGTATCGGCTGGCTCAGTGCCATGAAACAGAGAGACAGAGATATAATCCATTGTAGTGTGTACCTGCGCACACTAATTGTACATGATCGAGAAATTCAGATCTCGGACTATCGTGCCTATACAGGACCACCTGCCCCGCGATATTGGGGTAAGTTGAGCACGAGTATGAGGCAAGTTGGGCAAAGTAAGAATTGCATTTAAAAAAAAACGCATGCAACACGATTTGATACAAAGCGACAATAAACCAACGGTTTCTCGTTAATTAGTTAGATTTTGAAACATCAACATTAATCGCAACGAACTTTGAAATCTTTTTTTCTCACACAATGGTGGAAGAAAATCTTTCAATCACGTTATTGATTTTACTTTTGGGTGGAAAAGTTGGAAAGTCGTGAGAAAACTGAAGAGAACGGTCTTTGGTTCGGATCAGATAATGTTAGGTAATCAATTTGTCCATTTCCCGATGACAAGCTTCACCAGGACCAGAATGGACCTGTTCCATTCTGGTCCTTGTTCAAGCGATCGGCAAGAAACGACAATGTCATTTGGTCACCTTCTATGCAAGTGTCTTAGGATGACTTTGCGATGTCCTATCGTATAAAATCGAACACCCGATGGTTTGAGACTTCGCGGTCAGTTGACAGGGAATGCCAAGGTGTGGTGGAGTCTCTGCCTGAGCGATGATAACTATAGTCTCGGTGGTTGTTCATTCGTGGATTATCCATCTGAATCACGTCTCTATTGTGATTCGATGTACGGAGCCATTTGTAGTCAGCCCGACTATAAAGTCAATGGGGCAAAACGAGATCGAGAGGACCTTCAACCGAGATATACTTTTTTGGTCATGTTCCTTTTGTGGATGGACGACACGAACGAATCGGTACAGTCGGCATAGATACAAAAGAGCGATGACCCTTTTCTCGTGTATTGCCCTTTGTCACGATTGGACAAGAAACCCGCGCGAGAGCTACGGCACGTTCCATCGAAGAACTCCCCCCCCCCCTCTCTTTTCACGATTCAATGCAGCTTACTTTTAACACGCCACACTCGGTTACAACCAATACGTATCTCCCGTGATATACGTGACTTCACATAGTTACGAAGAGTCCTGATGCGGCCCGGTCTTCCAGAGAACCAATAACACACACGGTTATACGAGAACACGAAATCCCAACAAATTGTCTTTATGTTCTCCGTTGGAAGTTAGAGTCCAAGGTCAATTCGAGGCTAGCTCGTGGGGGATGTCTCGTGGTGAGCTGACGTGTATTCGCGATCGGTGGATGCGGAAAACATGTGGACGCAGTTTGGGTGTTCCCGGAGACACAAGCGAATCGGGAGAAGAAACCACAAAGAGACGTCCAACAGCTTCGCTTAAGTATGCGTCCCTCCTCCCCCCCCCCCCCACTTCTCTGTTAAGCGGAAGGGTTTTCTCCCGCGGTGCGATCCTCAAAAGCGGGGATATAGTATAAAGACCGTGAAACGCGCGCCTCTTAAAACTCACGTTGCACACACACACACACACACACTGACGCGCGGAGATTTGTAGCCTTTGGCTGATATATTACGGCATTTGGTATCTGGCAGAGCTGCATCCCGGGGCCCATCTTCTACCCATACCCCTTTGCTGACCCACATCCCGTATGGCGAATGCGCTGGGAGCACCCGCTGGGACACCATGAAGGTAAGGTCCACCAAATTCGCGCATCTCGAGAGCAAGTTGACCACTTTTATTACCAAGAGCGATGCGGAGAACGAATGTCCTAAGAACAGTCGCGTTCGAAGATTCTTCCGAGGACGAAATCCCTTCGCGACCAGTACCAGTTTACTTCGAGCCTTTGGTAATCCACCGATATGCTTACGTTCCGGTTTCGCCACGGTGACTCTTCCTCGAGCAAAATCCGGTTTCGACGCGATATCCAATGCTTCAGGTCTTCACCTGGCCTCGATCCTCTTGGCCTCCAATAGTCCGTAAATTTTGGACTGCCAACTTCTAATACGCCCAATAGGTGTTTAGCTATTCGAAGACTTCTTTGCTATCCGACAGCCAACAGTCGTTCAGCTTGATGATGAGTAGTCTCGTGGCCTGGTGCAGAAAATTGACAGGACATCCCTAATTCGACTCGGTACCTTCAAAGGATTGCTTGTGGATTTCATAGCAGGCTTTTCCGTAAAAGAGCCAGACCCTGGCCCCTGTTGGGCAATGGTAGGGTAGGTAGGTTGACTAAAACTATAATCTAAGTACGGAAACCAAGTAAGGGCCTTTAAGC
This sequence comes from Ophion ventricosus, assembly GCA_963932345.1. Classification (NCBI taxonomy): domain Eukaryota; kingdom Metazoa; phylum Arthropoda; class Insecta; order Hymenoptera; family Ichneumonidae; genus Ophion; species Ophion ventricosus. The sequence continues at coordinate 1,143,972 of OZ010722.1, read as the reverse complement.
CTTCGTCATCACACTTTTAAATTCAATCGCGGTGGTCACACTTTCCTCGATTCTACCCGGACAGTTTTTAAAAAAGGATTGTGACCGAACTATCCGTCAGAAGTGGTTCAGAAAAATTACGGAACATGCTCTGAACTTTCTAGATGATGTACGAAAAGAAATATTTATCAGAAATGAAATTGTGGTATGTTGAAAAAATTCATTAAGAGATGAAAACGCAAAAGACACTTTTTTTGCTAAAAAAAATCATAGCTCCGTGAATTTTCAACATTTTTACCTAAAATTTGAACGTGTTACTCTTTGGAAATGCTACTTTTGAGAAAAAAAAAATAGCAGCATAGTGCGCGTTCCAAAAAAGATATTTATTCCGGAATCTGAAGAGGGTAAATTTTATGGTATGAGGATACTTCAAACTCCAGGTAAGATGGTGAATACAGTTTCATTCGAAGCCGGGAACTATTATATATTTACGCCAAAAATTGATCGACGGTTCGATTCTAGACTAGACTAGTTCTTCGAGACTAGGGCCAGACTACGCGATTAGGAACCGTTGATCAAGATCTATGATCGTCAACATTGAAACCTATCAAATTCCATTCGAACGCAGAAGGAATCGTACGATGAACTCGGAAGGTTGAACGATCGAATACATTTTCGGCATAATCCAACGAGCGGAAAGCCGAAACGAACAGCTCCTAACGGTCTTGCTCGAGAAACGATATGTTCATTTTAGATCCAACTTCGCTCATTCCCACATGACTGCAATGCAATAGCGATTACACTATTGTGGTTCCGTTGACTCGTCCACCCAAAAACTTGCGCAATAACGCAATGGAACGTTGTGTACCCATACGTATAGTAGATCGCTGGCGGCTTCTTTGGCGCAAAAAAAAAAAAAGCTAAAGTGCTACTTTTATTCGTACGAAGCTGCAGCGGCGGCACAATACTCAACATCGTTGTCACGGACCTGTGGTCCGCTGCTCTCATCGTTATTGGACGAGCTCAAACATTCGCTCTTTTTTTCACTGCGAATCCCCATTTAACTTCTGTCTACCGGATAATTAGCCACTCGCTGTCTCTCTCTCTCTCTCTCTCTCTCTCACCCTCTCTCTCTCTTTCTCGTTATTCGACGAACTCGTCAAGCCTTGGCACAGCCAGTTATATCGTCGTGTCCTCTCGAATGCTCACTCGTCGTGCATGTCTAGTGATGGAAAAAAAAGAGGGTCGAAAACAGAGAATCATCTCATAAACGGAAACTCATCCACTCCTGCCTTTCATTTCGCGTCCAAACAAGATTTCAAGAGAATGAGATTCCATTGAGCTCTAGCTAGAAAACATAACCGTATATGCGCAGCCATATAATACCGTGGGTATAATATAGGTTGAGTAGCCTGAGTAATTGAACTCTCTCTCTCTCTCTCTCTCTCTCTCTCTCTCTCTCTGTCGACCAACCCCATGCGTCGAGAGAATCGTTGCCCACGTATTTCCGATTCTCTTTTAGATCCGTCATGCCGAGCTTTCAAAGAATCGACAGCACGGATAGAAAAGTATTTTTAAAGCTCATGATGAGCGCTCAGAATAATCTAAGCTTCCATTTGGTTGGACATAATCCGATTGGGCTGAGTGTTGCTTCGAGATGTAAAAACGAATCTGCAGACTACAAGAGAAATCATATTGAAGTGCAGATCGAAAAAGATGGGCAGAGTGAATGTTCTTACCAGAAACATCACTCAAGTGTCGACCTTCAGCTTGGTTGAAAATTATTTGATAAAGCATTGAAAACCATTAGACACGTGTATTTTTTTATCAACGGATAAACGGCTTTATGCTAGCAAACCACCCTGCAAAGAAAGTCGTATCGACGAGTGACTTTGTAGTTCAATCTTAATGAAACAAAAAACAAAATTCTAGAAGTATTGACCAAAAATTGAATAAAAGGGTGAACCTACTCCTCCATTTATCTTTTTCTCACTCGACACTTGGGAGGCTTCCATAGAAAATTAATTTAAAAAGGTACAATTTTGAAGAGGGAACAAAATTCAAGTTTACGTGTTTTTGCCGGGTGTAAACCAGCCCTTAGATGAATTTATTCCTCACAATTGTGTTTTCCGCTGATTCGATATATTCCTATAAACCACAATTTTATGTTTTCCCATGTTTCGAAGTGATTGCGTTTGTCTTTAGGGCAAACTAGCCACTCTGATGTTAATTTATACCGTAAAATGAAGAAAAAAAAATAGTGTAAATCGGAGATACGCCTTCAAGGGGCACCACTAGTGTGACACTTTGAAAAAATCGATTTTTTTTTTGTTGCATTTTTCGATACTTCAAGAATAACATACTAAAATTTTAATTGCGGATCTCAAATGGTTTTTGAACTACAGCCTTCTAAAGAGCAGCTGCTCGACGGTCAGAAACGTGCATACATATCATTTATACACAAATATATCTTCGAAATTTCAAAACATTCGATGCGATACCTTACGTTCAATAAATTCCCGAAAAATCACCTTTTTTTGGGCAGTCTTGGAAATCTTGGCAAAGATGAATCACTTGATATATCAAGTCCTATGAAAATTCGGTGGACACTTTTATTTTTTCACAGTTACCATCCTGTTTGTGATAAGTTTGAGGTTATGTTACTGTTACGTAGTATTTGTCATACGATGTCACTATAAAGATGAACGATTAGCAAATACATGCCTATCGTATGCCACACTGATCCGACTAAATCCTAGGTCCTCGTGAATGAAGACCTACATTTGGGAGCGATGGTTGGAAATTGAAACGAAAACGTGCCAACAGGAAAGCAAGATCGGGGACCGGATAGTTTTTCGGGATTGAAAAAAATCAAACGTGGACGCGCGGGCAGGAACGGTGTTTCACTGAGAGCTCGAGTTTGCGTTGATTTAGTGGTAAAACCGTTGGCTTGCGAGCCGGACTTGTGGTTAGGGTTGGACGATCGTTCGAGTACAGAGCGTTGGGGTTGTCGCGAACTTTTTTTTTTTTTTTTTTTTTGGATACATCAACACAGATTCACGCCTACGGAAGTGCCTATGTGTTCGTTCCGCTGTACGGCTACCTCGTGCTCGCTCTGCGACGCAATGATACAGATACAGCCGCGCCGGAAGTGGCGGAAACACAAACACTGGCTAGCCGGAAATGATGCCGCGGCCACCGCCGCGTACTTCCGCACGGAATCAGAGAGGAATTTCTACGCGTACGAACAGAGGCCAGCGTTCGTCGAACCTTCGACGGGGGAAAACGCGATCGGAGAAACGCTCGTGGAATTCCAAAAAAAAAAAAAAAAAAAAAAAAAAAAACAGTGCAGGGAAGAGGTTAAGACTTATTTAAGCTTTCAAGCTCAATAAAAGTCATGCTTTTAAAGCCACATGAATCGTATTTATTTCTGTGTCAACCTACAATCAGGTCTCACAAGATTTCGTCAAATTGGGAACATTCGAGTGGCAATTGTAGGAAATAAAAATTAAAAACAAAAAAAAACAAAAAAAACGAGAGATCTCCCCATCTTGCCCGATGCAATGGTAAGATGGGCTATCCTCCAGGGGCACGATGGGCGGCTGATGGGTGTCGCGGCAGCGCGTCGTACGACGCGCCCAAAACGAACGTAATTGATTCATTCAAATCGAGTATATTTGGCCGGATACCTCCATCTTTTGCCCCTCGTCCCTCCCTCTCCTCTACTATTTCCTCGTGTGACTACACAAAAACGCCATTTGCTTCGGCAATACATTCCGGCATTATATCGAATATGACAGGTAGGGCGGGCGGCAACGAGGACGGAAATATACGGAACGAGGCCAAAGGAGGGGACAACGAGTGAGTTACATCGTTTCTACAAATACTCGAGGCGTGTTCCGTCGAAATGGAGATCGCGAGGTATTTCTAAATGGACCACGGAGAAGCCTCTATCACGAAGTGTGCGCGTTTACGGATTTTTCCATTTCACCGTGCAACAGCCCGGAGTCTGCGGTTCTTTCGCATCGCGCGCTACTCTCGCTGGGTCACGCGATTCACGGTTCGATTTTTCCATCGTTCTTTTCTTTTGTTTTTGTTTTTTTGTTTTTTCGTTTTCCTTCTTTCTCGTCGCTCTCGCGACTCCCGAGCTACAGACATCGACGTATTTACGGTAGTAACCGACCTGGATGGCTGAGAGCCTCCTGAGGGACGGTGGTGGTGGTGGTGATGAGATTGCGCGGGGGAGGTTAAAGAGCGAAAAGGAAAAAAAGAAGGGACCGAGGCCAAAAGACAGAGCGCGCGAACGTGGGTCGCCAAAGGAGACAGAGGCTGAAAATAATATTGGACGGGGTGGAACAGGTGATGGTGGCAGAGTGCCAGGGTTGGAAAAAAAAAATAAAGAAATTGCCGGTTAGTTGCAGGAAGCGGTATATGGGGATGCGGGTGGACAGGGCTCTCGAGAGTCTCTCTCTCTCTTGTGCATACAATAAATCTCCATAAATATGTATGAACGTTGAACCGTTCCCACGAGATCTTTCATGCTAGAGGAGCCACAATCCTTCCAATAAACTCGGCCCTTTCGCCTTGTTTTTTTTTTTTTTTTTTTTTTTTTTTTGGCGCTTCCCTCGTCGCTGCTGACAATTCGGGCCTTCGCTGAATCATGACCGCGGCTTGGCTTGGGTTCGTTCAGATTTTGTTTGCCTCGGCTTGACCTGACATCTCCTAACTGTACGAGAATCAATTTGGAATGCCAATGAATGATCAATGAAGAAAAATGCCTTTCCAAAATATTGTTATCTATCTCTCTCCCTCCCTCTCTCTCTCTCTCTCTCTCTCTCTCTCACTTTCCGTTCCCCCTCCACTCTAGCGTTAGAAAGTAACGCAAACGTTAAACGCTAGAACCACGTATAAGAAGTTTGACTTGAAAAAAAAAAAAATCCTAGTTAAGGCATCGCATCAGCTCGTTCGAGTTGACTTGGTGGGCTATTCAAAAGAGCCTCGGGATCTCTAATCTTCACGTCAGGCACAGATTAAAAGTCAAGCACGCAAATCGGCGAAGCGCGTCGTTCGCGATTTAAAGGGACACCCGGGTTACGGGGCGCAACGACCCGCTTTCCGAACCGAATAAATTCGCATCGTCGAAAACACTGACGACTCCTGAAAGTGGCAGATGTCGGGGTGAATTCGCCGGGCGAACGAGCCACTCCGTGACCCACTTCGAAGACGAACTATCCTACATATATATATATATACCATATATATATATCTTATATTGTAAATCTACCGATTATGTGCTGAGAATTTCTCGAAGCGAGACAGTCGACGCGGAAAGATGAAAGAATGGGAAAGACACTGCGTGAGACGGAGGGAGAAAGGTCCAAAAGGAATTCTGTATTTCGCAGCTTTTTTTTTTTTTGTGCACGGGTACATCACTAACTCGCGAGAACAACGCAAGAGTTCATAGCATTTTTGTAGATTTTTTTTGTTTTCGGAAACCATTATTCCTTTTTTTTTTTAACTTTTTTAGGAGGGTATTATTTTGTGCGTCGAAAAAAAAAATCTTTTCTCCGAGAAGAAAGGCGCGCGAACGTACAATTATGCAAAGAGTTTGTGAGAAGTAGGTATTCAATTGGGGGAAAAGATCGCGGCGAGCTTTTCCGTCGTTCTACCGCGATCTTTCATTTGCGCCCCCCCCCCCCCCCCCCCCCCACCACGTCGTTCTTGTCACCGGAGCATACCGCGGACCGCAATCATCCAAGATTTGAAAAATTATTTGCGCCTCGGTCTCGCTCAGCTTTGATTAATCGCAGCATACCGCAGGAATACGAGAACGAGAGCGAGGGGGGAGGGGGGAGGGAGGGAGAGACGGTGCACGCGACGTTCTCCCACCCTCTCTCTCTACTCTCTCTCTCTCTTTCTCTCTCTCTCTCTCTCTCTCTCTGTCTTGCTTACGATTTATCGCTCGCAATTTATCGTCGTCGTGCGCCTAGCACTTGGTAGTAACACTTTTGACGTACGGAACGAATTAAGTTAAGGGAAACGGCCAATTCTTTACGCGCATGCGCCGAAATTCCGTGCGGTCTTTCAATATTGGGGAAAAGAAAAAAAAAACATGACTGGATGCAAAAGTCAGGTAATCATTGTCACGAGGAATTGTTTGATCGTTGCTGTTCCGGATTGCAGGCGAGCCAGGAAACGGAAACACCGACACTGGAGGGCTTTTCTCTCTCTCTTTTCTCTCTCTCTCTCTCTCCCCCTCTCTCTCTCTCTCTCTCTCTCTCTCCCTCCCTCCCTCTCGCTCTCTCTCTCTCTCTCTCTCCCTCTCTCTCCCTCCCTATCTCTCTCTCTCTCTCTCTCTCTCTCTCTCTCTCTCTCTCTTTCTCTTTCTACCTGCCACAGCCTGACGTATCCTCCACAGTAGCCACGCAGCTGTTAATTCCAAGCCAGAGACAACAACGCCCGTGGGAAATTACCGAGAGTCGTGTCATTGACTTAAAAAAGAAAAAAAAAAAACAAAAACAAAGGTAAAGCACGTAAAAGGAAAAAGATTGAGGAAATAAAACTGAAAGGAAGACACTGACAGTCGTGGCTGCTCTGACGGAAGATGGCCCAATCTTAGACAGCTGGAATCTCGTTGAAATTGCAAATTCGAGAACGTAAGAACACCAACAATCTGGCATTTTCAATGAATGTTTTTGGGATTTGGGTTCGTCCGAAGTCCAAAGGTTGAGATGCTTCTTCGAGGTGTCGTAGGTTAACAAAGTCCTACGGCTCTTCTCGACATGTAAAGTGCAAGTTTTGAAAAAGTACGCCTTTGTGCTATTATCAGCCTTTCTCGAACGTAAGGGCTCTCTTGACGACTTGCCTGGATAGTAGGAGGTGCAACTTTCTCTCTTTTTCGCTCTCTCTCTCTCTCTCTTGCTCTCTCTCTCTCTCTCTCTCTCTCTCTCTCTCTCTCTCTCTCTCTCTCTCTCTGTCTCTTTCTCTCCCGTGCTCTCACGATTGCGACTTCGAGCACCAGTGTCCCATAAAGACGAGGAAAAAAGGGGAAAAAAAACGACGAGAGCTGAAAGGAGGTAAAAGAATAGAGGACGAGAGAGGAAAATGAGGAGGCGACTATGAGTAGCCTCTTCTGTAAGAGAGCAAGTACCTGTCACATTTATAGGTTATCGCCCAGCTGGCCTCCCGCGAAGCCAGACGTCGTATATTTTTCTCGGGCGAAAGAGCGATATTGTCAAAATATTTATATGGGAAACCTGACCTATCTGATTGCAGACTTTTATCAATTATTCGACAATAAAAAAAATATTATTTTTTTTCGTTCCGAACGCAAACAAGCAAGCAAGTTTTGAAATGAAAAAAAAAGAAAAACTAAAAAACTCAAACAAACAAGTTATCACGATTCAAAATTGAAAAAAATCCCAGATAAAACCCAAACAACTAAGCTTTGACATTTCGAAATTAAAAAAAAAAAACCCACACAAACCCAAACAGTCAAGTTTTGGCTTTTTCATTTGTTCATTTATTCATTTATTCATTTATTCATTCATTCATTTATTCATTTATTCATTTGTACATTCATACATTTATTTATTTATTTATTTAATTACAGATTTAATTTTTTATTTACCTTTATTAATTTTTTAAATTACAAACGAGTTCCGCCGAGTCCCTCGATAATTCCTGTCTCTGTGTACACGCGTTAACTCAATTCTCGAAGCCGCTAATTAACTCAAGCTCGATATTTTGGCCCCGGAATGCTTTTGGCTGAACGTGTTCGCAAATATTGATCCGGATCTATCGGGAAAAGCCATAGACTAAAGGGGACCCCCCGACACACTCGCACACCCACACACACACACACGCACACACACAGGCGCGCGCGTGCGAGTATCATAGACCATAAATTACATGAACTACCACATATTTAGGCGTTCGAATAGTTCGCGACGAGCACGGGAAAGGGCCGAAGGGGCAAGGTGTCCTGGCGATCAATAATCGATGTAGTAGTCATTGTTTGGGTCTACAGGTATGAGCGTGTGTCGGAGGCGCGCGTGCTCCAACCCAGTCATTATCCACGGTCAAAATCGAATAAATCAATTAACGAATCGCGCACCTGTGGGATATCAATTATAGGAGGAGAGAGACATGAAGGCTTTGGGGCTCCATAATGATAACAAATTCCGCTCCGAATGACAATGTGTCAGCGTGCCAAATTTACAAAAAAAAATTGCCCCTTTCTACTAAATTTTACGTAGTCGAGCAATTTTAAACGTATTTACGATTAATTTTTCGTCAATTAATTAAAAATGAATTTATCATTTTTTAAATGTATTTATTAATTATTATTTTCACACATTTATTTATTCGATTAATTAATGAAAATTGTTCTTACACAGTAGACAAGTTTATAACGTGTTCGATTTTTTGAAAATTAACACCTTTTTTATTTGCATTTTATTTTTCTTCTCCGTTTGGGTTTAATTTAAATTTTGGGTAAAAAATTTTTAAAGGTAAATAAAAAATAAAATCTGTAATTAAATAAATGAATAAATGAATGAATGAATGAATAAATAAATAAGTGAATAAATGAATAAACGAATAAATGAGTAAATGAATAAATGCATAAATGAATAAATTAATAAATTAATAAATGAATGAATGAATGAATGAATGAATGAATGAATGAATAAATGAATGAATGAATAAATGAATAAATGAATAAATGAATGAATGAATGAACGAATAAATGAATAAATGAATGAATGAATGAATAAATTGAATTGGACCCTATTGAATTCTACTTTTTATTCTTTTCTATACTTTTCTGTGTATTGTTTAAATGTGGTTTGTCTGCCATAGGACATTCAATCTTCGTACATTAATTAAACCTAATCTAATCTAATCTAATCTAATCGCTCTCTCTCTCCCTCCCTCCCTCCCTCCTCGCCCCTAAATTCCGAATACATGCCGATTCGAGTTTCCTCTTTGGCAGGATTTGGAAAAGATAAGAAAGAAAAGAAAAAAAAAAACGGAACGTGTCAGCACGAAGCGTTTTGAGGTTTATTGAAAATTCCGCTCTATCTCAGACTTCGTTCTCTTTCTATCTCTGCTGGGTGATATATTTCTGAGGAGTTTTCCGCTTCAGTGAGAGCAACGAAATAAATATTTGTTCCCTCAAGTTCTATATCTCGTCGTGCCCCTTTCTCCTCCTCACGACCCACCCCTCGTCCGAATAAGACTCTTGCCGCAAAATTTACATTCGATTATCGCTTTTCACTGGATCGCGCGGTGCCTTCAGCGCAGCGCGATACACGCGAGTTAGACTCTGCCGTCGAACGGCCATGTGTGCTGGAGACGTAGATGTACGTATCCTTAACGACTCTTCTGCTCTCTTGCGACTCCGTGCAATATTCGCGTGGATGATTTTTCTCTCTTATTTATTTTCCTCGTGACAACTTGGATTTTTTATATCTCCGTGAGGAGAGAGACACGAGATACGAAAGAGGCGCGTGGAGGAACGAGACTCTCGTATATATTGTACACGGTGGATGCGAGACGAGGCCCAGTGGCAACGCGAGCTTTCCAGCAGATTTGTCAACGCGAAGGGACCAACAAGAACGACATGATTACTCGACGAAACGTTGGGATTTTTTTTAATTACTCCCAAGGATGAAAAACCCAAAGGCTGAGTTTATTCGGGGGGGAAGGGGGGTGTGCGAGTTGTGGGGAAGGTGGGGCAAAATGAGGGGCTTGGGGCAGAAAGGGAAGTGCACCGACAGAAAAATTCTTTTGACGTGGCCTTAGGCCACTCTAAAGCGAAGGGCATTTTTTCTGATTTTTTTTCTTCAGTCAAACCATAAAATAAATCGCTATTACAAAATAAGGGTTTTATTGTACGACGCCTTTAATTTTATCAAAGGCGTCGTCTTTTTTTCTCCAAACAACAGTCTTGTTAGCGAAAAAAAAAAAGAAAAATAATTTATCGTTTTTTTTTTTTTTTCAACGCACTTTTATGTCATGAACCTATATTTCTTTCTCCTATCCATGCGATATATTGTGTTTTATCTTTATTTCTTTAATTTGACTATATTTCATATTTACAAAGAATAGCTTGAACAAATAAATTTGAAAAAATCGAAACAATCGTAGTAGGCCGTGAGATTTAAAAAAAAACCTATTTCATTTAAATAGATCCTCTTTAAATTAAATCTTTTTTTTTTTTTGGCAGTGCACTTTCACTCAATATATTGCTAGCCAGAACATTAATATTTCCTGAAAAGTGAAGCTTCACTTTTCGCCAATGGGAGTGCCCCGTTACATATTGTTCCCTCGTCCAACAATCAGCATTCAACGTCGAGCATGCCGACTTCCAGTCGACATGCTCGCAGGTATTTCTCTTCTTTTGTCACCTAGAAAAAAAAAAAATAATCTCAAGAATTCAATAAAATATTCAATTGTTCGAAAACGCTGGATTTTGCGGAATATGTTATCCAACCGTAATTCCCGCATTCTATTTCCTTTATTTTCGCGTCTCGCGATTTTGCTCTATGCCGTACCCCCTTTTTTCTTCCCGCTTCTCCTCACCTGCCACTATATTCACGGAGAATTTTATTGGACTCGCGGCAGAGAGAGAGAGAGAGAGAGAGAGAGAGAGAGAGAGAGAGAGAGAGAGAGAGAGAGAGAGAGAGAGAGAGAGAGAGAGAGAGAGAGAGAGAGAGAGAGAGAGAGAGAAAGAGAGAGAGAGACAGAGAGAGTGAGTGAGGTCTATTTTTATTTTATCGCTTGGAAGCCCCATTCGACTCCCACTCGTCATTCTCCTAGTGCCTTTAGCCACGGAAGAGGTGACGCGCGCCGCGCTCTGCCCCCACGGACAAAGGAGCACCATGGACGCCCGCCTCGCAATTTCAACGAGAGTGCGCTCCGCACCGATTCTCTCTCTCTCTCTCTCTCTCTCTCTCTCCCCACCCGCCGGTATTATTTATTGTTTGTTCGAAATTTTCTTCTGGGAAATATCAAAAGGGAGCCTCGATATCGAGCTCTACGCTTCTATTCCCCTGCTTCAAAGTGCCTCATTCCTTTCCACCGTCTAGAAAGAAAGCATCAACCGTCACACTATGGTCCACCGCTTTTTGACTTCTGCCATCCAATCGTCGTCACTTGGCAGACGAAAGGCGAGACCATCTGAACGTTTTATTGAATTCACTGTATTATATATATATAGAATCCTAACTGACTCACTGGTAGGATCATCAATGCCCAGCCCAAATCCCGTGATCTAGACATTTTGGTAAAATGTTGCTCTTTTTTTTTTTTTTTTTTTTTTAATCACTTGCAAATGAAAAAAAGGACGCAATTTGGCAGAAATAGGGGAGAGCGGGGCACAATGTGTCACGGGGCACTGTGAGCCACATGCGGTTTCTCGGAGGTATGTGGCTCGTAAATTTCGCAATTTTATGCGTTGAACCGCGATTTATATTTGGTTTCGTCAGGCCTAAAAGTCAATAGCAGCTCACGAAGAATTATTAAAAGTAAAAAAATCAATTCATTGTATTTTAGGATTTTTAATCTTTTTGCAAAAAAAAAAACATGGTAGCTTTATTGTACGCCCAAAGGTCTATCGGTTATGACCTTTTTTTTTTTTTTTTCTTCCAATCAGACTACTTTGGTAAGAGTAAAAATTCGTTAGAAAAAAAAGTGACACACTGTTGTCCCACCTTTCCCTGCTCTTCGTCGAAATCCATTGAACACGTGTACCAGGGAATGTCGATTTTCCCATTTTTTTTTTAAGAGACTATCCGTGGCTACTTGTTGTAACAAAAAATGGCAAAGTTTTGGAGTGGAACTGCGCTCAAAGAGGCGGATAATCGGCTCGTATTGCATAATCTTCAGGATTATCGTTTCTATTTGGGACCAATCGATGTGAGCTTTGAGAAGAGAAGAAAAAAAAAATAAAAAAGAAAATAAAAAAACGAACGGATGATCCATATTGACGATGGGTAGCCCATTGGAGGAATCGCCAATGCGCGTGTACAGCCTTACCGCGGAATAACCGAGTGGTAGGGTCGTTTTCCCAATTTGTGAATGTGGACTTGTATAATTCATCTGTAAATTCGAGTTTAATCCAGCTTTGGTGGATTTGAGGCTACCAGCAGTGGTAACCATCGTCGGTGGCCAGCCATACGTGGCTATAACCCAAATTATGAGTTCGCATGCAGCAGCAGCAGCAGCGCCAGCAACAACGGGCCATTCCAAAAAGGGAGCGAGAGAGAGAGAGAGAGAGAGAGAGAGCGAAAAAGCACGGTTCGCTCGGATTGTAGCCAACTTGTGAAACGCATTGGTGCCTGCACGGTCTGCGGATTAGCCACTGAGGATACTCGACCGAATATATCCGATTAACTAAACCCTTTGGATTTTCTCTCCGTGTGCTCTCTGCCGAGTGTAAATACATTTTTTTTTTTTTTTTCAAAGGTACACATCATGCGCCCATCCCATAACGAGTATACAGCCTACATGTACCGGATGTGCGTTTCAGCCGGAATAATTTCACATCGATCAGAAGCGGCCCATTAACAAACAAAAAAACATTCGTAAAGACAAAATGGACATTTTTTGTTAATTTTCATCCTCGTAGAATCTTGCGATGATTCTCGATAAAGTGGAAAACAAATTGGACAAACGAGATTCTTCGAGTTCGAAGATTCATACGACTTTATCACAATTATCCTCACGTTGACAATTTTTCTCCATCGATGTAAGAGCTCAAATAGAGCAGATATATCCCGCTAGACTTTCACCCAATACGTTTATTCGTATTTCAATTTACATTTCACCGAGGAACTTTCTACCTGGAGCACGAATGCAGGATATGGGAAAAGGCAAGGTGGATTTTGATATCTTTCGACGCCATTCCTTTTGCCGGCTTCCAATAGGACGAGATTACACTTGTGCACACACGAACGTGGAGGAAGGTGGAGGGATGAGACGGGACACACTTGAGACAAAAATATTTATGTGCAACGAAATATCCATGGATTTATCAATAAACTTTTTCATTTCAAAGCATCGTTATATTTTAATTTATTATATTAATTTGTACTTTCAAGCTACAATCAACGAATTTTCTCAGCTAATAGGAATTAACCCTTTTTAAGGCATAAGGAATATTTTTACCACCAATTTATTTTTAAATTATTGGCGCCAATAATTTAAAAATAAATTGGTGGTAAAAATATTCCCTATGCCTTGAAAAGGGTTAAGGGCTCGCGTAAACCTGTTTTGGTGAAAAAGATCGATTTTTCAAAAAGGTGCTCACTCGAAAGTACTATCCTTTGAGTTTCTATCCCGAACATTTCTCTGATTGAAGCAAGCTTCATATGTTACGTGTGTTACGTGACAAGTATGTGAAATTTTGTTACAAAAAAAAAAATTGGATGTCATAAAAAAACGGTTTTTGTCAGGTGCGTCCAAGCTCCCCTCTCAGAAAAAAAAAAATATGCTGGCTATACCAATGGGAATCCCATTCGAGCCAGAGCAATACCATCCATGGTTCTATTTTCTTTTGAGATTGCTCGGGTTCGGGAAATGTTCGACACCCGAGAACTAGCCGCAATAAACGTGCAATGTCTTCAAACTTGCCCGTACCCGCTATATGGGAGGGACAACGTAGGCAATGTGTGTGTGTGTGTGTGTGTGTACCTGGTCTTGGATACGTAAAGACGATAAACTGAAGCGAGTGCATCCCCCGTTATGACTCTACTCAGACGTGTACGATTACTATAATTACGCGGGCGACGCGGTGGCTATTAATGCGGCGCGCGGGACTATCTCATTGCGGCATCTAAGTGCGCGAGGGAACGTTTCTTATTTTCTTTCTCTCTCTCTCTCTCTCTCTCTCTCTCTCTCTCTCTCTCTCTATCTCTCTCTCTATCTCTCTTTCATCCCTCTCTCTCTGTGTATTCTCGAGGCGATTTTCGGTGCCCGCAGGGCCTTGTCGAATCGGTGGGTCGCAAGTTCTCTCTCTCTCTCTCTCTCTCTCTCTCTCTCTGTACTTTGCCTTTCGTTCCTTCTCTCCCCTTCTGTCTCTCTCATTTCGTATCAATTTCTATCTTCCTTTCGGGAGATGAGAGAATTTTTGGTACGTCGTAAAGGGCCTCAAGCTTTTAATGCCAGTAAGATATCCACCATGCGCGCTGGGTTGCCTCGATTACGACTCGTCTGAAAATCTTCCTCCAAAGATATTGCAAAGTATATATGTACGTCGCGAAGATCGAAAATTCTATCGCAAATTGACCAATGGCTGTATCATTTTTTGGTTCGATGAGATTGGCTGAGCTTTTTTCTTTTAATATTATTCATCAAAGTACAACGTGCAACGGATATTTTTTTTATATTGTTCAAGAACTCTCTCTCTCTCTCGCTCTTTCTTTCTCTCTTTGGCGATCGAAACCACATCTTTTCATCGGGCTTGAAAAAAAGCCGCAAGGTATTTATGCGAAAAGATTCTTCTCCTACAAGATCTCCATCGTTGGATCTCTCTCTCTCTCTCTCTCTCTCTCTCTCTCTCTCTCTTTCCGTCGATGTATATAATCGCCATTTTCGTATAATCTCTCGACCTATAATTCGGTAATCGTTTTGGCGATTCCCGATAACTTTTTATCCATTAAAAAACGAAAAAAAGTATTCTTATGAAAAATATTTCGCCCCTTCTCTGCATTTTTTTTTCAGCAACTATTTTACCTGCCAATTGTTTTTTTTTTTTCCTGCACGACGTATAATAAAAATGCGTAGTTACATTGTGGCGAATCGCCTTTCAATTGGGGGGTGGATGTTTTTATCGATTGGCTCGATTGTTCTTCGGCCTCCCCTCACACAGTATTCGAAACAACTGAGTTTTTGTTCGGAAAACGGGACTTTTTGTTGATGGCTTTCCACTCGTTCGGCTTCGATTTCCCGACACTACCCCGCCCCCCTTTGATTTTCTCTGCAACGCACCGTGCATGTGCGTTCGAGGTCGAGAGCGAGAGAGAGAGAGAGAGAGAGAGAGAGAGAGAGAGAAATCGGTCGAAGAGGAGCGTGAGGGTTGGTGCACTCTGAAAAATGATTTTTTTTTTTCGGGCTGGCACCGAAACGCTCTTTCCACTACTTTGCATGACTGCTTATAGTCCTCACAAATCCGCTTTTCACAGAATATTTATATTCATATATATATATATATATATATATATATATATATTTGAGAGAACACGCCAAAAAGCGAGACCACTCGGTGCGAAATAGTGCGCGAATATTTGTCTCTAATATGTACGGTTAAGCCGATTATAGAATCGCCTGCACTCATACTCGTACGGAGGAAAGCTAAAAAAAAAAAAACAATAACGAGAACAAAACGTGAAAAGAATTCGTAAGAATATTATAGACATGCAGTGTGTCGGTAAAACCGTAAGTCCCTTCCGATCCGATCATATTTCGACACGTTATCACGTGTGAACTCACAATGCGAGGGAAAAAAATAATAATAATTTAATGAGAAATTCTCGTTTGTCCCGTATTTTTCAACGATGTGTGGTATGAGAATTTTTTTTCTTTTTTTTTATTAAAAGTATAATAAACAGTATATATATATATATTTTTTTGAACGTCCGGGAGTTCGGAATATCCGATCGTGAAAATTGATTCGTCTACGTGCATATTTATTCTGTGCTTCTCGTGCTCTGCGTAAATCTCGAGGGAGATCTAACCTGACGTGACAGGCTAAAAAGTTTGTGCTTGAAATTATTTACTCGCGGCAGAGACGCTTCTTGACACGTCTGGGAAATCTCATGTTGAAGACATTATAAAATCTCGCTTTCTTGCAGTTTTCATGCAGGAGAAGGTACGCCACGGTGTGTCACTTTTTTTTCTATCGAATTTTTTTACTCTTACCAAAGTAGTCGGATAAGAAAAAAAAAAAAAAGGTCACAAACGATTTTATAGACCTTCGGGCGTACAATAAAGCTACCATATTTTTTTGTAAAATGATTTAAAATCCTGATATAATGGGTTCGAAAAAAAAATGTCACTATTGATGAAAATATTAATTAAACTACGAATGAAAAACACACGAGTGCATCATAAATAATAAAACTATCGATTAGGACCGAAAACCGGAGCTGCTAAAGAAAGTGTCGTCACATTTTACGTTTTCCCGGCGAGCGAAATATTTCTTTTCCAAGCCTCAAATCAATTTTTAATTTTCCATAATCCTTTGTGAGCTGCTATCGACCTTCTTTCAGGCTTGACGAAACCCAATATAAATCGCGGTCGAAAACATAAAATTTCGAAATTTACGAGCTACAAACCTTCGAGAAACCGCATATGGCTCACTGTGCCCCACTCTCCCCTAATTGCAAAAAAAAAAAAAGTTGCCAGAAATTCTTGTTCGACGCAAATCTCCTTTTTGTAAAAATATGCGGACAAATGATTGAAACGGATATTACGCTGCTGGCTTGGTTCTTTCATACTTCCGGGGGCATATTGAGCTAGAGGATCATCAGGGCACGTTGCCGAGTACGATGTAGCTCTTTTCCGCCTCTTGCGAGAATAATACAATAGTAGGCAGCCGTGTCGAAGTAGCCTGCATCGCCCTCTCTCTCTCTCTCTCTCTCTTCTCTTTTACTCTCAGACACGAATAGTCATTTTCCACCATTGGCCAATTCGGACCTCTTGATAGGCTCTGCCGTGACCGGCGCCAATAACGGTCACGCCACACATTACGCCCCTACTTTTCCATACAACGATATTTCGAGTTGCAAACTCCGCATTGATTCACCGATCTCGAGATGTGCTGGTAATTTTACACTGGCGTGTCTTTCGCCAATGAGACCTCGGGCAAAAATCTTACGGCAAACGGACTCGAAGATTGTTTCGTTGAGCTGGTCTACAACTCGAAACACGAATGCCTAGAGATTTGATTGTTTTTTCGTCCAGCCCGCTGGTAAATAATTGTTTTAGGGTTGCGAGATCAAAAACCAAAGAATTCCATACACGGATTACCAAACGGGAATAAGACTCTTACGTTTGTACAAGTCTTGAAATTGTTTTTTTTTCCATTGGAGGAATGAATCCCGAGTCTGAAGGAAGCCATGAAACGCCGAGTGGGGGCGTCTGGGCCAAGGGTCGACGCGGACTGACCCATCGTTACGCATTCATGAAGATTGTATGCAGTTTCGGCACGTCCTGCATGGGAAATTCGACCGAGATTGTCCTTATCATCGTAAATCACGTAAACTGATATTGCCGCCGGAGAAAAGAGAATCTTCGTATGAGATCGTGTTCCTCGAGGTACATCGAGGTCCTTTTTGAAAGTCCTTTATTCGCATTGTGGTAAAAAAAAAAAAAAGCTTGCGAATGTAGTGCGATGACGTTTTGGAATGGAATTTTATCAGCTGACAGTTGGATAAACCGGACTAAAAAAAAAGTTACACTTTAATTCTTTTGTGCTGAAACTACGAGAGAGGCAGCTGAATAGGACACTTGCCAGGAATCGAACACGGCGTCAACACGTTTCTTGGTCTCCTGACATGTTTCAAAGTCGACGAAGCGACTATTTCGTCGAATCAACCTGGAGGCACTTTGATTCTCGACCAATCATCAACGAGGATTTACCGTGTCACGATCAAAGAATCTTCGTTACGGCGAATTCATCGTTTTTTCTTTGCCAACATGAAGAGAGACTTCAACAGTAAAACGCTTCTCAATATCTCGAAGTGTTTTTATCCATGATCCCCGTCGGATATGTGTCGTGAAAAATGCTACCGTGCAGAGAGCTACCGTGCCATAAAGCGCGGAACGTGCCCACTGGCGTAAAGTACGTTAAAGGCTTGGGGACCTGTTTTCACGATCGCGAAGAAGCATAGGAAAAAAAAAAAGAAGAAAAAAGAAAAGCGTATCCCGCACTTAGACCGGATCCGATGCCGCGGTTGCTATCGTCGAATAGTTCAACGCCGAGTAACCGTGGCAATGGTCAGAAGACATCAGTGACGTGAGTGTTTGAAGTTTCACTTCTAACGAGCGTGGCTACCACGCGTACAATTTTTTTTTTTTTTCCTCATTAGAGACCTGCAACGTAAATCTATCGAGAATTTTCGTTGCATTCCGACAACGTTGAAAAGCTGACTCTTCAATATCAATGGCACGTCGTAACTGCCAACTGAATCAGCGATAGCCCGAGATGCCAGAACAACGAAGCCTAGCACTGTACGATGACGTACACAAATGTAGGCTCAAATTAAATTTGATTTGTATTGAATCAAGCCAGCTAGCTCAATCAGGGGAATGAATCGCGTCCGAATTGCAGCTCATTGAGCGCTTTGGTGCGCCTAGGCGTGTGATGAATATTGCGTTAAACTAATCTCGTACTGTCATATGAGAACGTGCCGACCAGTTGATGAGCCTTCCACTGACCAAAGTCTAGACGATTATTCTTCAATTCCACCATATCCGAGTGACAAGTGGGAGTATTTGTTTGGCTTTGGCTTTTCACGAATGGAAATCAAGTTGGTATGTAAAAGTGATCAGCAGTTGACTTTTGGTCATGTCAAGGTAAGATCCATCGATTATCGTCACGAGCAAACACACACACACACACACACACACGCACGCCTTGAAGGTTCATTTGGTGGTCAAGCGAAAGCCGGGATTACGTCGTTGCTCCCAATGGTGTAGTCGGGTGGCTGGTTGAATCGTATACTGTTGTTATATACATGGTAAAGCAAGTTGGACCGCCTTACGTATGTAGTTAGGACGTGATCACCGTGACGCAATTCAGCCGCACGACCGAGCAGACTTTACGGATCAATGTGTATCGTAAAATAGTGTCCGTCATCGGCAGTGCGTAAATTTATGAAACGTACGAATCAATTACGTGCTTTTATTTTCGTCTCGCCGTGACCGACGATTTTCCAAAGTGGATCCCATAAATCATCTTTCGAGAATACACGTTTGACATTTTCATAGGTGAACGATCAAGATATTTGACTTTTTTTTTCCTCTTTATCCAGCTATCCAACGCGATAACATCACCCTCGGTTTGCTCGTGTTCCAAATCTTCCAACGAGGCTGTCCGTTTCAAACGCAGGCAATGTTTCGATGTATCTTCATCGATCTGGTGCTCGAGTCTCGGCGACCATCAAATGATCGTGAAGCTACAGGACAGCCGGTGCTGATCGGATCAAGCTGTGAATCCATGAGGTTGTGTCTCTCGATGCCGGTGATCCTTCTGTCGTCCACGTAATACGTCAAGTTTCAAGCAGCTTGTATAAATATTTGATCAATATAACCAGCCACGGGAGAGATCCTTTCCTTGATAGCCTAGACGCCTAGATCCTGCATGTACACATGTGGATTTGTGCCGTAGAATCGTAGTTGGGACGGGGGGACGAGACCACTGCGGAGGCCATAAACTAGTGGCCTGTCGCAGGTGTTCGTAACAGCCACTCGTACCAGCTTCGCGTCGCGGTGGCTGAAGTTTACCGGGCGTTTTCTCCGCACCCACTATGTGGTCCTTTCGCTTCTTCACTTTTCGGCAGTTTCAAGTGCCTCGGCTTTGGCCATCCACGCTCTCGATGTCATGTCATGTTCCTAAACGGACATCGCGAGAAAAAAAAAAAAAAAACACATCCGGACATCACGTCCGCGTTTCCGATCAAACACTCGAACTTTACGGTAGCCAGTGGAAAATAAGGTGGCTTTTGGGCTGATAGGAGGGTGCAGAAGCAGCGTTTCGGCTCTGTCAAAAATGGACTGCATTTACACTGATGGCCAAACGTTTAGATAAACTGGTCGAAATTTCTTACCGCACTAAAAGTTAGATAGCGGACTCAAAAATAAAGATAATTGAATTTCCCAAGCGGCGTTTCAAAGAGGACGAGTTTACCTTTATTTTGCTTTTTTAGAAAATTTTCTACGATTTTTTTTCGTCCTGGTACGCACTTTTGAACGGGACCCATTTTTCGGCTATTTTTTGGCCAATGAAAATTAACTGCAGTTTGTGGAAAATTTTTTCCTCGATTTTTTTCCACGCTAAACTTGAAAAGGATATCAAAACCTACATTTTGGTTTTTTAGAAAGTCACGTACAATTTTTTTTCGCCCCAGCATTGCATTTTTAGCTTTAAAAAGACATATTTTAGAAAAAAAAAAGGCGTCATCAAAGAATTATAGGGTTTCAGAGGAAACGTCAAGAGGGTAAAAAGTTGCATGGGTTCACACTGAAGTGGCTAGAATTTTTTCAGAATCAAAAATCGTAGAAAATTTTCTAAAAAAGCAAAATAAAGGTAAACTCGTCCTCTTGGAAACGCCACTTGGGAAATTCAATTATCTTTATTTTTGAGTCCGCTGTCTAACTTTCAGTTCGGTAAGAAATTTCGACTAGTGTGGCCAAACTTTTGGCCGGCAGTGAATGTCCGAAATACTCTGAGTATCAAAGATGGGCATAACTAAATTGCAGTGTCAATTATTAATCACATGAACTAGTTACTTGTGGTAACTAATTACATAAGTAATCCGTGACAAAGTAATCAAATTGTCAATTATAGTAATTGTAATTGTTGATTAAATTACTTTTTGCCGATCTCTGGCGGATAGACATCTTGATAGGGAGAGGAGGGGGGGGGGGCGTGTTTCTGAAGTCTTGCAACGATCGACCAGATGTTTTGGTAGTTTCCCTCATTCGGGATTGTCTTCCATACAAGCCTTTCCACAACCTTCTCCTTTCTCCAGTGCCTCCAAGTGTGATCCACGAGGACTTATTTCCCTGGCATTTTGTCGGTGAATTAGCCCCTGTAGGTGGTGCCATTATCCCGTAGCTTTGAATATAAATGTCTGTGTATACGTATGCATGTACAATGAGGTGTATACGGTAGGCGCTTGTGTATTATAATGGCAACGGCACGAATGGAACAAAGCGAAAACGATAAACGAGGGTCCCACACGCCAGTCCATCGCACACCCCCGCTCTCTCTCTCTCTCTCTCTCTCTCTCTCTCTCTCTCTCTCTCTCTCTCTCTCTCTCTCTCTCTCTCTCTCTTTCTCTCGTGGCTTAGCACACGGCTTTGTACGCCTCCACATTCAACTTCTACGCACTTATACACCGAAGAAGTGGCCCCTCTCGAGAAGAAATTACAGCCGGTGTTGTGCGCCGCCGGCTCGCTGGGCGGTGCGCGAATGAAAACACCAAACTTCCGGGCTTCCGTGGCTTCGGTTCTCTTGCCGAGTCTGCGATGATGGCTGGATGGTCGGTGGCGAAACCGGGAGTAAAGAGCCACTGCTTTTAGCAAGTGCAAATTGAAATCGCGCAGCCGACGAAGTCTCTACACACTACCGTCAGCGGTTTTCATACTTTTTTTTACCTTCTACCGCGACCCTCTCGCACTCCCTCGCCATCGCCGCTGTACTTCGACTTTCAATGGCGTCGAAATAACCTCCGACAGGCTCAAACCTTCCTTGGATCATCGCACTCACCTGAAATGAGCAATAACGAGGAAATATTATATGATGTAAAAAATTTAATCACCGTGAAAAAAATTCATTGTAATGACGAAAACGAAGATTGGAGCTTGCTCCCTTATTTTGAATGGCTCGGCTGGATCAGAATTACGGATAAACCGCGTTGCGAAGTTTTCTTTTGTGATGGTAAGTTCGATCCTTATCTTAGTAGACATTTTTATGTGCATTTAGACAAAAAAAAAATCGGCTGCATCATGAAGTCGGATACAAATTCTTCCATTGTTATATAAATATATAATGGTAGAAAAAGAAAATACGAAGGAAATTCTCTCTATGTGATTGTAATTCGATGGTAGTTTTTTTTTGTTGGCAGCGTGTCTTCGCAAGTGCATTATTATTGGACTGTTATCGTGGTCCTGTATGATTCCGTTTCTAGCGTGGAGTACGAATGATTGCGACCTTCCAGAAATAAAGGCGTGATCGGAAAAAATGCTGCACAGTCGTCACTTTTTACACGTATCGTTGTGAAAAAAAAGAATTATATATAGTCAATTACATGTACAATAAAACCCATATTTTGTAATTCCGATTTATTTTATAGTTTAGCTGAGAAAAAAAAAATCACAAAATATGCCTATTTTTTTTGGCCTCTGGAGTGGCCTAAGGCCTTAAACTACAACTCTTGATCGTCCTTATTAAGTTCTCGCGTTACCAGGAGACGATCGCGTGCCTCATCGTTGTTAGTCCACACAGTACAGGAAGAATTATTTCCCATCGAGTGGGCTGCATAAACCGTGTTTGTGACCGGATCGTTTATGGAGCAGGAACCAAACCCGATATTATGGTCCAAGCTCCGTAACGTATTGTATTTATGGACGAGGAGAAACGCCCGTACGTGTAGGTGTGTGTGTATGTGATTCGAATAGATTGATCCGACGATCGATCATCGAATTGTACGTTCTTGACGTACGATATCAAAGCACGCAGCGATCCCGGGTATAATATCGCGATGGGTTTCACGATGACGTTTCACGAATGTAAACTCACCGCTTGACATCCACAATGTCCAGAGAAATTTGCACACACGTGGAGTTATAACCACGTAGGCTATCCCACGCGAATGCATCAGAGTCTAGTGACGTGCATATGGAGGAGGAGTGCAGAGAGCACGGTGCACATATCCAGATGTCATATATATATATATATATATATATATATATATATATATATATGACGTGCATAGAATCAGTGCAACGATGCAATAGCACGCATACGTCGATGTGTGCTGCATCGCGTATTTGGTGGTTCCCTAAACCCCCTCCCCCTCTCTTTCTCTATGATATGCACATATCGATTTACATTCTGGCGAGGAGATATCCTGCACGATTAGCACACGTGCGGACGTTACCCACCCACACGTGGAGTGCCTCGTGTCTATATGGACAGTACATGTTTATCGTGCAATAATACATGGAATTGTCCACCCTTAAATATATCGGCATCCTGGTTATCCTGTACGGACACACCAAATCGAGACGTTCTCTTCCCGACCCGATCAATTGCGGAAAATTTATCATCGCAGAGCTTCACGAATAAACTAAATTTCCAATTGATAATATTGCTTTTCGATAAATTCAATCCTTCCAATTGATCGAATGATCTGACAAGCTCTGGATATCTAACGTAAGCCAACGAAAAATAGGGTTGAAGATTTAGTCGGAAAAAAAAAGAAAGAAAAACCAACCGGGCACAGCGTTTGGTAAACTGCTCTTGCTATCATTGGGAGCGTATGGTGTAAGGATCTTTGAATCGCTGCAGTAGGAAGAACAAGTACGAAAAAGCGTTCGTAACATTTGCGTGCTCGATGAGAATTTTCGGCTCAGCCTCGTGCTTCAGCTGGACGAGACGAGGTGTACGAACGTGTTTTTCGCACGTGGACAATGCGCCGTTGATCCTCCTACACTGTCGCTCATGTCGTCCAAGCTGAAATAGCGGACTCGTAACATGCGTCATCCCGAACGATGGAGAAAGAAGAAGAAAAAGAAAAACATTGCGGTCGGCCTGCCCTTTCATCCTAGGTCTTTTTTGTCCCGACATTCTTTTTCGCTCGCGGAGTATTCTGCCTTACATCTCCGCATATATATATATATATATATATATATATATATATATATGTGTGTGTGTGTACGCGCGGAGCACAAGACTGTAAATATTGTCCAAAGTCGAAATGTTGCGTGGTCCGAAAAACTTGAAAGCGAGTACGAATACGCCCACAGATGCTACCCGGGCGCACTTTGTTCTGCTTTCGCCGGACTTCGTTTCAATTCCCCTGTCGTAGAAATGGACAATTCGGTGTATACGTTGATACTCATATTTTATTGCTCGCAAACGATGAAGAAACGTTTTTAAGGGGTGAGGGCTAGTCAGCGTTTTCAAAAAATCGTTTTTTTTTTTTTTGCATTTTCTCAAAGTACAGCATTTCAAAAGTATTCTCCGAAAATTTTTGACAAATCGGACCTAAACTTTCGTTTCATTGGGCAAAGCAAAATAGGAATTTACGATCATGGCGAGAGTACTGCGCCAAGTTGATCAATGATTTAGAGACTAAGGTAAAACTCGCTAGGTGTGTTGGTCTAAGGTACACAACCGATCGTTACTATTTGTCGTTGCCGCTGTCATTATCGTGCTCGTGCGTGCGGATGGGAAATAATGGTTCGCAAACACCGGAAGGTTCAGCGGAAGAAAAAATAGAGAGTCGAGAGGCAGGTATAACGCTCGTGGTGTTTGGGTTTCTTTTGGCTTGTTTGTTGGTTTGTTTGGTTGGTTGCTATGGGTTTGTTTCTTTGGTTGATTGGGTAGATTTGTTGACTGGTGTGTTTCTTTGATTGTTGGAATTTTCTTACTTGGTTGGAAACAAATCTAAAAAAAATTAACGAACAAGACCGATCAACCGAAGAAATAGACACGAACGAATCCACGTTCTTTGACACAGACAAATAAACCCAAACAAGTAGAGAAAACAACCAAATAAAGCAAACACAAACGGACCCAAATTTTTTTTTTAAATCAAACAAAGAGACGTTCTTCGTTTGATTTTTTTTATTTACCCAAGATATGCCCAACAAAATAAACCCAAACATTCTTTGTTTCTTTTTTTTGATTTTATTTTTATTTGCCCAATATATACCCAACAAAATAAACCCAAACATTCGTTGTTTCTTTTTTTATTTTTTTTTTATTTACCCAATATATACCCAACAAAATAAACCCAAACATTCTTTGTTTCTTTTTTTTGATTTTATTTTTATTTGCCCAATATATACCCAACAAAATAAACCCAAACATTCGTTGTTTCTTTTTTTATTTTTTTTTTATTTACCCAATATATACCCAACAAAATAAACCCAAACATTCTTTGTTTCTTTTTTTTAATTTTATTTATTTGCCCAATATATACCCAACAAAACAAACCCAAACATTCTTTGTTTCTTTGTTTTATTTTTTTTTTGGGTCCGTTTGTGTTTGCTTTATTTGGTTGTTTTCTGTACTTGTTCTGGTTTATTTGTTTTCTGTTGAAAAAGGTGTAAGGCTGATGGTTGAATAGTCCTCGAGTCTCCATAAATTCACTTCGAATTTGCCTCTTATATTGTTTGTCCACGTCCACTGTCGAGTTTTATGTGTTCATCGTCACGCCAAAAGCCAACTGGTTATTGGGAACGTCTTCAGTGCGCCTGAAGCTTCGCTCCCCATGGTACTGTAGTCAATAAAACTTGTACTCTCGTTCTACATAGACAGCGTATGTATGTATGTATGTGTGTGTGTGTGTGTGTGTGTGTGTGTGTGTTGATAGTCGCGGTCGACCGAACTTGTGACTTTCGTCGGTCTCGCTCTTTCTTTCACTCTCTCGCTCTATTCCACTTCACGAGTACGTGACCCTCCAACCAGCCGCAAAATACACAACCACATATATATATATATACACATATGTTTGTTTGGATGTTGTATATCGCTAGCGTCAGGCCACACGGCTTGGCTACGGTTCGAAGAAAGAATGAGTTTCGTAAAAGACACTGAATATGTGGAAAGAAAGGGAATCCAAGTGAGGGGAGTTTGAAGGACGAAGAGAGAGAGAGAGAGAGAGACCTGACCAGCTCTGGCCACTCTCGACGACCAGTCGTCGTGAACGGTTCAGGATGAACGCGACAGACGTACGTACGCGCGAAAGGAAAAACTTGAATCGTAAAAGTTTAATGGGTTGCGGCGTACGAGAGCTTCCGGTGACGGCAACCGAGCAACCCTCGTCCCGGTTGGTGGAGGCCTTTGCCAGTCCTGCGGTAAAATCTCGAGCAGCGCGCGGTCTGTGCGGCGGGTAGATCGAAAGGTCCTATGTCGGGATGTCGATATTGCCATTGACGGAGGAAAAAGTCAAGCTCTGCCGAGCTATCCACAGACGCAATTTGAACCAGGTGGCACACTCTTTTGGTCTTTGCTGTCTCGGGATTCTTGTACGGCAATGCTCAAACTTTGTGGTTGGTGTAGGGAAGTTTCAGCCGGTATCACAATCCATTGGCGATTCTGATCACTCACAGACTAGCTCGATGAAATCCATGGGAAGAAGGATCATTTTTCAGATGTCATTGAACGAGGTGAAAGAACGATTTTTCGCAGTTGCCAGCCGGAAGTAGCAAAGTCAAGAGGTACACAAGGCTTCGAGACAACTCGTGAAAAAACGGTTCTCAGAACTAAAAACATCGAGACAACGTTCGAGTCTGAAGACTGAAGCGGAAGACTGAAAGTTCCAGTGAAAGAAATGGCCCCTCGTTACATTGCCCTTTCAATTGGAAGCTTAAAATATTCCGCGCGATGAGATTTTGCCCCGCAATTGTGAGAATCTCAATAGCGCCTTGTCGATTGACGGGTGGCTTCGTTTGCACGCGATTGAATTGGGCGTACTCGAAACTCGCCAAGCTTCTCTCAATTCGATACCAATAATTTTCCCTTATTCCCGCGAAAGCTTCCAAGCAAATATCTTTGGAGCAGCTCTGAAAGCACGGCGAATTGAACCGAGACAAGGCATATCGATCCCAGACTATTGCGCGTCGGCAGAAAATGCCCAATTATTTGTTAGTCACACGACCACTGAGACTTCGCAGTCTTCGATTGGATTATTTGCCAAAGATAGATGTTTTTTTTTTTTTTTTCGATGAGAAAGAGGCTCAGAGACGACAAGGCAAACTTTCCTCTTTATTTTCCATTGTTAATTTTCAAGAATTTTCAAGAATCTTTTTCTATCATTTTTAATCATTTCTATCATTCATAAATAATAAAAATAATAATAAAAGTGACGACAAAAATCATGAATGAAAATAATGAAAAGAAAATTTAAAGTGAATTCAACGTAAATGGCTCTTTATGATTACGAGCCTTGTTAGAGGTTGAATGAAATTAAAAATAAGAAAAAAATTGAATTCAATTGAATTTTAATTGCAATCTTACGCCAGTCAATAAAGTTTTCCATGAATTCCAAATTTATAATTGAATTGTCAATGCAGAATTAAGTTTTACATCGAAATTTAAACGAATAAAAGTTAATCTTGTAATTTTGTAATTTAAGAAAATTCAATCATGTTTTATATTTCTTTTCAGCAGAATCTGGTATTTTCATTCATCGGTGACACGAGTGTTTGAAGTTTCACTTCTAACGAGCTTGGCTATACAATTTTTCGCATACAATTTTTTTTTACTTTTTATATAATTTTTTTTTACCAGTTTATTTCGATGTATTTTTTATCCCCTGAATATGAATTCACCATTCAGTTTCCTCAATTCAATTCACATGAGAAGTGGTCGAAAATGTATGTAATGTGGTTAACCCCCTTAAACTTGCCAAATTGAACACCAAAGTGATATGTTCCTCGCGAAAGATCGATGCACTGTCATAGTTGACACTTTCACCACAACCCGGTCCTGTGGCGCAACGGATAACGCGTCTGACTACGGATCAGAAGATTCCAGGTTCGAATCCTGGCAGGATCGATAATTATTTTTTTTTTTTGTTCTTAAGATTTTCCAGATAAAGCGTTCTTCTATTGCAAACTTAAGGCGAATATTGTAAATTATTTTCGTAAGGGGGCTCGGAACTTTATTGGAACAAAGTGTCTTTTAATTCCTCGATATTTTGCGCACGTATGCAGATGTCTAAATTAAACGCACAACGAATAGATTTATTCTTCGTGTGCACATAGCTATTTAATTTTTAATCGTTTTTTTTATATATATACTTTTATATGGATGAGCAGTTCTGAAAATAATTCCAACTGAAAACGCTTTCTCCATTATCGTACAGAAATATGATTTTTGTTAAAAAAATAAAACGAACACTCAGTTACTTGTCGCCAATAGATATTGGCTGTAGAAAGTTAATGAAAAAAAAAAAAGTGGAAAAAAAAATGTGGCCCATGAGGGGATCGAACCCGCGACCTTCGCGTTATTAGCACGACGCTCTAACCAACTGAGCTAATGGGCCAGATGTGAAACGTTGCATATTGTAACGCTATGAACACATCACTATCGCTGGCATGACATTTCCGAACTTGAACGTAAAAAAACGTATCGACGTTCGATCTATTAAATATTACAAGCCTCCAACTTCGAAATTTGGATAAGTGACCCAAACAAAATTATCCGAAAAAAATCGTCAACTAAAAAAAATTGAGAGGAAGAAGAAACCCAAACAAAATTATCCGGATAATTTAGAAACTAAAAAAATAAAAAAAGAAGAAGAAACCCAAACAAACCCAAACAAAATTATCCGGATAATTTAGCAACTAAAAAAAGTTGATACGTAAAAAAAAACCGAAACAAAATTAATCGGATAATTTAGCAACTAAAAAAGGTAAAAAAAAAAAAGAGGAAGAAACCCAAACAAACCCAAACAAAATTATCCGGATAATTTAGAAACTAAAAAAATAAAAAAAGAAGAAGAAACCTAAACAAACCCAAACAAAATTATCCGTATAATATAGCAACTAAAAAAAGTAAAAAAGAAGAAACCCAAACAAACCCAAACAAAATAATCCGGATAATTTAGCAACTAAAAAAAGTTGAAAAGAAGGAGAAACCCAAACAAAATTATTCCAATAATTCAGCAACTAAAAAACGTTGAGACAAAAAAAACCCAAACAAAATTATCCATATAATTCCAAGCAACGAAATATTATTTTTTTATAGCACGAAACACAAACAAACCCGCGTAAAAACCCAACCAAAATTATCCGTACAATTCGAAAGGCAAAAAAAAGTTGCGACCAAAGTCCTCTCAAGTCCTCAAGTCAAAAGTTAATTTGACTTTTTTTTAAAGTCAAATAAAAAAAAAAAAAAACAGTGACGAGATGACAATTCTTAGAAAGGGTCATTGTAGGTGGCTTTTTTTTATGAAAAGGGATCGATGCTTGTCGGCTATTGGGCTATGTGCCGCAATGCACTTTCCGGTCGATGGCATCGTCGATATTTCGCGCGGTCGTTCGACTCGTCGAGCTTGCGGGGGCGGGGGTGTGGTGGCACTTTTCTCTCCCCGTTTTGTTCTCCGTTATATATACACGTACACTCGAATAGGCCGATGGGAACGGAGCGGCGAACGCGAAACGAATGGTCGGGCGTTCGCTCGAGCATTAGCATATAAACTAGAAAATGTTTTATCACGTTGCAAACTCTTCGAGTCCCCGAGTGTCGGCAAGCTTCGCGCGGAGTGGAACGAAAAAAAAAAAAAAAAAAAAGGACGAGGACCTCAAAACTTCTACGCTCTCCTTTCATCGCTTTGACAATAAATGGGAACCAAGAAATTTGGTTCCATGTATACGCGTAAGTGTGCTTTTGTTTTCAGAAACTTGCAATAAGATCCTTCGATGGGTAATTCCGAGTCTTCTTCGAAAGAAAAAAAAAAAAAATCGTATTTTCGTGACAATTTTGGTGAAAAAGAATCGAACGTTGTGTGGAAAAAAAAAATCAATATTCCATTTTGTGTACAGCAAAATGAGGATAATTAAATTCCGAATACGTAAGAATCGTGCTTTTTTTTTTGTGCATTCAAATCCATTTTTCGAAGTTTTTTTTATAAATTGGGAAGCTGATGTATGGAAAAAGTCATGATATATTGGTTTCCAAGTGCCACCTTATAATCGTCACCCTGTATATATATACGTAAGATACATATGTACAGAGTTCCGGTGTTGCAAAATACATAGTAGCCCGATGGAAAACGAGATGCACATTTATCGGCTTTTAACGACGTCATTAGGCAGCACTGAGAGCAAATAAACAACCAATGCATCCCGATTCCAGTGCGTATCAACCGAAGTACGTTTACACACCTATATACATATAAATTTGCATGCCACAGCAAATACCTGACAAAGAATAAAGTCGAGAACGAGACGACCGGACAGAGACACGTAAAGAAAGATAAGTAGATTTCACTGGCTTGCTTGGGCACAGATGTGTCTTGATTCACAGGGGAGAGAGAGACTCACGGGCATTCGTCCACGTTCTTTCTCGAGCTGCCAGACGCGTCCAATATACAAAGTGGCTTGGAAAGAGCCATCGTGCCATTTGAAGAAAATAAAACAAAAAAAATCACGCCTGCTTTGGAATCTCGGAGGTCCGAACAATACTTGTCTGCATCGTCAAATGACACCATCGATGCAACGATGTTTTTAATTTCTTTTTTTTAATCATTATACAGACTTTTTTTTTTAACACTGAGAACGTTCATTTCGAATGAGAATACGTAGAAATGTTTGAGCGATTTTCACAGCCTGAGACGAGCGAAAAAAATTTGAGTCTTTGAAAAGAATTAATTTTCGTTGCATTGCAGACGATGCAGACTTCAATGCCAAATTTTTGGAAAAATAAAAAAAGGGAAACGCTCTGAAATAAATATTAGAATTAGAATGAAAAGTATCCCGTGTGTCATAAGCTGTCTACATTTTAAATTTCATTGATCATGTAATAATTTTAATTTCATAATTAGATTTGAGTATATAATATTATAATTAGAAAAATATTAGATATTAGAATGAAAGGTATCTTACGTCTCAAGTCAGGCCATAAGCTATCTACAAGTTAAATTTCATTGAAATCGATC
The DNA here is from genome assembly GCA_963932345.1 of Ophion ventricosus. NCBI lineage: Eukaryota > Metazoa > Arthropoda > Insecta > Hymenoptera > Ichneumonidae > Ophion > Ophion ventricosus. The sequence goes on along the minus strand of OZ010722.1, from coordinate 1,113,367 downwards.
AAGCCGTTTTGGCGTGATTGAGTAACAAACAGACAGACAGAATGTCAAATTTATATTAGAATTATTTTCGAGAGGAATTAATTTTATTTATGAATAAATTATTTTCAAAAAGCAACTGAGGCGGAAGTTGCGAGTAAGGCTCTAATATAATTGCGCAGCGTTCATCAAGGATTCACGGTGAGACGTCTTCAATTAGCGCCGCCTCTTTGCAGAGCGTGTCTATCGCTCCCCCTTTTCGTGATTTCTTTTTTATTCCTTTTTTTTTTTTTCTTCTTTGGACGAATGTTTATCCAAAGCGGCAATCTGAGCGTCCGGGACTCGCCAGGCGTATCAAGGGACGACTCGATTAACGCCCTCGTCCCTCCGACGTCCTTTATGGTAGGCGGAGGGGGGACAGAAAGAGAGAGAGAGAGAGAGAGAGAGAGAGAGAGAATATAGTCGAGCGACACGGACAATTTGTGTAAGCTCCTATCGTCACATGTGCGTCCAGCGCCGCGCCTGATTTCTCCTAATTAAGAGACTTCTGCGCGACAAAATAAAAAGATCCTTGCGCAATGATAACCGCGAGCGAGAATGAGTAACGAATTTCTAATCTTATATCGTCGCTTCGATACGTACTTTCGGCAAGATTGTATCGAAGTAATTGGAACATTACTCGCGGAGGGACGGGGGGGGGGTGAGGGGGAGGGGGAATTAAAGTACTGGAATGGCTTGGAGAACGTGAATTCGTAAAAATAATAAAAAATTACCTGAGGACAAAAACATTCGCGGATAGTTCGATAACGAGGAGCACCAGGGGTCACACGAGGCATCGCATTCACGCTGTTTTAATTTATATAACGAGTGTACGAGGGAGAGAGAGAGAGAGAGAGAGAGAGAGAGAGGGAGGGGGAGAGAGAGAGAGCGAGAGAGAGAGAGAGAGAGAGAGAGAGAGAGAGAGGGAGGGGGAGAGAGAGAGAGCGAGAGAGAGAGAGAGATGGCGAATTCGTTAAGGCTCAAGTCCTCAGCGGTATGCAACGCTCTTCACCCTTTTTTTTTTTCTTCTGAACATACGCTCCGAGAAAACCGCCGCAGGAAGTCGTAAACTCGACGTAAAGAAGGGGAGAAAATGAGGACGTGAACGAGGGCAGAAATCCTTCGGTACAGCTTACCGCCATCCAAATAGCCGAGTCCGCAATATGAGGGAATCACTCGTCGTACTTGTACTACGGAAAGCCCTACTACCTACTTTTTCTTTTTCTACAGCTTGCCATTTTGCGTAATTTGCGAAATTTTTTTCGCAATATTATCCGCTCATACGAAAGAATTTTATTATGCTCAAAGTACCCTTATTTTAATTTTTATTTCGTGCGAGTTGAAATTAGCGGAAAAAGTTTCTTTAAGAGTTTAACATCACTGTAAACGTCTAAAATTAAGCGATTTTTTTTTGGGTCGGACAAGTAAGAGGATAATAGTATTCACGGATGTTATTAGTCATATCTTCGAGTGAAAAAAGAAATTATAATTAAAAAATTATACGAAATGTTGAGGCTGAAGCCATTTTCGTGAGGCATGTTGAATCAGAGACCGCTCCGCGATACCCATCAGTTGCATGTAAATTCCCAACCTCCTTATCCCGAAACTCCCATAAAAAAAAAAAAAAAAATCAAAATCGACCTGTTTTTTTGGGCCCCCAAAAGTCCAGAGCTGGCGTTTCCGGAAAATGTCTTCGCATCGCCCATGCAGAAAACCCGTTGTCAGCAACATTGCGGATGAATCTTCAGATAAAAAAAAAAAAAAAAAAAAACTAGTCTATTTCCGGGAGAAACGGACTCCGTCAGGAAGTCTTCCAAGCTGACGTCTACTTCAATCAGCTAAGCGCGAAGTCTCGTCTGGTTCACGGATCATTTGGAATTAGACACCGAAGACACGAGAGGTCGACTTCAGTGGCCAAAGCACACCGTGGAGTACCGGAAGTGAAGCGAAAGCCATGGAAAGAGGAGGAAGAGACGATGGGCTTGATGACGAAGATAAAGACGAAAGGAGAACGGCCAAGGTGGAGGGCACATTCGGGCTACTTTAATTAGCGATACGAGCTAAACAGATAGGATCGGAAGTCTGGCCTCTTCACGAGGACTTTACTGAACGACACAGATGTTCGGGAACGAGGAACGACGGAGGGCGTGGGGTTAATGCGATTAAAGTATGCACTCGCACGAAGAAGATTCTCTATACCGGATCATTCGATAGTCGCCAAGTAGGAGAGTGCACAAGTGTAAAAGGTGCATGTAAGAAGAAGAAGAAGAAGAAGAAGAAGAAGAAGAAGAAGAGATTCAAGGATGAGACCGGCTGAGGAAGAAAAAAAAAGTGAAAGCTCGCGTTCGAATGAGATTCGGTTGCAAAATGAAACGATAAGGTGAATATTCACGCGATTACGTTTATACGTCTTCCCATTGAATGGGAAATGTCATTGGACAAATCGCCGAAAGTTCCAATGCACAAGGTGTTTGGTTCGTTAACTTTTGTAAATATCGCTTTTTGACGATCGGGACAATGATGAAAGAATAAACGTTGCCCGTATAACATTGCAACCTCTCACCAGACCGAGAAGCTTCGCCTCTGCCGCTTCTCGGATGCCGATCTCCTTCGATTCTTCGTCGTGAAGAAGAATGCCAAGCTAAATCGTGATCGAGGCACTGCAAGAGGAACTTTCGCACAATATAACCGCGAGCAATTCGCAATTAACACGAAGTCACGAAGTGTACACGAATTCTCAAGATTTGCGCGCACCACTTGAGTGAAAACTACGCGATTCTATTTGCACGAATGGCTTTAACGTTTCATTATCTTAGTAAACGTTTTAAATTTGCTACGATCCATCTAAAAAGAAAAATTAATCATTCTTGCCACAAGTTCATCCACACAAATCCAAACTCAAGCAAACTTGTCTATTCATGATAATATTGTCGTCCGTGCATCAACGGCCCATTAGCTCAGTTGGTTAGAGCGTCGTGCTAATAACGCGAAGGTCGCGGGTTCGATCCCCTCATGGGCCACATTTTTTTTTGTTTTTTTTTTTCGCCGAATTTTTTTATGATAAATCAATGAAAAAAAATCTACAAGGATTTTACAATAATCAGGTTATAAAATATCTTATTAATTAATCATTCGCGAGGGGACAAGTAGCCGAGATTTATTTTCTTTCAACGCAAGGAGAATTATTCTTCGTTGGGATCTTATTACGACTTATTCCTTTATTGGTAAAATTATTTGTTGGGATGAAGCAAAATAATAATATTACTTGAAAAACTTCGTTCATATGTTCTCAGTGAGTTCATAAGGGAAATAAGTTAGAGCAAGATACAACGGCCCATTAGCTCAGTTGGTTAGAGCGTCGTGCTAATAACGCGAAGGTCGCGGGTTCGATCCCCTCATGGGCCACGTTTTTTTTTTTTACGAATTGACATCAGCATTTTTTTTACATCAAATGAAGTGTCAATTTTTGCCAAAAGCCTTAATTTTATTAATTTTTTTGAAGATAAGAAAATTAGAATCGCCTATCAGCTCAATTCGAACATCGTGTGCAAAGTTTACGAGAAAAAGTATACTAGAAATAGAAAATGGATAAAAATTTAAAAAATAGAAAAGACACTTCAAAATAGAGAAAAAATGAAAAAAAAACAGAAAGAAAATAGCTTCCGTGAGAATACAAGAGCGTTACATAGACAAGGAACGAACATCGGCCCATTAGCTCAGTTGGTTAGAGCGTCGTGCTAATAACGCGAAGGTCGCGGGTTCGATCCCCTCATGGGCCACATTTTTTTTTCTCCTTCAACCGACTACAATCCACATTCGTAAAACTCCAACCATCATGGGAAGTGCAAAAAAAACCGATACAATTCAACGTTTACCAAATAATTCGTCCTACGTTTCGACAAGACTATTCAACCTCTCGCGACAGTGCATCAGATTTGAAAGCGACACTGGCGATAGGGAAAAACAAAGGGAGAAACTGAAAGCGGGAAGTTTGTAACTCTGAACGAAAAAAAAAAAACAAAAAAAAAACGAGAATTAATGATAAGGGATTACCGATGGGGCCCAATACTCGAGCCGAGCAACTGGCCGTAAAGGACGCAAAAAGTTGCGTCGTTATGCGTTGCACATAGAAGTGCGACACACCGATGCTCGAACGATTTAACGTCTCTCGCGCGCCTTCTCTAATGGACTGCAGTTGAAATAGTTTCAGAAAAATGGTCCTCGCTCCCACCGGGCAAACTCAAATAAATGCGGCCACCGGATAAAACGATTTACTGGCGAGGCCACCAGCGGGACTGTAGTTACAATTCATGGTGTACGTATGTATTATTCCTGAGATCGCTTTATTCCACCGGTTCACTCACGAATTTGTTATCCCGTGCACACCGACGGCCACGATTTCGTCCTTTATACTTTTGGAACTATGCAAGTGTTTTTGCTTGCACGTCAGAAGTCTCGTAATTATTTTTATAACTTTATAACGTGAAAACGCAAGGCCGTGACAAAAGTGCACGAAATATTTTTACTCGTGCACGGCGCGCTCACTAGGGTTGTCATCAATAGGCAATTGTTATTAAGTTTTTTTTTTCCTCTAAAAGTCGAAACTTCTGATCGATCTTTTTTAATGGGAATATTAATTTTTTTAATGACTTGGCGGTGTTTGTTTGGTTTGGTTGTCGGAAACGAAGCGGCTCCCTTTGGAGAAAAAGGGTAGTCGTGGAGAGCGAGGGGCCAGAGGGAAAAGTAAGTTTATATAATGAATATTATATTTTATTGCTTCGAAAATAATTGTTCAGCATTATTTTTATCAATAATTCCATACAGCCGTGCCGGAGCCAAATTTTACATCAATTTTGATAAATCTTCGCTAAAGAAATAGACTTAAATTAATGTTGGAGTAATTGCGTAACAAAATTATTTTAAAAAACCCAGATATTCACGAATTATTTGTGGAGCGTTTGAACAAATAGTTATTCAACGCTCCGAACAAGTGGAATTTATTTTCCGGTGATAAAAACGACTCTTTTCCTGTTTATAAAACAAATTGCATCCTCGCCCACGGATATTTTTCGACAGTGAACGTTCGCCGTATGCTCAAAGCACACAAGCCGTGTTTGCCGTTAAATAAAGCTTTTGGTTCGGTTCAAGCGAAGCTTACGATAAACGCGTTTACATAACAAATACGACGAAAATGGCAGCCATTAAGGGCGAATTCACAGGATAAATTTTTGTGGGCATCAACGGATACTACCCGTAAGCTAAAGGATAGCTACCAAGAAAGAAGCAATAATGTACCGATGGCAAGAATATTTATCATATTTGTACAAAAAAGATAAAAATATTTAACTTCAAAAATTAACTTTTGCTTCAAAGGCTAAAAGTGAACTAAGCACTGAGCCAAACCTTCTATAAATTGTGTTTGATAAATTATAAGTAACGACCACTCAGAAAACCATCTTCCCATGCCTTTCGTGCGAAGCACAAAAGGTGAACGATCATCGATGACTGGAATTCCAATTGAACAATCGGATTTCCAAGTCGTTCTCACGCTCAAGGAAGAGGGTTATACCTCCTCATCGTGGTTGCATCAACTCCACTATTGAGTATGGAGCATGTGAAGATATACTACAGAAATGATCCTGTGAAGTATGATCTTAATTTGTTGTCGCGATCGTCGAGCTCTTATAATCGCCGGGTGCTGGTAAATTTGTGAGAAACGACATGCCGTTTCCGCTCCATCTAGCGGACGCTAGTCGAAGCGACCGAGACCTTGCCGGGCTCGCCCAGAGTTCAATCGCGTGTTGCGAGAGCGAGAGAGAGAGAGAGAGAGAGAGAGAGAGAGAGGCCTCTTGCGCTCGCTTTGCGTCAGGCTCTTATAAATAGATATAGAAACTGCGTGCGGTCACGTGACTACGCTTGCTGCTCGGTTCGGTAGCGGCATAATGAAACACTTGAATGCACACCAACGTGTATGCGAAATGTAATCGCTTTAGATTGATGTGTTAGTGCGCTATTTGTCCCGTAGGTACTTGACCAATCCAATTCTTCGTTTTCTTATCATTGTTACTTCCTTCGACAGAGGAGGTCCAAGAAAGTAACTTTGAACTTCCTTGGAGGAAGGAGAATTGAACAATCGAATAATTAGGCGCACGAAGATGACGTTTTTTATCCATAAAAAACGCGTGACTGGGCGTTGAGGGAATATCGGAAGTTAACCGGTTGAAGAATGTACGAGAGGAAGGAAGCCCATTGGCGTAGCAAAATAGCCTGGGCATGCCAAGGCAACGGTAAACAATGCGGGGATATACATTACTTACAGCCGGCCTATATCCGCACGCGCATTGTGCCTCTTCAGTGTATTTGCGTGAATAGCGTCATTGGTGGACTGCAGGATTTAAAGGGCTCAATACCGTGTACATGTATGTACTCGTACTTGAATACACAAATGCCAACACACACACACACACACACACACGTATCATCTGTTGTCCTCCAGTTGTAAAGGCAGGCCACCGGCTAAGCCACTTAGTTGTCCAGAGTTATGCGTATGGAAACTCGGCGCATTTATCTTAGGCTCTTGTCTCGTTGTTATGCCGAAACTAGCCGAGAACCAACGATACCAAACGTAGTAGGATAAAAAAAAAACCGATGTTTATCATTCGATTGATGATAACGTATCGAGATAATTCCTTTTTCTTGTTATTCTTGCCACGCAAAGAGTGTTGGTAGATGGTTCGAAATCTACTGCGGTATTATTGTCCTTTGGCGAGGCAGTTTGTAAGCTCTAATCATACACGCTATTGTGATAAGTATTTTATGAAGTGGCATTTTTTTTTGTTTCTTCCTATTCTGTGATGTTGCAGCAATACCAAGCTTCGCGTGATTACAAAATACCTTCGTACATATGCAGGTTGTGAAAAATGTTCGATTCACGGGAAAATCGATCTAATTGCAAAGTGCATCGGGGGTGGGTATGAGGTGATCGATATGTGCAGATAGGATGTTTTTTTTTTTTTTTAATTCTTTATCCAAAAACGTGGGAGCATCGTGTGGAGAAGGATGAAGAGGATGGGATGTGTTCGGTGGTGAGAGCCCCCGCGGGTTTCTCCGCCAACTTATGTCGATAACCAATTTCTCATTTACTTTCGGTATAAAACGTCTGAGCCACTTAGCCACAACGCGCCAAGCTACTTGGCCCAATCTCCCTCGTGTAATCTTCCTCTTCATTGGCTCTGACAAAAAGCCTCCAATTAGCTGGCATAACATTACTGTAATTACGAAAGAGAGAGAGAGAGAGAGAGAGAGAGAGGACCCTGTAGGCCGGATAAGAGAACGCGATACAAGACCCTGATACGCCTGCCAAAATATTCATCCACCTTGAGGAGATAAACGCGTACGATTGCCTCAGCAAGCTGCACCTGATTAACGGATGTGCCCAAAGATGCGCTTCTGCGGAAACTATGATTCTTGTTTTCCATTTTCTTCGGGATTTCATTTTCAACTTCGTTGGATTTTCAAGATTCCCAAACTCCAGATTGACCGATGGTTCGTACAGCAGGCTGTAGCAAATGTATGATGTTGATGGAATGGCGGCATTAAAAATGGCTGCGTTAAGGCCTTAGGCCACTCTGGAGACCAAAAAAAAAGGGCATGTGATTTTTTTTCAGCGAAACTATAAAATATATCGGAATTACAAAACAGGGGTTTTATTATACACGTAATTGACTATAAAAAATTATTTTTTCACAGCGATACATGTCAAAATGGCGACTGTGCAGCGTTTTTCCGATGATCGGAATAAATACTTTTTTTTTTTCAACGCGCACTATGCGACTATTTTTTTTCCCCAAAAGTAGCATACCTAAGGAGTATCACGTCCAAATTTCAGGTAAAAATGTTGAAAATTCACGGAACTATGATTTTTCTTAGCGAAAAATAGTCTTTTTTGCGTTTTCATATCTTTATGAATTTTTTTTTAACACGTCGCCATTTTGTTTCTTATAAATAAATTTTTCGTACATCATCTGGAAGGTTCAAAGCATGTTTCGTAATTTTTTGAACCACTTCGGACGGATAGTTTGGTCGCGATACTTTTTTTGAAAACTGACTGGGTAGAATCGACCCGAGTGTGACGACCGCGATTGAATTTGGATGTGTGAACACGAAGGGTTAAAAACGTGTGTGCTCAGAGATTTATTCTGAGCAACGCATTTCAATGTCTACATAGAGAAGGATCTAAATGGTGTCTGCCACCCAAACGATTTGGAAGCAAACCACAATTGCGTCAAAGACTTCAGGGACTAAAAGAAGTTTAACAATTGTTTTCTCTCGCGAGTTATTGAACTATTCGTATCGTCTCATTAGTATTAATCGTAGAGTGGCTGCCACAGTATAAATAGTCCTACACGAAACGAGATTTGAATCTGCCAACATGACTTCTAACATCGGCCTTCGTATATGGAAAGGTCGTTTCGTCTCGAGTTCGCGAATGTAGCAAACGAGCAATCTGTATCATTTTAACGCGACAATCCGAGTATCCCAAAACAGGGTAGCTACCAAGAGAGATGAACGTAGAGCTAAGTAACGAGAGAGAGAGAGAGAGAGAGAGAGAGAGAGAGAGAGAGAGAGAGAGAGAGAGAGAGAGAGAGAGAGAGAGAGAGAGAGAGAGAGAGAGAGAGGGAGCGTTCAGGTGAGAGCTTTCACCAAAGTTTCCTCGATGTAATTAGGGCCGTATGAAATGTATATGGGTGCAAGGGAGACGGTTAGAGTGATGCCTGCAGCAGAGCAAGAAGATCGGTGAACACGTTTCACATCGCGTTAACGCAACGCGCACAAGCTCATCGTATCCTTCCTCTGCTTTTGGCTGTGGCGTCCGTTTACTCAAGCTCGTGTAGCTACTACGAACGCTACTTTGGAAAAGTCTCCAGTATACTTTCACGTCGAGTCATCTTAGCCACACGATCCTTCGTGAACGTATATCCTCAGACTTTACACCGTGTGATTATGTTTTCGTCTGTGTGAATGAGCTACGTAATTTTCTGCTATGCGACCCGAAACTCCCAAGACGTCGTGGAAGAAGTTGGGGCATTTGGCCCAAACGTGTCCGAAGTACAATAAAATAATGGAATTATGTATCTGATGTTGTGCCTGAGAGTCGTCACATCTTCCATTCTGGATTACAATATCCCAAGTAGTTTTAGTCAACCTACCTACCCTACACCCATTCCCTAATAGAGACTCGGCCCAGCCCTTTTACGGAAAACCCTACTATGGAATCCACAAATAATTCATTGAAGGCCCCAAATTGTATTAGGTATACCCTGCCAATTTTCCGCGCGTGAATGAAAATATTAATGCTGACATCAATTGAATTGCGGTGACAAAAAAAAAAGTATCACCCGACCAACTGGCCTCAGCTGAAAAGATACGGATATGGGCACTTTGAGAGGAAAATAAAATAATCTAAAGCCGAAGAGGAATTTCGGGAGGAGGGAGAGGGGTTAGCAGCAGCTGCATAGGTGTACAGGAGCTCGTCCCTGGTTCGCCCAAAGGCCGAAATAAACTGCAGAAGCTGCATCAACGTGGTGGGATGAATCGAAAAGTATCAGCGGTCCCTCGGTTGCTTGTTGCCTACCCGGATCCTGGACACACACGTTTCGTCGTTTCTCTCGATCGGGCCCGTCCACTCGACTCCCCCTCGCGGATCGTTTCTTTCCGATAGCATTATATCTTCCAAACTGGTTGAATATACGTCGCCCTTACGTCTCGCTCATCTTCATCGTTGTTTATCTCTTTTTTTTTTCTTCTTTCTTTCTTTCTTTCTCCCTCAGCCTTCTGCTCATTTTTATTTTATCGTTATTCGCCTCTTACTTGCGTTCATTTGCTCAGGCACCTGCCAACGATTCTCATTCCCATTTTGTCCTTCAGCAACTACGCGAGCCTCCTCGAAACGATACGAACTTTATTCAAAATCCAGATAAACGAAATTATATCACGCGCTTTTTTTTTCTTCTTTTTTCCCCAAATAGCGTATCTTCGTATCGAGGGGAAAAAATGAGGAAACGAGGCTCAGTTGGGCAGAAAAGATATCAAGGAGCCAGCTCTGAGGTGAGATCAGATTTTTTTTTTTAGCAATAATGAGTTCACTGATAGCCTGCGACGCGTTCAAAGGTTGAGCAAGTTCAGATGGTCGGAGGAATAGCTGAGACATCCTCAACATTGACGAACCAGCTAACAGTGGGGCAAGGTGAGGCACAGTGTGTCACGTTTTTTTTCTATCGAATTTTTACTCTTACCAAAGTAGTCTGATTAGAAAAAAAAGGTCATAGCCGATTTTATAGATCCTTTGGGCGTACAACCTTCGAGAAACCGCATGTTGCTCATTGTACCCCATGACACATTGTGCCCCCCCCCACTCTCCCGTACACGTCGGATTTACATACGGTGAGGAAACTGCACAAACTCGGTACATGAATAAATATGATGAGAGAGCAGCCGGAGGGGGGGGGGGGGGGGCTGAAGGAAATGAAGCAGAATGACTCTCAGCGCGCAAACATCCTCAGCTAGCTCTAGAAAGATCTCTGTACGAGATCTCATTTGCTCTCTTGCCTTGTGTCTTTCCGTAGCTCAGCTATTTCACTATCTCATCTCTTCTGTTGCTCTTCCGCGTTGTGCACTCCGCTATCTCTCTCTCTCTCTCTCTCTCTCTCTCTCTCTCTCTCTCTCTCTCTCTCCCTCCCTCTCTCTCTCTCTCTCATTCTCTCTCTCTTATTTCCGTAAAAGTCAAGCGAAAACTCCTTTCAAGAATCTAACCAGGCGAGCTATCCTTTCCCTAGCGAACGCATAAAAATTTCACTCTTTGTAGCGATGCACTGTGCTCAACCAAGCGTCGAAATAAAGAATGCAATCGCGCGCGGGCGTACGGAAATCCGTTTCTTCAAGGGTGAGAATATTTCTTGAGAAAGGTCTAACCGTGGAAAAAAAAAAAGACACGAGACATCACTGGAGGCCTTTTGCCTTGTCTGCCATTCGACAATTAAACAACTGATTCGTGCAATTAGAGATGCAGCAATCCGGAATTCGTCCCCTCTGACGCTTCTTCCTCGACTCATCCGTCGTCGAGGCTCTATCCGCTCGGTGTTTACGAAACTTTTCTCATTCAATCAGCGCACTCCCCGACGGCCGTGTCATCTTCAACTGCACGTATATACGTACATATACATAGTGCTTCATCATTAAAGCGCTTCTAATCCTTTTTTTTTCATACGCCGCTGATTGTTGCGGTAAATCAAGCGGGCAAACGAAGCCTCTTCTCACCCTGGAAAATTTAATTCCACGTTGTTGACGATAACAAAGTGTCGGAATTAAATTTCAGATGTCAGTGTCGAGACGCCGCAATGACAAAGATGAGGGCCCTGTCAGCTTCGAAGCCCAGAGGAATTTCCCCGATCAGGCATTAGTTTCGTAATTTTTTGAACCACTTCGTACGGATTGTTTGGTCACAATACTTTTTTGAAAACTTACTGGGTAGTATCTATCCAAGTGATCGCGATTGATTTTGGAAGTGTGACCACGAAAGGATTTCGTCTACAGACGTTTTTTTTTTTTCCCAAATAAATGTCCCATTCATTCAAAGTAGGTTTCATTTTTATACGGCACACTGAAGGAATTACAGAACGATCGTTGCAAACTTGCTCAACATACCCCTCCCTATCCTACATCTGTGGAAACTTGAATATTCAATTAATGGAAAAGATACTGCAATTGCTGCAAAGCGACGTGTATGTACTTGCCTTTATACTCGGCACACTCACATTTTATGATGATGACATTACAAGGATGATCCACAAGAGCCGACAGGCTTGAAAGCCCGAGGAAGAAAGTGTCAGCGACTGCAGAGAGAATTTGCAATGCGAATACAACACGGAAGTTTAATAAAGAGTAAAGTCCAGCTGAGTGGGTTTATGATGTTTACGAGGGTAGGTTGAACGCTACTAAAGCTCGTTCCCTCCTAGTTCGTGATCTAAACGAACGCATCGGGCGTTCCTTCTCTGTGCAATGGCTCCGAGAGCTCACCGCCGTGGCGTTAAAAAGACCCTCCCTCATTATTCAGGATTATTACGACGCAAAGGGAAAAACGGACAGAGCTGAAGCGCAAAATTAAAGGGCGAGTAGAGGGAAAAGTAGGATGATGATGATGATGATCTGGTGTTGCAATTTCCTAGTCATTGTTCCCTCCCACAATGGCGATCGTGTACAGCAGCAGGCCTACATCGTAAAAATCTAGGATAAAAAAAAAAAATATCACGCGCCAGCAGTACGTTCCGTTTGTTACAGAGCGCAAGAAGACGCGGACAGAGGTGAGTCCGGAAGCAGCAGGGCTTCTACTCAAAGCTCGTGAAGCTTCATTGTTCTCCCGTCCGGCAATGTGGATTAGCATGGGAAAATGTATTATTTCATCAGGGTGATGAGAAGACCTCGGGGACTGAACGTGGACACGCTGCAGAGCCCTTCTTTCTCACCCTCTTGCTCATTCGCTTCTCCCTTCAAAGTTCTTCTTCTGTATTCAAGATGAGGGTGCGATCCAGTTGCGGCGCACGTCAACCCGATGAGCTTCATAATCTCACCCTGTTGCGAATGAGCTACTTATATTCGCCGCGGCATGATAATGTTACGGTATACGAGTCAGGTCCGCAGCTCTATCATCCGAACGATTGTTACAACGTGACTTAACGGGAGGCATCGTCCAAGCAACGGACAGAAAAATTCTTTTGACGTTAACTTGATACGTGTATTTCATTTTGTTTAATTTGAATTAACCAGAGTGAAATGCAATTTTTCCTATTGCATTCCTATTGCACAAAAAAAAAAGAAATTTTTTTTTGCCGTGCACGCTTTTCATGAACGTTGAATCTCCTTCTTGGATTCCAGCGTTTCTATTTGGGACCGTGCTTGTCTAAGTCAAATGGAAGCACAAACTAAATCAAACGTGACTCGGATGTTCGCCTGAAAGGTTCCGAAGAAACAAGGCAGATTAAACTTCATCACCGATTTTTGAATTTGCTCTCCGCTACGTCAATGCATACATGGCGTGTGGATTCTAGTCAAAGGAACATTAAGAGGGGTAAACATACGTTAAACATTCCCCTCGTCGAAACCGTTAGGATTCCAACTCCGCAAAGCTTCCATAAGTTCTTCAGTTTCTCTTTTTCTCCTCCTCCGTCCATTTTTCTCTCTCTCTCTCTCTCTCTCTCTTTCTCTTTGAGCGCTACGAGGATGAGCCAGGAGTTCTGTGTACAGAACTGTCCAAAGTTTACGAGCTTTCATAAATCAACGCGCCAAACCTCTCGTTACGCTGCTTGCCCTCCCTGCCCATCTCTCATTATTTTGCACCCGCTGAGAGAACTTTCTTCGTTCGCCAACGCTAGGCTTGCCAATGACTGCTCTTCGATAATCGACCCCTATCACTCTCACTAGGCATCCTAGTCTACTTTATTCCGCATAACGATGTTCTGACTTTTTAGCAAGCAAAGATCACAATTTGCGTTTAGTTTCACGACGTGATTATTTTTTTTTATTTTTATAAACTTGAATACTATTCTGCTCCTTTTTAGGGATAGTAATTTTTTTTCTTTCTTTTTTCTGAGTATGCAACGGTAAGTAGACACATAGCTAAACCCAGACTGCATGATATTTCTTCGCTAACGCTTAGACAATGACAAAGGTGAATTTTTCGGTCGCTAAGACCTTCCCCGGTTAATCTTCATTCTGGAAGTTCGTCTCTGGAGGGATATCGAGGCGAAGAGCGGAAAAGTAAAGAGCTACCGTATAACCAGCTTTTGCCCAACCGCGTCTTCCAAGGGAAGGACAGTCACACGAACGTTCACAATGTACCTACAGCATAGACGGCGAACACATTCACATCCGTCCACACATATATATATATATATATACATCTTACTAATGGAGATATGTCGACAGTAGCAAATCCCAGCTCGCACACACACACACACACACACACACACGTTCCCCGATATCCGAGCTCGCGCACTTGGGATATCCCTACCGCCATTTCTTCAGCTTTATTTCACATCTTGGTCGCGGCCTGACAAAAATTTATCACGTGAGAGAAAACCTTTCGTGCCAAGTAGCCTTTTGGCTTTTCGTCCCTTTCGTCGTAACATCCAATCTATCCGTACAGAGTCAAAGATTCTCGCACGAGCACGAAAGTTTTCGAGCATCGGGAACACCAGCAGCAAAGTTTTACATATTTTGGACGAGGGTCATTGCTCGAAGCCCAAAAAAAAACATATATGCGTGATAGGCACGCTCGTTAGAAGTGATACTTCAAACACTCGTGTCACTGATGAATGAAAATACCAGATTTTCCTGAAAAGAAATATAAAACATAACGAAATCCGCGAACAAACAATCATTTGCCTTTTTCATAATTAAAGGCTCCGGTACTCGTGCGCTTGACGAAAGTCTCTCAGGCAAATTTCCGGTTCCACGTTTGTTGATTTTAATCTTCCTTTCCGCCTCGGGACTCCTTCGTAGCGATGATGCACGTCGTTCGTAGCTTGTCAAGGTTTTACGCTGGAAAGCTCTCAAATGGAGTGTGGACTTATATTTAGCCTAGTCCTAAAGCATACTCCTTGCTCACTCTTATGTTCCATGGACGACGGGAGAGGAGAAGACGAGGCTGTTCGCAAAGCGTCAAAGCATATTTTTTCGAGCGTTAATCTTGAGATTTAGCGAGCTTTTTTTTCACACGCTGATTAGCGCAACCTTGCAGCGTTTTTTTTTTCTACTCAGATGCAGATTGATCGGAACAAAGGCCAAGGCTTGGCCTCTTTTATTCACTCTGTTTTTTTTACTTCGCAGAAGAATCAAAGAAACTTTTGGAAAAACAGAATTGGGCGCTGATCAGGCTTGCCTCATCACGGCATTCCAAACCGCAGCACGATAGCAGCCTGATCAGTGTTCAGGCTGCCTGATCAAAATTTTCTAGTCGGGTGATGGCCCGTGTCAGGCTTCCAGATTAGGGCCTCAATAAACGTTAAGGAAAATTAAGATGGGCCCGAAAGATCTCTACAATAAAGGAAACACGATTCATAGTGAGAAGGATCGTTCAGATGCAGATGCAGATTAGGCGGATGATTAATTGGGATTGCAACACCCAAAGTGTCCGTGAACGGCTATGTTGTATTTATTCCTGGCCCAAGAAGCCACACAGAGAGAGAGAGAGAGAGAGAGAGAGAGAGAGCAAGAGAGAGAGAGAGCAAGCTAAGAGAACAAGAGTGGAAGGAATCAAAGACACGTTTCGGAAGGTACGAGCGAATCTTTCCCGTTGCTGACGCGGATGCTAACGAAGCCTGCAATTAAGCAGACATCCTTTGGGTTCGAAAGAGGTTGTACGTCTGCCATTGCGAAACGTCGTGGTCGCATCCAAGCCTCGTGTTCTTGTGCCAGTTTGCCATGGTAGTTCGTTGCCATGCCAGAAATAAGAGCCTTCGTAGAGCCGGCAAAGGGAGGAGACTGGCGGAGAGGGCGGGGGATGCAGATAATGTGTTGATCTCCCTGGTGTCGTTGTCGTTGTATCCACGTCGATCCGTCGCTAATAGGGTACCGATTCGTTATAATTGGCTTCGGGGCGGTGCTGGCCTCTGCTCCCCTCGGCAAGCCCTCCATTCAGACCCTATCGTCACTCCATGGATCCGGATCGTCGGTCTCGTCAATACGACAGGAGAAAAATACGCGTGTGCGATGCCACGGGACATCTGTCGATAAGTTCGGAATATGAATGAATCTTCGTGGTGCGCATACTCCGGTCCAGCTAGTCCCTTGATACTAGAACTGTGTGTCTATGATCCGCTAAGATTTTGCGATTCATCCGTATAGTTGAGGCTGTTTGTGACAAAATTAAATTACCGCTCGTTTAGAGGACAGGCGGGGCTGGTTGAGCAATTTTTCACTCAATCCAATCTCTTCACACGTCCAAATTCAATCGCGCTGGTGACACTTGGATCGATTTTACCCAGTCAGTTTTCCAAAAAAATCTTGTGACCAAACTATCAGTCCGAAGTGGTTCAACAAAATTACGAAACATGCTTTGAACTTTCTAGATGATGTAGGAAAAATTTATTTATGAGAAATAAAATGGCGAAACGTTAAAAAAAAAAATTCTAAGTTGATTAAGGCTATGAGGCAAATTGAGCAATGTAAGGAATTGACTCGATAGCGATATGGAAATCATATAAATGTCAAATAAAATTTCAGCTTACAATCCAATATATATGAAGCTTCGGTGCTAATTATTTGTCGAAACAAAAGAAATGTACAATAATATTTAGTGAAATGATTACAAATCGTGCTGCATCACTTGTTGACGTCACGTTTCACCTAACCATCTTTCCGCCATTCAAAACTTCGTTGTACATTGATTAGTTTTTCAAATATCTCAATTGATCAACTTGCCCTTGTGCTCAACCTCGCTCTACCCTACTAAAACGCACTTTCACCTTTTTTCTCATCGGACTTCCTACTTTCCTCAAGCGTAAGATCAAAATCTCCTGGATGTGCTCCAAAATGGGGCTGTAAAAAAAAACCAGAGACTTCCAATTTTCAGCGGCGAATTTTGAATCAGGCTATGGGAGAAGAAACGGTGAAATTCTGATTGCTTTGAAGAATGTGTATATGCATAATCCGATAGGGCGAGTAGCGAGGGTGAAATGTTCACTCCGTTGCTTTCATTTATCGAAATTTCTTGCTAATATGCATATATATATATTTATATCGCCGAGAATCAAAGAGCGAGAGACTATTAAAGGACTTGCCGGGGGGGGGGAGTTGGTGAAGCGAGATAATCGATCATCGCCGTGGGAGGCAACTCTGCGGATTAAAAGCCAGTCGACCGTGTACCCTGAGAGTCTATAATAT
>OZ010722.1:1078914-1091414 GCA_963932345.1 Ophion ventricosus | reverse complement strand
TTTTCTCTCCGGGTAGGATCCAAGATCAGAGGAGCGTCGTCCCTGTTGGGAGACCTATAGAAAATCTAGGACGATTCAGGTAAGTATGTATATAACTGGATGGAACATCAATAGTAAAGAGGGAGGGAGAGAGAGAGAGAGAGAGAGAGAGAGAGAGAGGGAGAGAGAGAGGGAGGGAGATATTGATTAATTGATTGATAATATTGATTATGCCCCAGTAAATTCTCCAGCAAATATGAAGTTACGGATGAAATACGAAAAAAATATTCAGGATTTTGAAGAAATGAACATTTGATGTTGTATAAAACAAAAATAAATAATAAAAGATACGATGAGATAGAAAAAAAAAACTAAAAAAACGTAAGAATGATTAAAAAACGAAATAGCTACTCGATATAAACAAAAATAAAATGATGAAACTAAGATTAACATAGGTTTATAATTTAGAGTTCATGAGAGAGAGAGAGAGAGATGGAGAGAGAGAGAGAGAGAGAGAGAGAGAGAGAGAGAGAGAGAGAGAGAGAGAAAGGAAAGACCACCCTGGCTTCGCAGTCCATATCCTTAGTTTCGCGCCATGTCTGCCTCTTTCCATCTCTACTGAGCACCACCCCGGTTAAAACTGGAAAAACAGATACTCGCATTGCTCGACTTGAAAATACAAAATATATGAACGGAGAGGGAGAGAGGGAGAGAAAGAGAGAGAGAGAGAGAGAGGGAGAGAATGAGTTGAAGCTTGCATAGAGAAGACAGGGAAGAGTGAGGAGAGAAAAGGAAGAGACAAGATAAACCGAGTAAAAAGCGAACTAGATATGGGGGGTTAAGAGGTGAGCTTTTTCTGCAGTACTTTCGCACTTGCTGGAGCTCAATTCACCATGAAAACGTTTTCTGGCCTTACCGAAGAGGAAAAGATGTGTATCCGCGTACTTCACGAGCTCGGACTTCTTTTCCTTTTCTTCGTTCTTACTTCCTTACTCTCTCTCGCTCTCTCTCTCGCTCTCTCTCTCTCTCTCTCTCTCTCTCTCTCTCTCTCTCTCTGTCCCTCTCTGGTTTTATCTCTCATCGAGAAGAACCAGCAGCCCGAGTTAGAAAGATTCCTCGGTGATGGGACGAGGAATGAGCGACGTATGTGCCGCACGTCCCCAACATATGTGGCGTACTGAAGATCGCGAGAGCGGTATTTTTATATAATTTTGTTTTTTAAGAAACTTCATTCCATCTTTGTAAAAATATATGTCCAATTATTTATAATAAAATGATGTAGTAATTAGTATAATTATCAGTAGTAATAATATATATAATACTCATTATTGTAACATTAATATAATATTTTAGTAATTAGTGTCGCATGAATTTCAATTAGATTGATTACACACATATATATGTAATAAATATAAATATAGCCAATTGCTTTATTTTATTTTATTTCTATTTTTATAATCAATTTTCCCTTTAAAAGAACATGAATTATTTTATTTGCTTCCGTTAATTTATTGGATATATATATATATATATATATATCTATATACGAAGAAAAATAAAATAATCATGTAAAAAGGCAGGCGGAAAAACAGCGAGACCGAAAGAGAGAAAGCTCTGAATGGAAGATGCAAAGCCGGTACCGATAGAGGGAGCATCGCAAGCGGCAACGACAAAGAAGAAGAATGAGAAGGATCAACGACGTAAAAAAACTGGGATAGAAAAAAAATCCCAGCACCTCTCTCTCTCTCTCTCTCTCTCTCTCTCTCTCTCCCTCTCTCTCTCTCTCTCTCGCGAGTGAAAGGTGCCGGCTGAGATTTCTTTATTCATCGTTTCGTTCCAACTATCCACCCGCAACGAAGAAAATTTGCATTCGAGATACTAGACTCGTCGAGGCTCCCCGACACTGAAAGTATCAGGGCGTTATCGCTGCTGGACTTCCGGTGTACTGAGCGGGAGCTCTCGCTCGCGAACCCGCTCCGAAGAATTCGAGAGAGAGAGAGAGAGAGAGAGAGAGAGAGAGAGAGAGAGATCGAGAGAGAGAGAGAGAGAGAGAGAGAGAGAGAGAGAGAGAGAGAGAGAGAGAGCGAGAGAGAGAGCTTTCTTCTTGCCGGTACAGACATCAAGGGAATGGGTCGTTTAATTTCTTCTGAGCATACCTTGCAGGGCGTATCGAAGATAATTGCACGGCGAGGACGAGATCGGCCATTTCTCGGCGATTCGGAGAGGAGAAAAGCTCTTTCACTCACTCTCTCTGGTTGGGATACTTTAATTATTCACGTAATAGATACTCTTGCATATGGCGATTTTTTAATTTTTTTTTTTAGACACCGTCCGCTTGCCCACTGGATATTTTTTTAGGAAAAAAAATTATCGATTTTTCGAAATTTATCGGTTTAATAAAATATCGTAATTTTTTGGAAAAATTTATATTTTTTTTTAGAAAAAATTACATTTTTTAGAAAAAATTACGATATCATTAAAAAAAAAAATTCCATCTTTTCGACTCTGACAATTGTGGAGCTTCAAGTGACGTTTCTTTCCTCCCATAGATAAATGTTTTTTTTTTACTACCTTTCAGCCTACGAGAATAAATAAAAATTTTAGGTCAACCTGTTTGGGGCAAATATTTTTCATGGTGAAAAAGAAAAAAAAAACAATTTATCTCGTTAAGAAAAGAAAAACTGTACCGTACACAGCTCAAGGCGATACGTTGATCTTAGCGAGAGGAAAAAAAAAATGCAATATGCAAGTCTCTCTCTCGAGTAAGTTCTTTATGAAGAATCATTCGCAAACTTCCGTGATTCGAGGCGCGGCGCATCTTATATGCACGCGCGACAAGCTCGGGGCTATGGGATATATTGCGCTACTCTTATTATCAGGGAAGAGCAACAAGCGGAATGTTTCAAGCGGTACTTTAATTGGAAGCTCGGCGTGCACACGCAGTAGGACCGAGACTTTTATTGCAAGCCGGAAATGAAAAAGAGGACCACACGGGGGCGGGGGAGGGAGCGTGGGTGGTATGGAAAATTTCACTGGATATAACGAAGCTCTATTAAATTTGCGGCAAGCCCGCATCCCTATCGCGGAGCTTTTTTTATTTCGTGCTCAGGACCGTTCGTCTTTCCGCCTTCTACGCTGTTGGAATTCTCTTTCATTTCTTTTGCAAGAGTAGCGCGGAATATTGCTTACTCTTTTGACTTTCTCGCGTTACGCTGAGAGCCGCAGAGCCCTCGAAATGCTTTTTTGCATTCTCAAGGTATACGGAGCTTGAAATTGGTGGAAAAAAAAAAAATATTTGATTTCTTCCAGTCATCACTTCAATTTGCAACGAAGATTTTGTCAACAATTCCACAAATTGAACGATTTGTGAGGATTTTTGCGAAGGCTCAATTGCCCCCAACCCCCCCCCCCCCCCCCCCCCCCCCCGGCGATTTACTTTCTTTCTTTTATTAGTCCTAGAGACGCGATTTCTCACGTCAGTCTCTCTCCGCGATCTCGAGCATTTCCAATGTTGAATTTTCAACATTTCGCGGATCTTGAGACCGCCGCATCGTGTCCAATGAGAAAAGAATCCGATCTTAAGCCGGTCCAAAGAGGCTTACGCTGATCGACAGCTATGACTTCGATATAGCGAAGAGAACGAAGCGCACTCGCGCAATCGTAAATCGCGTCTTGGACGCGAACGCAAGACGGACAGTTAACACGGCAATCCTCTCGCATTAGTCGCTCTATCTTGTTTTTACGTTGCCAATGTTCCTTTTTCTTTTTCTACCTTCTTTCACGAGAATCCGAGAAAAGCCGTTTTTGTCCACCTCTCGATGAATCATCGAGTATCGCGATGGCGCGGAAGATCAAAGGGTCGGTGGAGCAAAAAAAAAAAATTACTCCGAAACCTTTAAGGAACAATTAAGAATTGTTCGTTTGGGTTTATCCTTGAGCAAGATAAATCGTGTGAAATATATAAATCGATATAGTTTTTCGAATTTTTTTTTTTTCACTCCATATCGTGCGGTTCAGGAGGTTTCTTTGATTCTGTTCACACAAGTCTTCGGTAGTATAGTGGTAAGTATCCCCGCCTGTCACGCGGGAGACCGGGGTTCGATTCCCCGCCGGAGAGAATTTTTTTTTTCTTTTTTTTTTTTAAATATTTTTATCACGGAACAATTTCACGTTTTGATAATTTATGTGCATCTGTTTTTTTTTTAGGTTTGCAAAACACGTGGTTCACGTAGATAACATTATTTGTGGGAGAATTCATCGGGAGTTCGGTCAATGTGGCTTAAGGAGCTACCGTTGCAGGTGTAAGTCACAAGCATCGGTGGTTCAGTGGTAGAATGCTCGCCTGCCACGCGGGCGGCCCGGGTTCGATTCCCGGCCGATGCAAATAATTTTTTCCTTTATTTTTTTTTTACTTGTTCGTAAATCAATAATTTTCGTTCCATTTGGTTTTACAATTGGTCGAAACCAAGTTGGGCAACGTTGTACAACAATTGAGCCCGCTGTGTCAACTCATCCTCCAATTTCAAATTAAGTCACTAAAAGGTTAAAAACAAAAACACGTCGAATTTAGCTTCAATCAGAATAGAAAGTCTATATTGGGATTCCGAGCGAATGGACGCGCCGCCGCGTTCGGTGCGAAACGAAACGGGAGCGCGCTGCATCGGTTTAATTACGTAACTAAAGTGCGATCGTACGCACGTTAACGAGCCGCGAACGAGAATCGAACGAAGGGGGCGAACACAGTGTCGAGCGGTGGGTAAACACACTTATCCCAGGGTAACACACACCCAGAGCTGCTGAGCACCGGAAGCGCAACAGCGGCTTCGGGATAGTTGTGTGTGTGTGTGTGTGTGTGTAAGCACGAAGTGATCGATAGGACCAACGACAAGGAGATTTCTCTCGAACCGAGGTGGAAAATCCATCGCAGGGTAACGTATAAACCAACGGATTTCAACCAATTAACGAGCTACTTCCTATCTACTATCTATACTCGCACTTCATCTCTCATGCTCTCTTAGCCCGACTTTGCAATAAGACACGAAGACACGGTGACGCTACGATCTAGTCGTTCTCCCTGCTGATTCGCAATCAATTCCCTCGGGATGGTTGTGCGCGTAAATCAAGTTTTCAACTCGGTCTAATCATTTCCATAATTTTTGATTAGCGATCCATTGGACGATCGGCGAAATATCCGGATGACGGAATTCGTGATAAATTTGATGTAATTAGTAGCTAATTGCTTGGTGATGTTCTTGGAATGTATTCAGTCCAAAAGCTATGTCATCAATGAGACGATCATTGGCTCTGTGTCAGCGATCGTGAACGCCCACGAGAAACATTCCAAACGCGATCGTGAGATCACTTAGAGTTGGCAACACGAAAGCTCCGTAACAAAGGACTTGAAAGTGGCCCGTCGAAAAATCAATCGTTCACTTTGATCGGGTGTGAACAGGCCAGCTTTGACCAATGGTGCGAGACTTTTTACATCAATGCAGGGCTGTTTGCCGCGAGATCGTCGAAATAACGACAGGGGGCAATTCCTGTTCGTTGAAGCATGTGAATCTCACCGGGGAGAGGAATTGCCGGCTGTTGAGTTTGCGCCAGGGGTCATTCGTTTCAGCGGAGGTGAAAGAGAGGGAATTGAAGGAGAGTACATGTGGTGGACGAGCAGATAAAACGTGTAGAGCACCGGCGCTTCAGAGTTTAACGTGCTAAACAAGATTTCCCGCGCGCGCTCACCGGTAAACTACGGCTACGCAGTGTGTTGACCCAAACAAAGGATACACGCGGCTTTGTGAGCTATCGGGGCCGGTCCGTTAAACCCACCGCAGAGCTCTGAACGGAATCGCTAGCCTGTTTCCGTGAATGACATTAATTAAAGAAATAAAATAAAAATAGAAAAAAAAAACAAGTGACAAAAGATTTATCGACGAGAAACGAGGAAAAGAATGCACGGAATGGACAAGGGTGAAGAACATAAAGAAGGAAGCATGATAAAAACATCAACTATCGCACGTAACGTTCATGATAACGTTGACAGCCGAGAGCACCAACGATGACATCTGATGAACGGTCCATCATCAGGTGTCATCCAGCGGTGATGAAACTAATCCCGATAGGATTGAAAATTCAGTACAGAGGATTAGAAGCAATCAACGAACACGAGATCCCATGCAATTTTGGCCCATTGATCGGCGAATGTGCTGACCATCGTCGAAACTCATCGAACGGCTGACTAGCCCAATGCAAATCCAGCCAAAAGGGAACACCTAGGATATACGAGAATCAGACACTTGGTTGGGCTGAGAAGTTGGGAATCGATGCAAATTTCGCCACTGCAAAGTTTGTCCTACTGACTTTGAAGAGCTATGGGAAAGCAAACATTTCAATGCTAACAGCCCATTGAACAAATAGCCATTGGCCTTCATCCTTTATGCATGTTGATCTTCGCGTCTGTACTGTCGAGAAGTACAACCGGACTTCGAGAGACGTCAAGGTCTTTGACGCTCGACAAGTTCCACAGTTCCCTGTAGTCCAATATCTCGTTGTCCTCTTTTTTCTTCCTCATTCCAGTACATCCTCTCAAGCGTGGACCGATTGTTCAATGCAGAGATGTCTGAATCTCGATACTTTTGTATCGAGTTACACCGGAGCTGCTCCAAAGATAGATCATTTATCGAATAATTCAATTTCCTTCTTTACTTCGCTACGAAAGTGTTCACTAGCTAAAGATACTTTCGAGTTTTCGTCGTTCATTAAATCGTAACGAAGAGGAGAGCGATAATCCGATAATGGAAGAACAAGTATTTGTACATCTCGAGACAGAGCACTCCAAAGGTATTTCCGTTTGCCGAGAAATTAACGAGCTCGACTTAAAGTAGACGAAATAGGATTGCGTCATTGACACATGGAAGAATGATGTTAATTTTGCTGCGCGGAACATCGTTAAGATTAATTCGATCGGCTTATTTTCCGCTACCTTCATCAATACTTTAGTTTTCACAATATTAAATCTGAGACCCCTGGAGCATCGTGAATAATTTTGGAGATGCTTACCTCGATACGTAAAACGACAAAAATAGCGAACAGTTAGCAAAAATCACACATTGAATCCGGTACGTGACAAATATACTAACGGGGAAAAAAAAAGTTTATTTCATCGCATTACCGCAAACTTGACTTAACCGGAAAGGACTATAATCGCGGCTACATTAACCGTCGCGCATCCGAGCTCGAATTTCTTTATGGTAGGATATTTTTTTTTTTTTGGCAATCCTCATTCCCGGCCAAGCTCTCATCGCAGAATTCTCGCTCGTCCCTTCCTCTCATCGAATCACCGTGTCCTTTCCTTTGTCCTGATGGTGGCCGTACGAGCCTTCCATGGCCGGCCTATCGCGCTACTGTTGCTTCGGCAAAGGCCAGCAAACACGATGACACGTTTACGCGTGGAGAGAACAAGGTGATGCGATGCGAGAGCAATCGCCCCGCTGAAGGAAAAAAGACAGAGCGCAATGACCAAGAGAGAAGGAGATGGTATTGCAGGAAAGCAGAAAGGGCAAATACCAATCCAGAGACATCTGTAATGCAGGGTGATTCTCTCTTGGCCAAAAAGAGTAGCAGCGAGCAACGGTAAGAAATGAGAGAAAGAGAGAGAGAGAGAGAGAGAGAGAGAGAGAGAGAGAGAGAGAGGACGAAAGGGGAGCAAGAATCTTTTGACAAAAAGCTCAGCAATGCAGTCCTAAAGGCCATCCTCATGGTCTTGTAAACGGGAAGGGTCCTTCCAAATGGTAGCTCCGTGGCCTCACACGCGTTCGCCACACGGAACGGATAATTATCTTAGTTCGAGGTTTAATAAACGCCACGGTATTTTGAATTGGATCTAATGACGACGTTTACTGAATTTATATAGTCGTACCGCCGTTGAAAACGTTTCGAACGCGAATTACGTTCGTCAAGGGACATGTTTTTTTTTTTTCATTGCCTTTTCTCATTGCTCTTCCTCGTTTCTACCGTTTGGCGTTCTCGTTCCCTTTCTATCAAGGTACGTTCAATTATCTTTGCAAATCTTGTCTTTTCGGGCAAAACGGAAGTAACGAGGCAACAGGTCCAGCTGGAATTTTGCCGAGGCGAATCCTAAGCCATCCCGAATGAAACATTCGAAAATTCTGCCTAAACGTTTTCTTGTGGAAGCTTCTAGGTGACGTTTTGAATTTGTGACAAGTGGCCTAGTACATAAGATCTTGTTGGAGTTACATACACGTGTTTACACGTAGCAATACAGACTAGAGGGTTGGAAAAATCTACAACAGAAATGAGAACGTTTGAAACGATATTGCCCAAGGGGATGAGAGCGAGTTTCCATCGTCGTGGATAACGTTTTTCCCATTCAGCTGTACCGTATGCTATTATACATATAAAGATACAAATGTAGCACATTCCGTAAAATGTATTTTCCTCTTGCTATCTTTATCATCAGGAAAACAGCGCGCCATATCCGTGCGTTTAACATCGCGTGTTGGAATATTAAGCGGATATTTGAAATTCCGTGACTGGCGCGCGCATCGGGCGAAGGCTGCAAACATGGAAGAGAGCAGTATCGAAGAAATGGAAGTCTTGGAAGAGAGATTCTGCACAGGCCCTTGCGTGCAGTGTAGAAATAATGTTATGCGTTTAGATGCACAGTTATTTGGAACTGCAACTAAGATGTTCGTAACGAGCCAGAACGAGACTTAAACAAAAGCCAACAATGTCTGGAGTGTGCCGTTGAAATGTTCACCGTATTCGTGGAAGTCTCTGAAAGAGCAATAATCACGAGGGCATGGCCTAAGCAGATGTAAAGCAGAGAAAGAGTGCCGGGTGGGTGGTGAGGATCTAGTAGTAATTAACGTAGCTATTGGTATCGCAATCTGGCACACGGGCCGCTTCGGGTTCCAGAGCTCTTCCTCTCTATCTCTTTCAGAGATTGGTATATGGGTGGTGTATGGTCTACCGGCAGTCTTCCTCGTTACATTTCCACCGCAAGCAAGAGCCAAACAGCTCGTTGTCGTTGTTCAACGAATATTAGCTTGCGCTTCGTTGTAGCATCATTTTCACTCATTGTCTTCCAGAGACAAAGAGAAACACTATCAGCAGCATTGTAATTCTTTGTACTCTTGTATACTCTTTTCAGTCTCTCATCCTCACCTATCTCGTCTATTCCGCACCTTCATTTTCCAGGCACCTAGCCTCGAGGCTCATTCACAAGCTCTCTTCAGCTACCATTTTTGCTTCATCTGTCCCGTGTAGGCAGGAGCGACGATTTGCTTTTTATAAAAAGGATACTTTGGAGACTGTCTGACCAACAACTGTCTGACCAACAGACAGACCGTTGCGGACGAGGACCGCGACGGTCCACGTCCCAAAAGATGGTAACGAGTCGTCCATCATTGACGGCTAGAGCGTGAAGATGAGCGTTAACGAGGCTGAGGCACGTGGAAGGCTTGATGCAGAAATGGAATATAGCGAGAATCTTGACATGATACGTTCTTGCGAAGGAGAGATTGGTACAAGGGGTTGTTGACTTTTCATTCAAGCAACCTTTCAGCGCGAGTTGCAGGAGAAATGGACGATATAAAGAGAAGAGGGTAGACTCCGGGATGTTCACGTACAACGCGCGGTTGAGTGTGGGCCATTCCTTTAGACCCGGAAGAAAAACATCTACATTCGGGGAATGCGGGCCGACGGTTGCTCGCGCACCAGGGACAAGGGAATATAACCCTCTTAAACCCAAACGGGTTGAAGCTGGTTTGGCAAGAAAGGGAGCGAGAGGAAGAGTCGGTTACCTTTGTGTGTGTGTGTGTGTGTGTAAAAACATATATAGACAATCTACATTGTGCACATCCATTCATTGTCGGGTGAGGCGATCGGCCCGGCCACTTTGCATTCCAGGACGCCTGTTTTTGCATTCCGTACACCTACGAGATCCCTCCAGGCTGGAACAACGGCAAGGGTGTGTAGAACCCCCTTCATCCGAGCATCCGCGCTAACACCCTCGGATATACTTGTAGTCTTTGCATCCACATACTATTTTTATTCCCGTGTAGTTGCTCGAGCATCTTCAGTACGGGAATAAAACTAATGTCACACCACCGTCTCTTTTCTCCAGCCGGTCTTCTTTTGCCCACCCGCATAAATATCCACGTCCACGCGTTACCGCGGACCGCATTCTTTGGCCTTGTCGTAGCATTGTTCTACTCGAGCCGCTGCGCTCGTAAACTTGAAACTCGGTAGAATTGAATGGAGCAGGATATCGGTTGGATGATGTTGCCACAGACGCTCTACACCGTGCGGAAAATTGGCAGGACATCCGCAATACAATTCGGGGCTTTAAATGAATTATTGGTGGATTCCATAGTAGGGTTTTCCGCAAAAGAGCCAGACCGGGCTCCTATATTTAGGGAATGGCAGGGTAGGTAAGTCGAGTAAAACTATGGTAGTCGTCGTAGCTGAATAATTCGCGGAGCGATGCTTTCCGGTACATTCTACACTCGCTGCCATATACTCAAGAGTCTCGAGCACTGCACACGGAAACCGCTTGCTTGAGCCATCCGTCTCGACAACCTCTACTCACGTTAACAAGTTCTTTACACGCTGTGGCCTTCCGGCGAATTTCGTCTGGCAGTCTCTTTTACCTTCATCCGTTGTGTTGGCTGTCTGATAACTATCGTACTTTAACCAGCAACGATCCCGGTCACTTCTACAGTACTGACTGTATCCAGGTTTTATTGGTTTTTAGGTAACCCCAGCCTATGGTTTTAGTTTTTAGGCTAGGGATGCTTATTCCTCACAGCCGAGTGTGGCGTCGTATCTCGTGTGTCAGGATGGGAAAAATGCGACCAGGGTCGTTTCCATACTTTGGCAGAAGTAAATAAGGCTTGGAGGTGTCGTTCGGGCATGATATTTATGAGGATCTTTACGACGAGAGAAGTATTGAAAATTTATAGCTGTGGAACATGAGGTAGAGACGAAGAGTATTGGAAAGCAGATATAAGCTGGCCTGTGGCGTTGATCACTATTGCCCCTCGATACAAGTGTGTTACACAGCGTATATGTTCATCGACGTGCCAGCTCGAGTTACATTATACTCGGGAGAAACGTGATAGTTATGATAGCCGGAAGATGCGTCCTAAGGGATCTAGGATGACTGCGAAAAACTAGCCAGTCAAGCGAAAGGTGAAGTTGCGATGAGCTTTGCTCGCTATAACACGATCGCTAGTTCGAAACGTTTGTGGAAAATATCACACGTTAGCCTTACGTTCAGCAATTGGACACTGAAAGTATCGAAACCTGTGATCATGACTCTTCAACGAGACGTAAGAACAGCTTTCGTTTCACTGTAATGTCGTGACCTCCTCGGGCAATAACGGAAGTGCTTTTCTACCGTAACCGAATAAACCTTGGTGCATTGGTAAAGTGACCAAGCCGGCAACTTAAATGATCGACGGATGAAAATGGTTCCGAACATCAAAATTCCACAACGTTCGTGAGCAAAGAGAAGATCCGGATTGAAGATGTCATCCATTCCGTGCAGGTGATGAGTTTGACGTATGCATCGTTGGAATACGATGAAAATTAATATTCCCGAATTCCTTTCGATTTCTTTCACCAGATTTTAGTTTTCCAGATATTTGGATTGTCCAACTTACCCAACTGCTCAACACGCCCCATCCTGCCTTACACTTGATACCTAGGCACACTGAACTCTCCGATGTATTTCTTTTATCCTATTTCTCGGTTGAAAGAGAAACAGCTGAAGAATGAAATGAGAACGAGAAAGAAAGGGAGACACAAAAAAAAAAAAAACGGTGGATCTTGACGATAGTGTTATCCCGTTGACTAAAGAAGACAAAAGAGACCCGAGGGAGTATCTCTATCATCTCTCTTGCCGTTGCAACATGGGTTTGCCGATCGAAAGTGGAAGGAGAAGGGTCGCGCGATAAGCAAGAAGGATTCTCTTCGTAGGCCAAGGCATTTACCGGGGACGAGGGCGGCGGGGAGGAGGTGTAGGGCTTACCGAAAGGTGAACTCCAAATCGTTTGTCATTTCCCCGTGACGTTTGCGTATTACCCTTTCGTAATGGTCGTTCACCTTCGCACTTATCCGTATTCTCTTTATCGATCGCATTTACAACTCTACCGCCGAAGACAATTCTACCGTCAAAACATCTCGTCCCGCGACAAATCTCCCAAAGTCTTTCACCCAAAGTACAGCCTCTTCGTGCGAAAGACAATCCTACAGGATAACAGCGATCTCGGTGAAAAGAATTGTTTCACAGGTTAAGTCTACCGCATGTAAACACTTGAAGAATAGATCCAGCTGTTCGCGACAGCTTCATCCTGCGCAAGAACTTCCAAGCTGGCATTCCTCGAAGACATACCTCGAGCTGATACCAACAATGGCCTGGACATTGGCCTGGACTCATCCAACTGGTGGGATACTTCGCACGGGATAAAACAATTACAATCAATGCCGTGGATCCATTG
>OZ010722.1:1038914-1073914 GCA_963932345.1 Ophion ventricosus | reverse complement strand
GAAACACACGTGTTTCTTATGGGTATACCTAAAGGCACGGGCGCGCGAGCAAGAGCTCAGAAGCAAATTGAAAAGACATCCGCGTATAACGTGAGATATGATATTCTCATTTTGGTCGAGCACGCGTACAAACGATGGACACACAAAACGAGAAGCTGAATAAACGAAGGATGCTTTATGTACACGCGGAATATAAATTTTCTGGCTGGATGATCGACATGTATCAAGAATCACTTGTCCCGGCGAATCCTCGTGTTTTTTAGACTCTTCGATGCAGGCCTTTTTTTTTTAATCTTTGGAAATGGATTCTCTGTGAGCTGTCGAAGCTTCGTCCATTTGGTTTGCGATAAATACGGAGAGGGCTTGAGTTGACGACTTTGATGACTTTCTTTAGATTTTGTTTGCGATTGTTTTGGGTTTCCAAAAAAATTTGACTCGCCGGATACACGGAGAGAATTAAATGTTAAAAATTACCGTGCAGTTACGGTAACCAGATGACAAGCCTGAAACTTCGCTTATTATTACTGAGTAAAACACAGATTTTCACGAAAATAAAATAAAATTTTTTCTTCAGATAGAACATTTTATCAGATTTTCTAGTAAATTTTCATGTTTAACAAAATACGCAAAACTTAAATTAAAAAAAAATATATAATATCAGCGAAATTTTACTCTGTATTTTATTATTTTATGCCTTTGAAAAATGTCTATAAAAAAGTATCGTCTTTATAACAGTTATTTTCAAGATTTATTATAAAATTTAATGAGTGTTATAGGAAAATGTATTGTGCTCTCGGTACAAAATTATCGTGCGCGCTACCCTTCTTGTATAGTAAAATTTTACCTACGTGTTTGAAATTTTCTGTAACGTGAGTAAAAAAAAAAAAAAAACTTGTCGCATACGAATGCTTTTCTCACTTGTCACCACATTGAAATATATCACGGTAATTATTACCGTGAAATTCACGACAAAAATTACTTTTTAATTCTCTCCGTGTACTTTAGGATGACGTTGATGTTTGTCCTCCAAGTCCGGATGTTGTACGCACACCGGTTGGAAACACTCAACGCGTAGCTCACATTGATATTTCGGCTGCTGCAATCCTATCGCACTCTATTTACAACCTGTATTTTCCTCTCTCTCTTTCCCTCCCCCTCTCTCTCTCTCCCTCCCCCCCTCTCTCTCTCTCTCTCTCTCTCCCTCCCTCTCTGGTTCAATCCATACAACCGCGGTGCGCACTTCAAGCAAAATAATTATCGAGAAACGTCGTTATCCCCTCGTTTAACGATCAGCCTGCCTGTGCGCGTTGTTCCTTTGTGCCTAAATGCTCGCAAGCCTCCCTCCCCCCCTCACCCGGAGTGCTGTCGAAGTCCTGATGGCCGAATCGCTCCCATAAGCGCGCACTGACAAATTTGTTTACAGTGCAGGATCGACATTGACGTGGGATATAAAAGGCTGCACGGCCTGTATCTGCTGATGTTTCGCAACGGGTTTTCTATGTTTTTGTTTTTGTTTTTGTTTTTTTCGCATCCTATCTCTCGCTCGCTGATTACTAACGACGTAACGATCGATCGGGTCGCCGATCGACCGAGCACTCGATTCAATTTACGTGCACCAAGTGCTCGTTGTATAATTTTTTTATTTTTATTTTTTTTTTCTCCATTTATTTACTGCTTTGAATGGAAAAGAACTCGTTGCAACAATGGCAAACAGCAGCATCGAGAAAGAGAGAAGGCATCGATTGATTGGAAATAAACGGGGGAAAAAAAACAAAATTGTATCAGAAGATTCTACCGTGTACGAGGATGTTTTTCTTTTTTTTTTTCTTTTTTTTTTGTAACGAGTTCTTCGCTCAACGAGATATTCGTTTGCTGCAACGGGAGAAAAAAAAAAAAAACATGAACGACGGCTCGTAAAATGGGGTTACTTATTTGGATTTTATGCGAAGCACGACAGCGTCAATATTCGGTACACGATTCACGGTGGATAAGTGAAACGGGAAAATTGAATTGAGGATTGTGCACGATTCGGGCTCGCTCGAATTGGCGCGAAACAATGGGAAATGCAAAAAAAAAAGATGTATGAAAGATGTATGGCTGTTTCGTGAAGGAAAATATGATGGTCCATTGCCGCGAGATTTCATTCACAGCCATAATTCAAATGGAAATCATTCCATGGAATTAAAAAAAAAAAAAAAAAAAAAAAAAAAACATGTCACGAACAAAAAGTGGCATTCTCGTGATATTATTGGGGCATTCCTATCGACGAATATTATCGTCGAGACTATATTCCAACGGGAAGCCTCGAATAATCCTCCACGAACGAGATCGTAACTTCCGGTTCATACGTGCCGCATAAAGTTCACGAATAGTTGTTTTGTCACTGTGTACGCGCGGCCTTATCACACGCTCACGGCAATCATTGTGCACCGTTGTTACTCGATTTTCCAACTAAATCGTTCTAATCCAACGTAACGTAGGAACCAATCGAAAGTGCGATATCCACGCATACGCGCGGATGATAGTTACAATGCCCACACACGGATCTACGGCGGAACGATGAATCCTTTACTTCATTGTAGTTGCCGGCAAACTGCGTACGAGCGTTTCGAACATTCACGAAATTTGCCTACGTTCGACAACTGTACATGCTCCTGGCGCTGCGGCAATATTATAATATATTTGTGCAACTAAGCGTGGAATATCATGAAAACGTGTTTTGTAATAAATGCATAGCGTGAAAAATAAAGCATTTTTTTTAGTCCTCGTGCAGAAGGGAATATATATTTTATTTCACTCGGTACGATAATGAAACTTTTTACGCACGCTCGCGTAAAACTCCCATTTTCACACCGCGTAAAATATTTTTTTTTTATACACGGAAAGAATTAAAAAGTAATTTTTGTCGTGAATTTGACGGTAAAAATTACCGTGATATATTTCAATGTGGTAACAAGTGAGAAAAGCATAATAATTCGTATGCGACAAGTTTTTTTTTTTTTAACTCACGTTACAGAAAATTTCAAATACGTAGGTAAAATTTTACTATACAAGAAGGGTAGCGCGCACGATAATTTTGTACCGAGAGCACAATACATTTTCCTATAACACTCATTAAATTTTATAATAAATCTTGAAAATAACTGTTACAAAGACGATACTTTTTTATAGACATTTTTCAAAGGCATAAAATAATAAAATGCACAGTAAAATTTCGCTGATATTATATATTTTTTAAATTTAAGTTTTGCGTATTTTGTTACACATGAAAATTTACTAGAAAATCTGGTAAAATGTTCTATCTGAAGAAGAAATTTTATTTTATTTTCGTGAAAATCTGTGTTTTACTCAGTAATAATAAGTTAAGTTTCAGGGTTGTCATCTGGTTACCGTTACTGCACGGTAATTTTTAACATTTAATTCTCTCCGTGTAATACTCGACGAAAAAACTTTTTCTAACGAGTGTGAAAAAGTGTTGACACGCGTTAGAAAAAGTTTTTTCGTCCTCGTCCAATAATGTACTATTATTTAATTCAGTCACAGTCTCCTTACACCGCACCATCTGTATCTTTCTGTCCATTTTCTCACCCTCTTTTTAACTCGTATCCATTTTTCGAACACTCGCCTTCGGCTCGTGCTGCAAACTCGCGCTCGTTAAAAAAAGTTTTTTCGTCCTCGTCCAATAATGTACTATTATTGAGTTCAGACACAGTCTCCTTATATAGCACCATCTGTATCTTTCTGTCCATTTTCACTCCCTCTTTTTAACTCGTATCCATTTTTTTCAAACTTTCGACAATTTTTCTTTTTAAAAATTTTTTTCCTTCGCTCTCTCGCACTTACATGTATGCGGTAATTTTTTCTTCTTCTTTTTTACAAACCCTGCACTTGTCGTCACTACACTGACAGAAAAATTCTTTTGATATTAACTGGATGCGTCTATTGAATTTTTCTGATTTGAATTAACTAGATTTTTCGTGAAATCAAATTTCTTCTATTGCATTCCATTATTAAAATTATTTATTTTATATTTATTTATTCAAATCAAGAACTACTTAATATCGTTTGATAATTAAATATTTTATTTATTTCTAATAAATCTGTGATTTGGTTTTATCTAATACTATAAGACGAAAGAGACTTTTATTTTTATTAGAAGACTGTTGTAACATTCTGCAGTTGATGAAAATCCTTACCTTTACCTTTTTTTTCCCCAGATAACAGCCTTGTTAGTTAAAAAAAAAAAGAAAAATGCTTTAACTTTTTTTCACGAGGACGGGGAAAAAACCACTTTAATTTAAATAAATCCTATTTAATTTAAATAAATCCTATGTAAATTAATTTTTTTTTGCCAGTGCAATAACCGATTTTAGAAACGGATAAAAACGACACGAGCCGCAAAAATCGTACAATCGAGTAATTGGAAAATCTACGGTAGAAAAAAAAAAGGCCTACCGGTGCATAATCGTTAAATGATAAGGAAAAAAAAAAAAACAAGTGTCGCCAGAGGCGAGTACTGGTCAACTTCCAATAATTGCAACCCCACCAGATAAAAAGTAATACCACATGTACGGCAACACGATGCAGCCTCTTGTCGAGTTTGTATTTATCAAGCTGGCAAAAAAAAAGCCTCTTATCATAAATGCGAATTAAACCAATGACTTTCTACACGATAAAAAAAAAAAAAGAATGGCGCATATTTCCAGTTCGGAGATATTCTTTTGGATGATAATCGAAATGGAGAAGTTAAACAAAAAAAATGGAAATCGTTGCATTCGAACGATGCAAAACTTCAACGCCAGGCGTAACCCCAACGTTTGTAGGATGATTGCATCGAGCGTATGAGCGAGTGTGCGTGGGAGTGTTCACCTCTGTATTGGCAACACTCCGCGTGGATGCGAAACATCAATCATGATTCGAACAGCAGGTGTGTCGGCTTCTTTCGTGTTAGTAATCGTTTCGCAGATTTATCAATTGCCCTGTCGCGGCTACCATACATCAACTCTCCGCCGCCGCGATAATGTTGCGTATATCAACGAATACAATACAAACATGCGCTTTTTTTTTTTTTATCCCACACCTTTTTTTCTATGACAGCACAATGGGGCTGAAGTTTTATGACTTTTGATATCCTACACGTACGTTTTTTTTTTTTTTCCCTTTACATCGCCACTGATTGCAAAACTACCGTGTTTTACCCTCGAAACCTTGAAACGTTTTTTTTTTTTTTGCTCAAATATTTGGATCAGGATCTCTTCAGGATATGCCATAACTTCATTTAAACCCGAACCGACCCGTGTATTCGTTTGGGGCCGAAACACGATTCGAGGGAGATTGTTGAACGCGGAAGCCCGGTTTTTTTCTTCTTCGTCCTGCCAATTTGCATACAGAGAAGCTTATTGTCTAGGGAGGTTGGAGCACTCTACCTTGCTACATCCTCACGGTCAATGCAAATCCGCATCACGGTCCATTATCTTTCGGAAATCGTGTACCCAAGACTCGGCAATCACGAGTTTTATTTTTATTTTTTATGGCAAACTCGATTCTGTCGTAGACTTTATGGGTACACAGCCAGAAAGATGATCTATCTGGGATAATTGTGTTGAAGTTTGCATCGTTGGAGAGCAACGAAAATAACATTTGATTTTGGTTTTTTTTAAATTTATTTATTTTTATTACTAACTAAACTCTTGACTGTCAAGACTTAATTCTTTTACTATTTATTATTTTTACTATTTATTATTTTTATTACTATATTACTACGCAAGACTTGTTTTTTTTTTATTTATTTATTTTTATTACTATCTAAACTCTTGACTCTCAAGACTTTATTTTTTTATCTTTTTATTTTTACTATTTATTATTTTTATTACTATATTACTGCGCAAGACTTGTTTTTTTTTATTTATTTATTTTTATTACTATCTAAACTCTTGACTCTCAAGACTTTATTTTTTTATTTTTTTATTTTTACTATTTATTATTTTTATTACTATATTACTACGCAAGACTTGTTTTTTTTAAATTTATTTATTTTTATTACTATCTAAACTCTTGACTCTCAAGACTTAATTTTTTTATCTTTTTATTTTTACTATTTATTATTTTTATTACTATATTACTACGCAAGACTTGTTTTTTTTATTTTTTTATTTTTATTACTATCTAACCTCTTGACTCTCAAGACTTTATTTTTAATTTTTTAATTTTTTAATTTTTACTATTTATTATTTTTATTAGTATATTACTACGCAAGACTTGTTTTTTATTTTTTTTATTTTTATTACTATCTAATCTCTTGACTCTCAAGACTTTATTTTTTTATCTTTTTATTTTTACTATTTATTATTTTTATTACTATATTACTACGCAAGACTTGTTTTTTTTATTTTTTTATTTTTATTACTATCTTAAATCTTCTTTTGCAGTTTTGTCTTATGGATGCCTGACAAGGATCTTCAGAAATATTTCAATGATATATTTGTAGCCCGAATGAACTGAAAAGTTATGGACGTTTTTGCTAAAAGATTGAAAGCAATTGAAAACCATTGAAACGAAGCCACGAGCACATTAACACCGGCTGAAAATTAAATTTTCCATCGTACGAAGGTAAATATAATTAAAACGAGTTTAAAAAAGTCTTCATTAGACTCGGCGTATTTGCGGGCTGCTCAAGTTGCCAAGTTAATGAGAACGGCACAACTCGCGAAGCGACAGTAAGAAAAGGCCAAGGAGGCGAAAAACAAGGGCGTCCCGCTGTGCTCCCCTCGTGAAACCAAAGACGAAAGTTAAATGTTGCTACCGTTGGGCAAGTTGGACGAACGCGCTGAGCGATCAACGCCAAAAGGCGTTTCTCCCACCAACTTTCCTACACAATTGTGAATTTTTATTTTTCACCTTTCTTCGTATTAGAAATTTGAGTTGAATTCGACCCTGTGATCGTAACTCCTTAGAAAGAATTAATTTTCGTTGCGTATCAACGATGCAAACTCATGGTGACCTGTCTGGTGTTGATTTCCGTATTAATAATAAAAAAAAAAAAGAAGAATAAATTAATAGGAGTATCACAGTACCTCTTTGACTTTGTCGCGACGTTTCCTGATGACGGGATCCTTGTCCTCTCCTCCAACGGTCAACGGCAACACTTCCGCAAGCGCCGGTGGCACGGTTTCAAGGGCTAGATCGTGACCTCGCCGATCGTCGACACTCGGAGCTGGGGCACTGCTCGTACTTATCACTCGCGGCTCAATTTCAACTACTTCCGGTTTTTCAAGTGTTTTTTGCAACTGATACTCCGCGTTTATCTTGGCCTACAATAATTTTCCTTGGTCGTTTCGTCCACTCTCTCTCTCTCTCTCTCTCTCTCTCTCTCTCTCTCTCTCTCTCTCTCTCTCTCTCTCTCTCTATCTCTCTATCTCTCTCGCGACCTTTCTTCCCAATATTCGCTAGCACTGTTAAGGAGGCTCCGTCACGATGGGGAAAAAAAAAGATCACTCGACGGTAAGATCATATTCGAAATTGTAAAAAAAAGTGACTTGGGTTTAAGATTGGGGCCAACGAACCCATCAATCTTTCCAATACTCCGGTCAATCAAACAGACTCACTGTTCCGTATTGACGTTTCGTTTGTCAGCTGTAAACGAACATCCAAATGATCTTTTTTTTTCACTTCACAATCGTATCGCAATACGATCAAGTACAAACGGACCAAGATATGTGTGTCCGGAAATCGTGTTTTTTTTTTTCCATTCTTATCCTCTTATCGTTAAACAAAGAGTAGAAATATGCCGATCTGCGTTTTCCAAAGATAGTGAAAAATTAGAGCAACCGCGACGCTCTGGAAACCCAAACGAGATCACACAAAGGGCTCTAAGAACAAAAATTTTCAGATACTTTTTTTTCTAATATGTTCGTTCAACGTGTTAGCTTCTGGTGAAAAAAAAAAGACCAAATTTCAGCAATACGCTATCTCTGATGTCTCGACAAACCCAAACAAACCCAAAGGAAGCGCTCCAGGGAGGAATTTTCTGAATCAATTTTTTTTTTTTTTTCCTCGTGTTTGTTCCATGACGTTGAAGTTTGCGTCGTTGGAATGCAACGGAAATGAATTCTTTTTCATAAAACCAATTTTTTTTTTCGCTCCATTTAGGCTGTTGAAGTCGCTCAAACGTTTTTACTTATTCTTAGAAAGTTAAGATCTAAATTTGCGAAAAAGACAAGGCTTTGGATAGTGATAAAAATAAAGAAATGGAAAAAAAAAAAAAACGTTGCGTAACAACGATGCAAACTTCAACGTCACGTTGGTCCACGTGTTAGCCTCGTGTAAAAAAATACCCAATATCATCAATACGTTATCTCTGATGTCGACAAACCCAAACAAACCCGAGAGAAGTTCCTCCGGAAAGGAATTCCCGGAATATATTTTTTTCCTCAATATGTTTGTTCAACGTGTTAACTTCTGATGAAAAAAAAAAAAGGCCAAATTTCACCAATAAGTTATCTCTGACTTGTCGACAAACCCAAGCAAACCCAAACAAACCCAAACAAACTTCAACGTCACTTTGGTCCACGTGTTAGCGTCGTGTAAAAAAAATACCCAATATCACGAATACGTTATCTCTGATGTCGACAAACCCAAACAAACCCGAGAGAAGTTCCTCTGGAAAGGAATTCCCGGAATATATATTTTTTTCCTCAATATGTTTGTTCAACGTGTTAGCTTCTGGTAAAAAAAAAAAAAGACCAAATTTCACCAACAAGTTATCCCTGACGTATCGACAAACCCAAACAAACCCAAAGGAAGCTCTCGAGGGAGAAATTTTCGAAATCTATTTTTTCCTCAATATGTTCCACGTGTAAGCTTATTAAAAAAAAGAGACCTAATGCCACGAACACGTTATCTCATCGTATACGTAGCAGTAGAGTAGGTGTCCGCGGGGGTGGCATCGCTACAGCAAACGGCAAGTAGACGCGTCACACACACACACACACACGCACGCGCTACGGTTGCGTGTAAGCGAACGGCGCATGAACAGCTGACTCAACGTCTCCATCAGAGGAAAAGTTCGATTGTGGATAAGAATTGGCTGATTAACATCTCCAATGTTTACATACGAATAGAGCGACACTTGTGTAAGTTGAAGAAGAAAAAAAACGTGGCAAGTATTTCAGCTATATAACGTCAGGTGTTCCAACGATAAGAGGATGCGAAAGGAAAATAGAACGCATGGCCAAGAAAGAGAGAGAGAGAGAACGAGAGAGAGAGAGAACGAGAGAGAGAGGGAGAGAGAGAGAGCACTCTTCGAGATTCCTTCTCGAAACGCTGGCGTTGTTTTTTTCTCCTAAATCTTAGGAAAAAAAAGAGACGCGCTACAGACCTGAAGTTTTTGCTTGTCGGCAATGAGGTGTACGTCCTCGTTGACATAATCGCCTCGTGAACCGAGCGCCGGGACGATAATGTGTCCGGCGCCAGGCTTGTGAGGATTCATCGGGCCCATAATACCGTGTGGCGGTGCGGGTATCAATAATTCTGGTCCTGCCTTCTGTATACGCTGATAGACACTGTAAACACTGCTGACCGCAGCGCCACCGGCATTGCCGCTACGAAAATCCGGCAAGAAGAAGAACGCACCGAAGCACACGACACCAAACGTCAAAAACACAAGGAGTATGAGATACTTTTCTCGGGGACGAAATGCACGTCGCGAGAACAACGGCACCGGTACACCATTCACGAAACGCTGATACGACGGCAGCAAACTTGTGTTCGTCATGATTTATATTTCACTGATGAAAGATTTTTTTTTTTTTCCTTTCGTGGCCTTAAATTTTGGATTTTCAACGAAGACGAGGCGAGCGAGAGAGAGAGAGAGGAATAAAAAAAAAGCCCTGACGGTTATAACGAGCCGTGCTTGACACACGGAGGCCCCCCCCGTTTGTTGTTTGGCGTTTTCTCAGCCGTCTCACACGCCATTACGATGGCAAGCAGCGCCATCTGGCTGACGATTGTACGAGCACTCTTCACGAGTACTCGCAACGTGCGCGCTATCTAGCGGCAAGAGAACGAACCCTTTTCCAACTGTTGGTATGGTCCACCGCACTGGTGGATTACACCAGGGAGGCTTGAGTGTAGGAGAAGTTCGAACTCTTGTGGAGAGATTTGATGAAAGTTACTACAAAAACGTGGGCAAACAGTGATGGCGCCACTATCGCTAAGACCTGGAGAAGTGAACTGCGCGTGATAGAGATGGAACGAATAAATCATGAGAAGTGAGCTGTGTATGAGGCAGAATGATACTTGAGAAGGTGGGCTGCCTGCGAGAGAGATGTAAAATCATATGTACCAGAGAGATCTCCGTAAATGCGTAGCGATAGAAAAATATTTTCAATATAGCAATGCACAATGAAGAATGTGCATTAATTGCACGATTAACGGTGAAAAATGTCGAAAATAGTAATAACGCAATACGTAGTGATAGAAAAATATTTTTATTATAACAATGTTTAATCGTACAACCAACGGTAGAAAATGTCTCAACCAATACTGGTGCTTTCTTTTTTTTTAATCAATTTTTACTTTCTTAGGTAAAATACGACGGTAAATTAATCCCTGCTGTCAAAGAACAATGCTTTGCGATCTGTTTGTATTAAAAATTCGCGAACAGCGAAACGGTGACGCGATAAAATCTTACAATAACGATATTTGAATAAAAATGAAAAGAAAATCACACAAAAGAAATTGCAATTACGCATTGCGGTGAGAAATTTAAAAAATTGTCCTGTATTGTTTTCTTGTACAGCGAACGGTGGAAAAACGTCTTAAACAATAATGCTTCGGCGTCGGTGGATCAATCTGAGTGAAAACGATTTTTTTCATTCGATTGAAAACAACACCAGGTCGGCTTCGTGAAAGCTGGAGCAGCAGTTTGCGAAAAAAAAAAACATTTTCGGAGAAACGAAATTCTTTGGCAACGCGAATATTTGGAATGGAAAAGTAATCGAAGTGGTAAACAAACCCAAACAAACTCACGATAAATTTTCACTCCATAATTACTGAGCATGTAAATAATTGACAATAATAATTAGCGAAATAAAAATCCTCGTTTTTCTGCACTCAGTATTTCGCGTAATTAATCGCAGTACCCTCCACCCGCATTTGGAGCTCACGTAATTAATGGACGTCCCCTTCCGCGCCAGACGAACGAAGAGATCGTTTTTCGTCTTTCGAGAGAGAGAGAGAGAGAGAGAGCGAAAGGTATACCTTTTCTTATTTTCCGAAATATCAGGGATCTCGAAGAACAGTGCAAATCGGGCTAAATCATATTTTCCACGCACTCGTGGCCTGCTCGATCGGTACATGGCTTGATTAGGCTTTACTGCACCGTTGAAGACTTGATTTAAATCTATATTTGAAGAAAAAAATCATTAATTTCTTGCGAAGATGTCATTGAGGATGTATATTCTTTCATTATTAATTGTGCATTATTGATACGCTCGAATAATGGCACAATTTACACTTTGGAATTCGTCGAAGTTCGAGAGAGCCAATTTGGCAAATGACTCGAAGAGTCGATCGACCTGATCCATCCGTTCTACGGCCTTCGTGAGCTTTCTTCACAGTTCTGTACACTCTGAGTACAGACCGAGCGTAGGCATCGCACTTTCATCAGAGTTGTAAAGCATCTCTCGACTTTGGCTAGTGACCGATCCAAATCTTCCTTGCCTTCGTTCATGAGTTTTGGACAATGTCACCAAGTACTGATTGGAGTAGGACCCAAAGAACTGAAGTATCTCCGGTGATGTTCGGTCGGCACTTCGTCAATGGCTGCTCCATTCTACACTGTTGTTCACAAACTCGGATGTAGATTTTGAACGATTCACACGCCTTGGTCTGTAGACCGAAACTATTTGGTATTTCCTGTCGAACGATCGTGCGGTGGAAATTTCCGTCATCCGTGTATTGTACATCTCTCAACTCTTTTGGTCTTCTCCGACATTATTCAACTTTTGTTCTCGTCGTACCGCTCAACTTTGGCAATATTTCGGTAAATATAATCGTACCGGCGAACACAAGGCTCGTGCCGAACCAATGATAAATCGTGAACGGATTGCTGAAATATAATATCGAGAATATGAGTGATACGAATTTTCGCAACGTCACGACCAATGTTACGGTGAGCGAGGAGCACTCGGTCGTCAGCACGAACACGGAGCTTATGCACAGATATCTGATGAATCGTTGAGGAAAATGTCGCGCCTTCTCTTTTGAGCGTGCAAAACAATGAATTGAAGGAAAAAAAAAAAAACAGCTTTGCCAATGTCGACATTATTGCAAAAACTTTTTACACGCTTAATACAATTCAAGTTAGCAATCGAATGGAAAAAAAAAAAGTAAATATATTCTTTTCCTCAATATGCTCGGTCACTACGGACGAAGATTGATAAAGAATGGTAAACGTTGCGTCAACGCAGTGACTAATCGTGTCTTGTTATGTATTCGCGATTTACGTAATCCAAGAATACCCGCGCTGACCTTGAAACGAGAATTCAGTGCACGCGTGTGTCTGCTGCAGAGTGACTGCTGCGAAAAAAAAGGGCAGAATTAAGCCCACTGTTTTTAGCCCCACGCCCCCGTCCTTCTGAATTGGAATGTCCCTCTTGAAAAAGCGGACTTATCAATTTAAAGCTGCATAACGGCGATAAAATTGTCAATTGAGAGATAGCAATACAGGCGTTTCTTTGTATTTTGAATTTCTCGGCTCGGCAGATTGAACTCTTTGCTTTGGCAATCGTTAAAAATTCGATTCGATTCCATTCGATTTAGCGTCATCCAATTACCCTTATATCAATTTTGCGTATTCGCACCTAAAAAGTTCTTTCGAAATTTTTCCTGGCCAATTGCCATTAGTACACGCATGTTCGGTACGTTTGAATAAAAAAAAAACACTCCAAAAAGCCAAAATTTTCAGCGTGATCGCGACGCGATCATAAAAAGCACGAATATTCCGTTCTTCGGCAATCGTAAAAAAAAAAGGATACTGCGTAAGTACGTTTCCGATAAGATAAGCGACAATTTTTGGCGTAGCGATTCCAAGGACAGGAAGGTCGATAGGTGCCGAGTTGACGGCGACGACCGCGTGATGCCATATTTGTGGTGCCAACGTGAGGAAAAATGGCATTGGCAATAAATGCTGAAAGAAAATACGAAAAAACAAACGGCGATCTTTTGTAGAATTGTAACAGAGGTGCGACTCTTATTCGCGAAATATATCGCGTATACGGTGATTCGAGGAGTCTCCGAGCAACTCACCGTATAATAAAGCGCCTCTTCGGGATATTTGCCGTAACGTTTGTAAAGTACTTCCTGATAAAGGCCCATTCTGGCGGAAATGAACAGCGCGACTGTCAGCAGCGTTATACCGAGGCTCCACCAGAACAAATTTTCCCACTGCGTCGTAGGAATAGAATTTTCCGTAACGCGCTGCGTCGACTTGACTTCCTGGCCGCTGATTACGGTACAAATGATAATTCCCATAGTTATCATGAAGACTGATAAATACTTGCTGAATACGTATGTCTTCCTCAGTATTATGATGCCCATTATCATATTGGCTATCAGAGATCCCTGTTGGAAAGAAATATAATCGACTTCGCTCTATTCTTTCTTCGAACGATCGGGGTGAAAATTTTCCTACCGCTCTGAATATCATGTGAAGAGGCATCGGTATGTTAAAGTCGAAGGCGTAATTATTGCAAACGCTCGTCACGAAGAACATGAACACAAGAATGGTATAGTCCTTGATGCCTATTCTTGGACGTACTGTGCCCCATTTAGAGGTAAACACAAAGCCGTGCAGCGAGATAAATGCGAATTGACAGAACGTTATGAGATTGCCGCTGCCGGGATCTTCCCTGTAAGAAATTGTCACGAGTGCTCGTTTCTTCCATAAATTCTTCTTCGTCCCTCAACTCGTCGTCGTCGAAGCGTACTCACTTTACGAGCAACTCCAGGAAAATGACGTTGCTGCAACATCCGAAGAACACGAGACATATCGCCAACGGTGCCTTCATCGTCGATAGCTACAAATAGTTGAGAAAGAAAAAAACAAGAATTAAGAATAAAGCAGAACTGTTACATAATTGGAATTTTTTTTACAAAAGTCAAACTTACGAGTTATTGGCTCATGGGACGAATAAGGCGCTTATGTTTTTCTTCTTTTTCACGCGAGAATTCATGCACCCAAGGGTGCACGTTAGTCCTAACAAGATTTACAAGAGTCCCGTGTTCCGCGCGTAATACGCGAATACTTTTTTTTTCCTCTCGCGAACGATCGCGCGTTGTCAACTGGAGGAGCAACACGAGTGACGCGTGCCTGCAAACGCTGCGCTCCGCTTGCAGCTACGGACCACGTGTATGTGTTTCTCTTGATCGACCTTGCAGGGAACTTCCACGGGCTTCCCAACTTGCCCAACAGACTGTGAATCGAAACGCCGCTGGGCGGCGAGTTCGCGAACCGCGAAGCACTCGAACGCGTCG
The DNA here is from genome assembly GCA_963932345.1 of Ophion ventricosus. Taxonomy (NCBI): domain Eukaryota; kingdom Metazoa; phylum Arthropoda; class Insecta; order Hymenoptera; family Ichneumonidae; genus Ophion; species Ophion ventricosus. The sequence continues at coordinate 1,059,379 of OZ010722.1, read as the reverse complement.
GTAAGGTAGCGCTCGCTTAGACTCAACGCGAGTCAATGTCGGGGACGGTATTGTGTGACGGTTGCCGTTTAATTAGCCGACTAGATTTGGCCGATCATTTAACTCGCCGATCAGATCTCGCCGACCAGTGAACTCGCCGACCGGTGAACCCAAACAAACCCAAACAAACCCAAACAAACCCAAACAAACCCAAACAAACCCAAACAAACCCAAACAAACCCAAACAAACCAAACAAACCCAAACAACCCCAAACAAACCCAAACAAACCCAAACAAGCCTAAACCAACAAACCCAAACAAACCCAAACAAATACCTAAGCTTCTCATAGGGATTTAGGTATTCGTGATTTTTTTTAAAATATTTAAACTCAAAATTTTGCGAAAATTGCACAATTTCAGTTTTACAAAAAAATAGTCGGCGAGATCTTTGGTCGGCCAGATCAATGGTCGGCCAGATCTCTGGTCGGCGAATTCTTAGTCGGCGAGATCCGGTCGGCCAGATCCTGGTCGGCGAGATCAAGTCGGCGAGTTAAATCATTGCGTTATGTGACTAAAACGATCGATCATAAATTGTTTTTTTTCGTAGTATATGTGTGTATAACAATTGAAAATCGTTTGCGCGTATAATAAAAAAAAAAATGTGTCTAAATAAGTGTTGGATTGAAAAAAAAAACAATCGCGCGTGTATCGTAAGGTTTTTTTTATTAAAAAACAGAAAGAGAGAGAGAGAGAGAGAGAGAGAGAAAGAGAGAAAGAGAGGGATAAATATTTTCGTTGTTCCATCGGTATAAATTACTTAACGAATAACTTATCGACTACATACTCAACAGGCTTGTGAAGACTTACGTGTCTCGCGGTATCAATTATTGTCATATTACGCGAGCTAAAGACGAATTTATCACATTATTTCGTTCGTACTTTTGGCCGGATGTGCAGACACGCTGCCGGTTGCCACAAGAGATACAAAGGGGTGGCATTCGCCGAGTTTTCTTTTTTTTTTTAAATCTATTCTTACAAATAGCTTGGAAAATAGATAATTTTATATCTAAACGATAAAAAAAAAGGGGGAGGATTGGGGATCTAGGGGTGGTAAAAAAATTACGTTTATCGAACTGAGGATCAAGTGTTCGTGCGATAATTTGAATCCCGTTCGATCGTCGTAAAAGTATAACGTGGCGCTACTAGCGTTGAAAAATATCACTAATCCTGTCAATGTCTCTTGCGACGTGCCGCACACCAAGGGACTTCCGGTCGTTCCATCGAATTTAATTCAAGGGAAAGATCATCCCGTCGGTCCCGCCGACGGGATTATCGACGTGGCGTGATCTTGAGGCGTATCCCGTTGGCGCTTATTAGAACGATCGATGATATCAGTCGGAGCTTGTCAGCCGAATCGATCGAACTTATCTCGTATGACTTTAATATCGAGAGTATCGTTATTTTGGTCTCCATCGTAGCGAATTTGAAACCTATGCAGTTTCGCGAACCAGCGCTGAACGGTATGTAAGAGAATGCCGGTAATTTCGGGCCGTCCGGGAAAAATCTCTCGGGCCTGTAGACTTCGGGCTGTGAGAAGTGGCGCGGATCACGATGGAGTAGAAACGCGTTTATCAGAATTGTCGAACCAGCTGGCACGTCGTGATTCACTGAAACAATGTCGATTAATATTTATCATTAATCGAAACGGAAATTGAAGGAAATGTCGTGAATCGTTCGAGGGCTTGTGTGCCTCGAGTATTTTCAAACAAACAAAAAAAATTAAGTTGCTATTTTTCATACTTTTAGGCGTTTTTAATCAATAAAATCCTTTCGAAATCTCTATTGGAAAAATCAAAAAAAGTTTGTTTGGGTTTGTTTGGATTGTTTTGTTTCACAAAATTTGATACAAAAAAGGTTTCAAATTTTGTGATGCAGTTTTTTTTTTTTTTACATTTTCGAAAATAGATTCTCCGTAGTTTGGCTACTTTTTAATTTTTTGTCGAGCAACGTGTTGACAAGAAATTTTGGTAACTTGGTTTTTTTTTTTATTTTCGAAATTCCCGAAATTGGCTCGACAGACTTCAATAGCGTGAAAAAAAGATTTTTCGATTTTTCAGATCGTTGAAAGTGAATAATTATAATTTATTGTTAAATTAATTATTTATGTTAATGCACGAAAAATAATTTATTGTTCAAATGAATAAAATATGTTCAAAAATAATTAATAATTTATTATTCAAATTAATTAAATATGCCGATACATAATTAATCATTAAATGTTCAAATTAATAAAATAAATTGATACATTTTATTATTAAAATGAACAAAATATGTCAGAAATGAAAATAGCGTCCAACGAGCTGTACTCACTCAGATTAATCGGCTTGTAAATCTGTCTCCCGATCAAAGGCACCACCGGATACATGCGCCACGCTTCTTTGATGCAAGCGTCGAGCCATACGAGTTTGTTCAGCGATTCGATCGTAATATCGTCAGTGCCGATCGTCTCGTTGTATTCTTCGAGAATTTTTTTCTGATACTCGGGATGAGCGCCAAGGGCGTAGAGAATCCAGGATACGCTCATAGCCACGGTATCGTGACCGGCAAACATGAACGTGTTCACTTCATCCTTGATGTCCCGGTCCGAGAGTATCGTGCCGTTTTGCGAACACTCGAGTAGCATGTCGAGAAGGGCCAAACGTTTTCTCGGCGACTCGTTGAAATTACCGTCGTGTTTCAATTTCCATTCGGCCTTGCGATCGGCGATTACCTTGGGAGCAAATGCAATTACGTGTAACGCGATTTTATCGATTTATCGATTCGTCGCTGTCGCAAAATCGGCAAAAATCGGTAAAAAAAAATCGGTCAAAAAAATCGGTAAAAAATGCAATTACGTGTAACGCGATGTTATCGATTTATCGATTCGTCGCTGCCGCAAAATCGGCAAAAATCGGCCGAGATCGGTAAAAAAAAAAAATCGGTAAAAAAAATCGGCAAAAAATGCAATTACGTGTAACGCGATGTTATCGATTTATCGATTCGTCGCTGCCGCAAAATCGGCAAAAATCGGCTGAGATTGGTAAAAAAAAAATCGATAAAAAATCGGTAAAAAATCGACAAAAAGTCTGTACCTGATCAACGAAGCTGTGAATGACATCGAGAGCTTGCTCGTGCACTTTTCCAAAAGACGTACGATTGAACACGAAATCCAGGGACATCCAGACGTTCGTGAATCTCATTTGGATGATCGAAGTCATACTGCAAGAACGTCGTATCGATTTAGCGATAATTCGATTGCGAAATTGTGAAAATAATTTCTGATAAGCCGATTTTTACGATCTTACGATTTTACGATAAACTGGATATATTCGTTAAGGGGTCACGTGGGTTTGAAAATCGATACATCATATTGAGAAAAAAAATCGAGAGTAACCCCTCAAATAAAATTACTATTCGATATCGAAGAGAGAACTGACAAAACAAAAAAATTCATTAAAATATCATTGGAAGTTGTCCCGAAAAGAAGCTCCTGAAAAAAAAAAAAACAGCTTGAAAATTGGCCTAACCGCCTTAACGCGATTACTACGTCCACTTACTTTTCAACGGCTGCGACGTATTCGTTGTTCAAATTTGTTTGCGCATTTATGTGATAGCCCATGCTGGTTGCTGCAATGACAAAAAAAAAAAAAAAAACAATGTTATACTTCTGATAAATCGATACGAACGTTGTTTGGTTTCTTTCTCGTCGCCAACATCATTATTTATACTTATCACACTAAAACGCAACAAAATATCTCGCTTTCCGGTCGACGAAGAAAAAAGAAAAAAAAAAAAAAAAAAAAAATTTTATCGCGAATTAAAAAAATCATAACGAGTTCCGAGAGCCCATGCGAATTATTTTACACAATCGACAAAGTTGCAAAGAGTACGAAAACATTTGCATCGCGGCGCCAGGACGGCGAGTGCGATTTGCTGGGGAAAAATGGGAGAAAAAAAAAAAAAAGCTCGAGATCGACTTCCGCGTTTATAAATAACGCGGACATCGAGCGCGCGCGCGTGCAAGAATCACTTAGGTGTGTCCGCGATACGTGTTTCGATGGTTTTTTTTTTTTTTTTTTTTTAATCCGTCTCCGTACTGCAAAGTTTTCCATATCGACTAGAGCTCGTAAGACGAGAACGACTTACCACTGTATCGACCATTTTTCCAATTGTCTTGTCTTACGAATTTTCTCTACAGGCAACAATCTGCTAGAGCTCGTGCCATTTTTTACGAAGCATCAAATCGCTTCTTCTCAAAGTTCATCAAATTTTTGGAGATTTTTATTCTCAACGAAAGAAAATCATTTCCCGACAAAAACCGGATGTATACACTTTGTTTGGCTTATATTTTAAACGTTTGAGCGATACGGATGTAAAAAAAAATGAAGAAAAAAAAAACAAAAACAAAAACAAATAGAAGTCTTCGTACGTACCACATATCATGTCGAGGGCGGCGCGTTTCGCGTAGGGCACGATATCGAATTCGGGCTTGCCAACTTCCGCCCGAAGACACGAGACCATTACGGCAGCTTCGCGGATCGTCGACGTCAAATATTCCTCGAGGAGTCTACTGTGGAATGTCGGTGTCAATAATTTCCTACGAAAATGCCATCTGTCACCTGCGGAAAAAAAAAAATATCGTTAAAAAAAATACATACGGAGGTTGAAAAAAAAAAAAAAAAACAACTTTGTTGCTTTTATGGGATTCTAAATGTTTTTCTAGCTTTAGAATGTGTTTTGGAAAATGAATTGATTTAGAGAAAACAATCGCTCGTAATTAAAAAAAAAAAAAAAGAGTTTTCTTATGAGAACAAGCGATTACTGAGTTTGATTTTTTAGGGGAAAAAAAAAACTAGAAAAATGTTCGTTTTTTTCCAACACTCGGATTGTCCGGTCTCTCGGTACCAGTTTTCGTAATTCGCGAAAGATCGCGCCGATCGCCGTGAACACGGGATACGATATTTGCATAATTTAATTCCGATGTTCAGTGAGGAATTTGCGTGAATCTTCATTGCAGATCACACGTGAATTTTCAACCAGAATTTTACTTATCGCGATTATATTTATTTTCGTCGTGACGGACTGAGCAATGAAATTTATTTCGGAACAAAGCGAATAAACGGATTCGTTTTTTGTAGCGAGTAAACAAAAAAAAAAAAAAAACTGGAATGATCGACAGGAAGGAAACGGGCAGTGGAAAAAAAAGCTCGGCAAAGTATTACCGATTTTTGTGAAAGATCGGCAAGATATTACCGATCTTTGTGAAAGATCGGCAAGGTGTTACGGATTTTTGTGAAAGATCGGCAAAGTATTACCGATCTTTGTGAAAGATCGTCAAAGTATTACCGATCTTTGTGAAAGATCGGCAAAGTATTACCGATCTTTTCGCGTCGTATTATTGACACGAAACTTTGTCACTCGCGGCTTTTGATTAATCCTCCCCAAAATTGGGGCAAACCGCTAGGAATGAGGATAAAAAAATTAAAAAAAAAAAAAATTAGACAAACCGCCACTGGAGACGAGGCCAGTACCGAGCCAGGGTCGAAGATACTGATACTCGAGGCTCTTGTCGATGTGTACGCTACTGCTGAGCAAAGGCTGTACTCCCTCGGCTCGATAGACGAATATGAGTGGCCTCATGCCGAGCCACACCTGATAAATGTCACCGAACTCGCGGCTCCAAACTACGAGCCTCCTAAAGAACTCTGGAAAAAAAAAAAACAAAAACAAAAAGACGATTTCTTATTACATTTCTTTTTCCATTAAAACGTAAAAAAATATATTGACAAAAAAAAGAAGAAGAAGAAGAAGAAGAAGAAGAAGAAGAAGTCGCCACGGTGTTTCGATACAAAAGTGGACGTAAGATATATATCATCGGTGAATTTTTGCGCTCCGGCTACAAGTTCTCGTAGTGTGTGTGCTCGACACAGGTCGTTGCTCTCTATCGTTTTGCCAAGGCTGAACAAGTGGGTAAGTCCTATCAACCGTCTCGCTCTATTTCACCGTCTCTTTCACACTCGTTCGCGCATTCTAGGCAACTCAAAGGCGACTCTATCGTTGGCGCAATTATTATTGAGCTCGCTTGACTCGCCGATCTCGGAGTGCGGTTCGTAGAAGCGAGATCGCAAAAGATCAAGGCTCGCCGAGTGCGAGTCGTCCAAGCTGAGAAAGTGCATCGGGAGAGAGAGAGAGAGAGAGAGAGAGAGAGAGAGAGAGATTTCTCGATCGCCTTGAATGTATTGCCCTCCGTTCGAATCGTGGCGCAAAGATGCACGTGTTATGACCATTGCGAGGACGTTGACCGGAAAAAGGCATTGACGGATTTTTGCAGTCTGGTCTAGTCATTGCACGGCCACGCGCAGCGGCGCCTCTCTCTCTCTCTCTCTCTCTCTCTCGCTCTCTCAATTATAATACATCGTGACGCGCGAGAGTCGAGTCTCAAGGAGTTTCGACACTTATTGTTAAAAACGAAATGCTCGTAGACGCTTGAAATTAATAATCACCGAAAGTTTCATTTATGATTTATTAAATGTCTCAAAAAAAAAAAAAAAATCGATCTCACAAGAACATAGCTTCGAGAGATTTTTTAATGCTCAAGTTTGAAGCTTCGTCCATTTGATAAAATACATGACACCACGTAAACACCAATTGTAGGGTGGAAATATTTTTTCGAAAAGAAGAAGAAAAAAAAAAAATTCTCCGATGCTCTTCGATGGACCATTACCGATCTTTTTAGAAGATCGGCAAAGTATCATCGATCTTTGTGAAAGATCGGCAAGGTTATTACCGATCTTTGTGAAAGTTCGGCAAGGTTATTACCGATCTTTGTGAAAGTTCGGCAAGGTTATTACCGATCTTTGTGAAAGATCGGCAAGGTTATTGCCGATCTTGGTGAAAGATCGGCAGTGTTACCGATTTTTGTGAAAGATCGGCAGTGTTACCGATTTTTGTGAAAGATCGTCAAAGTAATTAATTGAAATGGCCTGACTTTTTTTTGGTTTTTGCCACCTGCCGTAACGATTTTAGCACCGTGCCGACAAAAAATGGCCACCCCATATGGTATCTCTGGCACCAACGTCCAAGACCTGCAGGTCTTTTGGCGCCTATCTCTTTGTCGAAAAGTTACACGTGGTCAACCTCAAAGTCCAGTGCCCCTCGGCTCTTCGAGACTATCGAGCGGTCACTGCCGATGATCACTTCTCTCTCTCTCTCTCTCTCTCTCTCTCTCTCTCTCTCTCTCTCTTTTTCTTTCTCGACGAGACCTTTCTCGTCTCACGCGAGCTCGCGCGTGGATCTTTTTTATCCCACGTGGCAAACTCGAGACATGCCTTCACAACTCTCTTGGAGACGCTCTTCGTTGCGTTACGGAGTCGTGATTTTGAGGCGGAGCTTGTTACCCAAAGCCAACGCGAACAACGCGGCCAATACTATTGAATTGTACGCGAGCCCGTTCAAGAGTGAATCGAGGCTTCTGTATTTTTGACATTTTTTTTTTAAATGTCCTTTTTCCTCTTTACATTGGCCTGAATGATGTATGAATAGGGGCGAGTGGGGCACAATGTGTCACGGGGCACAGTGAGCCACGCGCGATTTCTCGGAGGTTCGTAGCTCGTAAATTCCAAAATTTTATGTGTTGGATCGCGATATATATTAGGTTTCGTCAAGCCTAAAAGTCAATCTCAAGAAGAATTATTAAAAGTAGAAAATTAATTTGAGCCTCGAAAAAAAAATTTTGCTTGAAATTAAAAAAAAAAAACTAAGTTTTAATTCCACAATTTTGGAGTCTAGATACTTTAATTAGCAAAGAAAAAAAAGATTTTGTAAAAATTCCATGCATCAACAGCGGCACTTTCTCAAAGCAATAATAACTCAATTGTTTATTGATAATTTGCGATAAAAAAAATGCTCAAACCTTAGCAAGGCTATGTGTCAATAGTGTGTAAAATCTCGTGACCGTCAAGCCGATACTCGTATCGGAAAAAAAAAAAAAACATTGAATATTCGGCCTGTCGTTCGGAGCCCAATGGACGAAAGATCGAAGATATCGAATTGCCTCGAGCCGTTCAATGTTTCTCGCACGCTCGATTAATTCGTTTGGACAATCTTGCACACCCCCCCCCCCCCCCCCCCCCCCCTCCCCGCCCCGCCCGCAGGCATGCGAGCACATTTGCATTGGATGATCTTTTGGGCAAGGATGCTCGAGCATCCTTACGAGAAAAGAAAAGTCTCGGGCGTTTAGTAAGGCTGACGAGTACACGGTGACGAGGGCATGGCCGCACGTGCCACCGTCAGCGAAGTGAACGACGACCGAGTGCAGATGAATCTCTATCGAGTGGCTGGGTAGGGGAGGGGGGGGGGGGGGGGAGATAAAATCGGTGCCGCATCGGCGGGTGGGTGGCAGGGGATGGGGGTCTCCCTCGATTCTCGCGCAATCAATTATCGCCCGGGGGAGCGAGGGTGAAGGGAAAAGGGTGGAACGAATAATAAGAACATGTAGGAGAAAGAACAATGAGAAAAAGTTACAGCCTCGTTGAATACGTTGGAATGAGAAAGAGAGAAAGAAAGAGAGAGAGAGAGAGAGAGAGAGAGAGAGAAAATTGGGATGAAGAGACTGAAAAAGCGGGTCGAGGTCGTCGAGCGAAAAGGCACCATGTTACAATGAGATAGAAATGTATGGTATCTTCAAACATATTTTAACCATATTTTATATTACCCTGAGGGGACAATGATATACAATATTCATGGTTACTGCCCAAAATATAGTACTGCTTATTGATATTTCAGCAGTTTCGTAAATTACAACCACGTGTTTAACGGCATCCAACGATCTTAAAAGTGTACGTTGATTTTTCAATACTATATAATATAATTAATAATATTTCATATATATGTAATATGAAATTATATAATTTTATATATAATATATATACAATTAAAATTATATATTTTAAATTATATAATATAATTAATAATATTTTCACACATATATATATATATATATATATATATATATATATATATAATATATATATATTATATAATATATATAATTATTAATTATATATATTATATTATATATATAATATAAAGTTATATAATTTTATATATATTATATATAAAATTAAAATTATACAATTTCATATATATATAATATTAGGTGTAGTAAAAAGAAATCCATTATTTTTGCTTTCAATTTCATGCAAAAATAATGGATTTCTTTTTATTACACCTAATATATAATTTCATATATATAATATAAAATAATATTTTCATAAAATGGATATTTTTTTACACTATCAAAAAAATAACTCCCCTAAGATCGTAATAGTGAACAGGGCTAAAATATATATTGACAATCAAAACCAGTTGTAACAACATTGAAGGGACAGGTTAATTATAATAGGTTGTATATCATATGAAATTATATAATTTTATATATATGATAAAAAAATAATATTTTCATAAAATATTTACCTTATACTGTCAAAAAAAAATAACCCCCCCCCCCCCCAATTTATAAATCCAAAATAAAAGAAAATACGCAATTGAGATTTCTACCTTAATGATTTTTTTTAAATCATAATTCGTCACTGCCTGACCTTCTGAAATGATTTATTTCGCCTACACGTGAAATCAAGGGTACAACCTACCTACCTATCCGCTGCCTATACTACGCACCACGCTGCCTATGCTGTCGGATACCTATGTTATTCTAATCGCGGATTTGGCATAACAGACAAAAGTAAGGAAGCTGTACTTCTCAATAGATGTTACTTCCGAATATAGGTAAAACTTTGCACGGATCTTCTTTTTGGTAATACGAGGTGTGCAAATTAAGGTATTAGGTACTGGATGGATATTAACAAAAAAAAATCGCCAAAATCCTTGAAAATTTGAGAAATGATAGTTCTCGATAGAAATACGTGAATTATTTTAGAATTTTTTTCGTTAAACATATTATGACTGCGGTATGAAAAAACTAAAGAATTTGACTAAATTCTTTTTTTTTTTAACATGGACATTTTTCATAAATATCAACAACAATTGGCTCTATACTGCGAATCTTCATTCAACAATCATCCGTCGTAAATGATAATTAGGCAATGTCACAATTAGCCGTCGTAGCAAAACGTCTCTTCACTTCCGGTTCGGTTGTCCATTTCGTACGTTAACGTCATTGGGACGTTCATTTAATATTTCGTTCTTTTTATTTAAATTTTTTTCTCCGTCTCTCCAATCCCACCTCTTTTTGCCTAATTATTCTTCTCAGTGTATTTCGCCTGCGGCTGATTTTTGCCAATTTAATCGATCGAACGTTGATACCCGAAGTTTGTGAAAGAGAACATTAAAGCATTTTTTTTTTTAGAAACCCCGAATACAATTGCCTGGCGTATTCCTGTTCTTTTTTTTCTCTTTTCTTCTTGTTTTTTTTTTGCGCTATTACGTCAGCAGAAAATACGAAATGTCCGAGTGAGCGAGAGGAGTCAACTGTAAATTGGGAGAGAGAAAGATACGTCGGGTTCGCCGGATGCCAAACTTGACGTTCAGTTAAACGGCGAGTTAAACATTTTTTCAACTCTCTCCTGATCTCCAGTACCGCTATGACAGCAAATTTCTTCACGATAGCCAAAGGTGGTTAGCTCTTCGGGGGTCTTCTTTTTTCCATTCGCTCTCTTTTCTCTTTTCTTTCTGACTCTCACCCCCCTCTCATCTCTCTCTCTCTCTCTCTCTCTCTCTCTCTCTCTCTCTCTCTCTCTCTTTCTCTCTCTCTCTCTCTCTCTCTATCTCTCTCGCTCTTCGCCGTTTCTTCGCTCGCTATATAATATTCTCCTAATATTTTGCCAGCCTTCTTCTTGATGCTGTCGACCCCGCTCTCTCTCTCTCTCTCTCTCTCTTGGGTGCCTGTCTGGGAATTCGAAATATTCCGCAGAGTCAAGTAGCCGAAGTTTTCACATTGCAAAAGCAAGTAAACTCGACAGACTTTTTTAAAAGTCTTATTTTTCAAATTGGTGTCTTATTGCCACGAAATTTTAACGAGTTGATGGAACAACCAAGTGTCAAATCTAATAAGTCGTCATCATCATCATCATCATCATCATCATGATCATCATCAGGGACAAAGTGACGCACGATGACGCCACTGAAGACATCCGCAAAAGCTATAAAACGGCTGGACGGAGTTTATGCAGTCGAAGCATGCAAATGGAAATTTAGTGGAAGTGTAGGATCGAGTAGACGATCGTGGCAAAATTTGTCCACGGATTGCTCGTTCATTGGTCTTCTTTTTAGGAAGCTAGAACAAATGGACCCGTCGCCTGCTGTCACTTGATCCTGTCAAATGTTCCTACTTGGCAATTAACAATGATGGTATGCTAGTGTCGTTTTTTTATTTTTTTAATTCGCTCGTTACGCTATCGAGCTTGTCTTCCAACTGTACGGTTTTCCAAGTTTGGAAGATTGTCCGAAATACGACTTTGTTCCGCAATCGATTATAGCGAGTAATTACAGTCTATTATCCAATTCGTTAATTCACAACAACGCGTCTAAAACCACCGGCACAGTGAAGTAGGATGGAGGATGTTTTTGTACCGAGTGGGAAGAAAAAAAATGGGCCAGCACCCAATCCGCCACATTTGGTCGACGCTATTACGGTTTTTTTGTCAGCGCTCGCGAGGGCACGTAATAAGGATAATGGCAATGATCGTCGTCACTGTGAATTGCCAAGCAAGTGAGATAATTAGATAATGTAATGGATTTTTAATGACGCGAAATTTTCTTCTTACGTAATACTCGATTTGAGTAATGTCACGGCTACGTGATAATTTAAATTTGGCGCTTCTATATTTTGATGAAAAAGCAGGAGCTAAGGGCCATCATAGTGTAAAGGGATGACGAGCCGCGCTAGGAAAGAAGCAACCAAAACGCTGAACTCACGTCCATCGAAGCTGACCAGAGCGATTGGCTATTGGCTGTTTTTTTTTCCCCCTAGCTTTGCTCACCTCCGCTTTGGTAGGATGATGACTCTAATTCTTCTGAGCCAAAAAATACTTTGCTCTCCACTGTACGTCAACTTTCTCTTACAATCAGTTCGTTGCAATTGTCTAGGGTGACTGCTTCTATGTGTCATTGTAAATTTGTCGATACGTCCATTGGGCATATGGGAATGTCACGTGGCATCGGTTCATCGCGAATTGAGGCGGGCAACCCCACTTTGGATGCTTCAAAAAAGTTTATCAAAGACAAAAGAAGCTCGAAACGGCGGAAGTTGTACACTAATAGTAAAAAAAAAAAAAAAGCTTGCCACTGCATGATCTTATTTCCAGCAAACGTCTTTGCTTGATCGAAAAACAAAAAAAAAACAAAAAAAGAAAGTCTCGTAGGCAAAGAACGAAGTAAACGTACCTTCGAGGCTGCAATTCAGTTGCCAAGCGTTACCAATGACCGGCATTGCTGTGGGCGAAGGAATGTTCCTCAGGTTGTAAAGGAATTTGCTTCTCTTCGCGACTAGGGTCATGAGAAGTCCAATTACGCTGAAGCATAGCAGAACGGTAATCCACAATTTGTCGGACACAACGTGGCCGATGTACGTCGCTGCGGTACCAGGCTTATCCATCGCGTTCGTCCTGTCACTTTTTTATCTTTTTTTTCTTCTTCTTTCCACCCGCTGATCCTCCTGATTTCTTACGGGAAAAAAAAAAGGAAAAAAAAAAACGCAGCTACAGTAACTCCGGTCACTTTCGTTACGCGAGAAAAAAAAAAAAAAAAAAACCTTTTCGATTTAATCGGAAGTATGAAAAACCATTTTTTCGATATTTATCGCACACTCGTTACATCGTGTCGACCGGATGAATAAAGAAAAAAAAAAGCGAGAGAGCGAACGCGAAGTAAAAAAAACAACATTCCCGGTACATATGTGTTTTGGTGAAAAAAAATATATATAAAGTTCAGCCTCTCCTATCCACTTGGTTCTCAGGTGTTCACGCATAGAGTTCACTCGAGCAATTCGTACTCGCTAAAGTTTCCGCCTGTCATCCGAGTCCGGAGAACTGTTCGTAGCCACACACACTCTATGTGACGTTCTCCGTGTCCTCCGTCCTATCTCTCGGTTCTCCTCTCCCTCCAACCGAGTCTTTGCGCGCGTGTACGTTCGACGTCCTCGCGCCCGCGAGAGATTTGTTATATATATATATATATATATATATATATATATATTTAAGGTGTTCCGTAGAGGAAGAAATTTCCCGTTGAGGCACGCGCCGCGTGCTCCTCTCGCCAGTACAAATTTATTCTACGATATTCCCTCACTGCTGGGGTATTCGTGAAATATATATACATATAGGGGAGCATGAAATTTTTCCGTTCCCTCATCGCAACTATCGAGAACCGTCAGGATGATGAGTTACCGATAAACACGTCGATTTGAGAATTTGTTCCGGGTCGCGGTGTGTACGATGTGTGGAGACGAAAATTCGTATGAGCAGCGAAATAATTCAATGGAAAACGCGTGTACGAAGAGTTGAGCGCGTGGCCCAGGGGCCATTTTTACCTATTGTGGCCATTTTGGCCATTTTTACATATTGTGGCCATTTTGGCCATTTTTACCTACTGTGGCCATTTTTTACCTATTGTGGCCATTTTGGCCATTTTTGCCATTTTTACCTGCTGCAGCCGTTTTGGCCATTCTTATCGACCCGTTACCCGGAATGTCGCGAATAAATTACAGGTGAATCAAAGTGGAAATCAATTGTTTACGAAGGTACAGGCATAAATATATATATTGTGTAATATATAGACGTAAAAAAGAGTTGCGTGAATGGCTGACTGTCGTAGAGACAACGCACATGCAATACCCGCTGTAGAATTATAAAATTTGGAAGATATGTTCTTTGGAAGGTGTGTAAAGGTGCAGCGGGAAAGGATTTTTCCCAAACAAACCCAAACAAAGCCAAATTATCGGTAAAAATGTTAAAAATTCACGGAACTATTATTTTTTTAGCGAACAAACTGTTGTTTTTTGCGTTTGCACCTCATTTGATGATTTGATTTTTTATTTGATTTTTAATGTTGAGAATTGCAAATAAAAAAAAAAATGTTCGCATTAAAATAAACACCTCTTAAAATTCGATAAGTCTGTGGAAAAATTTCAGCTGGATCTTTTCGGAACTTTATCTCACACCAAAAACATTGCCGTACCTCCAAAATGTATTTGAAAATGAAAATCCTCTTTTTTTCTTCCTCAATCTCTACAGCTCCGTTGTTTAATCGAAAATTGACTTTTATAATACTCGAAAGAAATATCTTAATAAAAACAATGAAATTTTACAATACCGGAATTGAAGATTGGCACTTTGATACTAAATTTTCACGAATAACCAACCCTTACAGCTCAGTCAGTCAATCAGCGTGCCTGATGTGTCACTCAGCCTTTTTCCTCAACTTCTTACTTTTCTTTCCCTCCGGATCAAATCCTAAAGTCCACGAGAACGATGTCACGGGCCAAAAGTTATTCCATTGCTATTGTAAATCGTCGATACGTCGCTGATGACTGGAAATATGTCTCTCGCTCGAAAGATGATGGTGTGTAGAAAAATCACGTCCAAAGCGGTTGGTGATGGACCATTGGACACCGAATTTACAAATGGCACACGCAAACGATTCGAATTTAAAAGAAAAACAAACAACGAGAAAAAAAAATCGGTATCCCAATGAAACGCAATGACTAGGGGGAGGGTGGATGGCGGGGATGGGGAGGGAGGGAGGATGACGTAAAAACGAACGGCAATAATAGCGAACGGTCCGGCACTTCTTACTTATTCGCTTCTTGTGACGTTGACGTAGCCAAACGCGTCGCCCTTATATACCCCTCTATAAGTATACCGATCCCTATATGTATGGTCCGGCACTATACACAACAAGAATTGACGACGAAGAGCGAGAGTGAGAGAGAGAGAGAGAGAGAGAGAGAGAGAGAGAGAGAGAGGGGGAGAGAGAGAGAGAGAGAGAGAGAGAGAGAGAGAGAGAGAGAGAGAGAGAGAGAGAGAGAGAGAGAGAGAGAGAGAGAGAGAGAGAGAGAGAGAGAGAGAGAGAGAGCACAGCTACGCGCCAGTGCCTTCTCTTCGGTTTCACAAAGCTTTTAGTAGTGTGGATAGTGTAGGATCCCTCCACCAGTGGAATACGGAGGCTCGAAACGCACGTGCTGCTCGTCCAGAGAAAGAGAGGGAGAGAGAGAGAGAGAGAGAGAGAGAGAGAGAGAGAGAGAGAGAAGGGAGCTTGAGTATTGTGGATATGACACGAGAAGGATGCGAAGAGCGGCGTTTTGTACACGTTGGAGACTCCGGAGGGTACACGCGGTAAACATACGAGCGGGACGAGCCTCATCCCTGACCATCGGTGTATCTTCTCGTGCGGTGGGTGGGCTAGGAAAAATTTCGATAGTAAGAACTTTTTAGGTGCAAATACGCAAAATTGACATAAGGATAATTGTATGACGCTGAATCGAATGGCGATAATAATTTTGCAATAAACATCCGAGAAATTGTTTCAAAACGTTGAAAAATGTTTAAAACCCGTTTAATTCGGAACCTAACAATTTTATCGTAAAATATGTCAAACAAAAGTTGTGCGGGACATAAAAGTACGTAAAAAAGTATTGAACGTTCGTCTTCGTAGCTTCAAAAATAAGGGAGAAAAAGAGACGAATGGAAATTCATTTGCAAGACAAAATCGCTTTGCAGCCGAAGCACCATTGGGAATGTGTAAGGGACGCAAGATATGTCTGTTACGACGCGTGCACGGGGGAACGATAGAGAGAAGCTCGCCTATGAGTGCGAAAGGCGTAGCCATGTACTGCGTCTCTTTCTGACAGTGATCCTCAACCAGTCATTTGTCAATGTTCAGTCGTCATTTTTCAATACTCATACAATAAATAAAAATATAAAAAGTCTCTAGAAAGTTAGATTAATTCTTACTGAAGCAATATGTAACAAAAAAAAAACCCGAGATTTATAAGAATTTGATATTTTTTTTATTTTTTGAAACTTCCAGGTTTTCGCCTCCAAATTGAATGGTTTTTCGTTTTTTTTTTCCCCTTATTTTTGAAGATACGAAGATGCACGTTCGATACTTTTTTACGTATTTTTATGTTCCAAACAACTTTTGTTTGACATATTTTACGATAAAATTATTAGGTTCCGAATTAAACGGGTTTTAAACATTTTTTTAACGTTTTGAAACAATTTCTCGGGGGTTGATTGCAAAATTATTATCGCCATTCGATTCAGCGTCATTCAATTATCCTTATATCAATTTTGCGTATTTGCACCTAAAAGTTCGTACTTTCGTGCTTATTGACGTGCACGCGCGCGCGATTTTTTCATACTCTCGCCACCACCTCGCACGCCCAACGCTCTTCTCTTTTATTTCGCTTTTTTGCCAAGATATATATCTTCACTTCTTATTGTGTTTTCGTTTCTTCTTGTTTTTTTTTTCTCTTTTTTTTTTTTTTCGTTTTATTTCTTTTCATTGCCTCCCGTTCTTTCCGTTCCATCTCGCTCTCGTTCTCTCGTTACTGCGATCATTTCATCATCGGCCACCTCACCGGCGCAAAAAGGATTCAATGGCGATGCTGCAGACTGCTTGGCCCAGATAGGGAAGATCGGTCGATTGAGGGTCAGTCGTGGAAAAATCTGTATATTCGCCCCGGTCGGATGAACTTTTTTTTTTTTCCACGATGATAACAGGACCCATCGTTATAGGGCCCAAGCGATGTCAATTATTTTGCTTGTTTGGGCTTGATGCGAATTGCAAGCAATTGCCGCAAATCGACAACGACGATGAGTCGTTGAAATAACTTGAAAAAGTTACCAGACATCTATGGACAAAATATAAATAAATTATTGTCAGAGTTGCGGTAATTTCCGTGTTTTTTTTTTGTTCACGATAAAAAAAAAAAGTCCATAAAAATCATCGAATTTTCGGTCTCCTGAAGTGATTGGCCGCCTTGAGACTTCTGACCTTTCGTGACGCGTCTCCCATTTTCATATGAACATCCAACCCGTCCATCTAGTTTTTTCGTTGTTTACGCCTCTCCTAGCAGCGCTTTTTCCATACACGTTTCTTCTTTACATGTGATGGTTTTTTCTTTTTTCTTTTTTCTTTTTTCTTTTTTTTTTTTTTTTTTGCGGCGCTAAGGTTCATCATCCTGTAGGCACAACAGCGAACGGACTGCTCCGTCCACCGCTATCTACAATCGGTGTGTGCGTGTTGCATTTCCATGCAAATGTTACTGTGCTATGACCATTGTCATGGACAATCGATTTCAATCGCGATACCGAGAAATTCACGAGCTCACGCGCTAACGACTCCCTCCCCCCCCCCCCCCCCCTCGCCGCTGCTCATGACAACGAAGTCAGTGGAAAGTGGAGCAGTTTGATGAACCGGAGTTCTGCACAGAGTGTTAGGTACGGAAATAAGAGCTGCAGGAAGGTCTAGTTGTGAATGATAATGCTTTCGTTATACGAGTGATGCCGGGCAATCTGAGAATTGTCAACGATCGACCACACGCATGTTTTTTTTTTTTTTTTTTAATCATATTAAGGTAGTAGTCTCGCCAAGGTATTTTTCTATAGATTTTAAATTTTTATTTTGGCAGTTTCGTGTTTGATGAAGCCAGTTGTGTGTTACAGCCTTCCAAAATGGAGATAAAAAAAGAGAAAATTCCATACATTCTTCAGTACCACTAGGACCAAGGTGAAAAGGCGGTACAGGCGGCGAAAAAAAATTTGTACTGTTTATGGAGGCAATACAGTATCGAATGCAACAAGCAAAGCGGTGGTTCCGACGATTCCGTTCTGGTAATATGGACGTCGAAGATGTGGCACGTTCTGGTAGGCCAATCGTCGAAAATGTCGATAAAATCATGGAAATCGTCGAGTCGGACCGGCATGTGAGCACTTATTCCATTGACCAGCAACTGAAGATTAGCCAGAAAACCGTTTGAAACGATTTGCATAAGGCTGGTCACAGGAAGAAGCTCGATGTACGGGTGTCACACGAATTTACGCAAAAGAACCTTTTGGACCGAATTGATGCCTGCGATTCTTTGCTGAAACGTAACGAAATCGAGCCATTTTTCAAGCGGATGTTGATTGGCGATGAAAAATGGGTCACACACGAGAACAACAGCTGAAAAAGATCGTGGTGCAATCGCGGTTGAGCCGGCCCAAACGATCGCCAAGCCCGGATTAACGGCCAAGAAGGTTTTTGCTGTGTTTTTCGTGGGATTGGAAGGGAATCATCCACTATGAGCTGCTCCCATCGGGCCAAACACACAATTCGGACCTCTACTTTCAACAACTGACCAGATTGAAGCAGCCGATCGATCAGAAGCGGCCAGAATTGGCCAATAGGAAGGGTGTTTTGTTCCGTCAAGACAACGCCAGGCCGCACACATCTTTAACGACGCGCCAGAAGCTCCGAGAGCTTGGATGGTAGGTTCTATCGCACCCGCCGTATAGTCCAGACCTGGCACCAAGCGATTGTCACCTTTTCAAGCATTTGCAAAATTTTCCTCATCGTACAAAACTGGCCTCAAGAGAGGCTTGTGAAAATGAGCTGGTCAAGTTTTTTTTACCAATAGGGACGAGGACGTCTTCAATCGCGGAATTATGAAATTGCTTTCAAAATGGACAAAAGTTATCGAACAAAACGGCGCATATTTGATCTAAATCGGATAATCCTAACTATGTTAATTTCATCGTCGAAATAAAGCGTCAGAAATCGTCAGAAAATTGTTTATAAAAAAGGAACTACTAAGGTACATGTATTCCAAAAAAAAAAAAAAAAACGATTTTTTGGAAAATCCTAGAGTAGCTTAAGGCCTTAAAGGCGAAGTGCACTCCTTTCCTTCATTTGGCGCTCGATATTCGTGCACGTGGAGCCGTAGATGAAAGTACGAGTGTACACGTAACACAGGCTTTGCGAAATGATCATTACGGGAGTGCATCACGCGACGTGATGGCAACGTGCAGCTTTCAAAAATTTCACGAAATTGCTTCGGCCTTCGTTTTTTTTTTTTTTTTGCGCGTGTACGTAACATCCGAAGTGCATTGCGATCCGCAAGGAGTGCAGAACAAAATCTTCCCAAATAAATTAACATAGCCAGGGGGGAGGGATAAGGCACACCCCTCAGAGGCCCTGTGCCCCTGCAGAAAAAAAATCAATGAGAAATAATTAACATCGGATAATCCATTAAATTTATTCAATTTTTATCCAAAAGTAGCATATCCAAGGAGCATCACTTCGAAATTTTAGCTAAAAAGATTGAAAATTCACGGAACTATGATTTTTTTTCAGCGAAAAAGTGTCTTTTTTGCGTTTTCACCTCTTTATGAATTTTTTTTTCAACATGCCGCCATTTTATTTCTTATAAATAAATTTTTCGTGCATCATCTGGAAAGTTCAAAGCATGTACCGTAATTTTTTCAACCACTTCGGACGGATAGTTTGGTCACAATACTTTTTTGAAAATTGACTGGGTAGAATGGACCCAAGTGTGACACCATCGCGATTGAATTTGAAAGTGTCACCACGAAGGAATAAAACAAATCCAAGCGGAGCATACAAACGAAATCCTCAAAACCAAACGTGTTCAATTTCGTCGTTCATTTTTTTAAAGAATTAATTGCAATCTTTGCGGCATTATTCATGAAAAATCGTAAATTTTGCCACGAAAATAAAAAAAAGAAAAATGAATGGTCACAATTGCAAATTGAGCAAAAAGGAAGTTTTTTTTTTTTTTTACATTAATCGCGATGATAGGTTTGCAACCGAAACGAACTATCATTTCTTCAAACGTAAATTATTGGGCTCACATTTTTGCTCAGGGAATTTCCTCGCTTCGGCTGTCATAGAAGAGCAAAAAAAAAAAAAAAAAAAACAAGCAAAGCAGGACTGAAATTAGCGATGGTTCTGGGACCCGCGCACGCAATCCGGAATGTCGACACCGGGACCCTATTTTTTTTTTTGGTTTTTTTTTCTTCAATCAAATGAAGTTTGTGACACGCGATGTTTACGCGGTTTTTCTTCATGATTTTACTTTTAAAACGCCTTTTTTTTTTTTCAACACACAGCCGACAAGTGTTGCGGACGTCAGCGTGGAAAACATCACAAATTAAGTGCTTCACCTTGACTTTCAATCGTTTTTCCAGTCGTCTATTTATTCTTGTACACGAGCACGTTTGTTTTTTTTTTCTCTGCCGGCCGTTTGAAATTTGTTCCAGGATGTTAGAAAAATGAAGGTTCTTTTTATCTTTCTATTATTAGGTGACAGGAATAAGAAAAAAAAAGGATTATTAGGTGTATAAATTAATTCTCGGTCTTTGAAAATTTTGACGATTGTTTTTGTAAAATGCCGAAGTGGGTAAGAAAAAATCATGAATTTTGACCGT